>JACEFZ010017993.1:0-13690 GCA_014155875.1 Cepaea nemoralis | reverse complement strand
GTCTCATCTCATCAGTTCCTTTCGCCTTGTTCAGTATAAATTTTTTCTACAGGTACTTCCGCAGCTCTTCTTAGGTATCTCACCTCTGTTGTTACGATTTTGTGCTCATTAGTTGCATTAAACGTCCGTGTTTGACATTGATAGCATTATGTCCGCCAACAAATAATTCCAATGAGACTTGCTATAGTACTTACATGTAATTTCAAATCAACATAAGAAAACAGAAATTCAGAAGACTTTTGGTATGTTACGCTTTCATTGATTATCGTAAAGGTTAAAAATTAGAAAACAAAGTATAGTAAAACCTCGGTTTTCCTTATGGTTGGTTATGGTCGGTTTCGGTTTTCATCGATTTTTTTCCCCCGCGAAAAAATTATCTCAGTTTTCGTCGGTTGCCTCATATTTCGTCGGCGTGCCTACATGATTTCACTGATAATTTTGAGAACACAAAGGGACCCACGGGTTCTTCTGCTCAGTTTGGTGTTGTTTATCATTGTGTGAGCATCACTTGCTAATAATAAAATACCACAGTAGCATTAAGATTGCTGAAGTCGGCCGCGTGTACGGGAAGTCGCCATCCACGATAAGTTCCACAGTGGCGAAAAAAAAAGTAATAAAGGAGGCTAATGTAGCGAAAGGCAAGAATGTGCTAACCAAACAGAGGTCGCAAACAATTGAAGATGTCGAACAGTTATTATTCCTTTGGATAAATCAAAACCAGTTAGATGGCAATTCTATTTTGGAGGCAATCATATGTGAAAAGGCCAGGCTCTTCTATGCCAATCTAATTAAGAATATACTTGGGACAAATGATAGTGTACTTAGTGATTTTAAAGCCAGCAAAAGATCGCTGTGAAAAAAAGGCGCAATAGCTTACACAGTGTTACTAGGCACCGCGAAGGTGCGTGTTCGGACTAGTCTGGGGCCGAAAATAGTATTAGACACTATATTTATTCTCTTTAAAATGTGTTTTTGGTATGTATCTTGGAGTGTCTAGAACGAATTAATTGGATTTACATTGAATGATATGGAAATAATTGCCTCGGGTTTCGTCAGTTTGAGATTTCACAGATTGTTTTCGGACAGATTATCGATGAAAACCGAGGTTTTACTGTATTGAAATTCAGCATATGAACTATGTTTAATATAAGAATCATTGATCAGAGATAAACATTTCATATAGGATGCCAGATTTTGTAGGTGAAAAAAACTGGGCATTTCTCTGAAGCATAGGGAAGAATCAGAGGTCAGCGTGGCTGATATGTTTAACGCGTTCGTGGATTCATTTAACACACCTGTCGTTTGGATGTTTACAGCTCACCTTACAGCTAAAGCTAAAGCCTATACACGTCATAACAGACAGAAACCGACGAATCACACCAACATTAGAGATGATGAAACTAAAACTACTGCCTTTTCACGCGGGGACAGTTGAAGTGTCAGTAGTAAATAATATGCATTTGCCCTAGTATTTGAGGCTGAGACAGCCTGCTTCTTTAGCTATATTTAATATCCCGGTCGAGGTCACAAAAAGGAGCCTGCGGTAATGTAAGGTGGTTAAATGGGGTTAATTGCTGTTAATTATTTTCTGGATGTTGCCAACAGCTTGCTGAATCCGTCAGGGTGTAATTATTGTGGTAAAAGCTGATGGCTGTTATTACACAGCTTGACGTATGGCACTGGGCATTGCAATGAGCTTGGTGTAGTGTTGGATGAGTGTTTGCGGAGCTGCTCCGCTTAATTTCCTTAGGGTTAGGGTTACGGAGTTGGGTGTCAGTAGCATATAATTATACAACGTCTCACAAATGTGTCCACTTCTGACTGTATGTCTCCCTCAACTCATACAGAAATGTCCCTTCCTGGAGCACAGAAGTGTCCATGTCGTCTAATGTCATACAGAATAACCCCCATGTCTTACAATTGTGTCCCTTTTGTGTTAGTTCATGTTTCCGTAAGTATTTTTAAGATCATTTATGTTTTTGTTAGTTTGTAAGTTAGTCAACAGTATTTGTAAGTTCATATTTTCGCAGTCAGTTTTTTGTTGTTGTTCATATCTTCAGCATCGTTATACTAGAGCAAATGCACATTACTTACTATTAGTGTCAACATTAACAATTCTACCAATTTAACACTCGAGAAAAATTTGATGTAAGATATTTGATTTGGAAGGGGGAAAATGAGTAGGGAAGGAAAGGGGGGGGGGGGGTGTCTAAAGCAGACAGTTAAATTAATGCAAGAGACAACATTGCAGTTATAGACGGGGAAAAACGAGGAGAAAATAAGAAGAAATAGGGGGAAATGCATGACAAAGTGAATTATTTCATTAAAAAGCAGTTCTATCCAGGAAAACGGGACGTCTGGCAAACATAATTTCATAAATCGTCTGCACTGACTTTTACTTTAACACCACATTTTAAAAGTTCAGTGTTCGGGGATACAAATATGTTAAATGATAAGCTTAAAGATTCAAAACAATGTATTCCCGTAGAAAATTTTGACATACAAGCCACAAACAATATGTTGTCTGATTTATAACCTGGCATATTTCGCTGCATCTCGTCAGGTGCATGGTACAGAGTTATATATCATACGAATTGAATCATATTTAAGCTGAAACAATTGAATTACCTATACTTTTTGTTTATATTTTAAGTTTATAAAATGTTTATGATTTCATTTTTTTTAACGGTTTAGATCTGTTTGTGTTGCTCCCGTTGAAGATTATAATCAAAACATTTTTTTTCCGGGGGGGGGGGGGGGGGGGGGAGGTGTTGTCATAATGTATTTCTTTGTCCTGTGAATTATATTTAGCTTATTGCAGTTCGTTGTATTCTGTGTCTGTGTTTATTATTTCTCACTTGTTACTAGTAATTATATATAGCTAACTTTTATTGTCTAGTTATTTTTCGATTGCAAACACGACACAACATATTGAAATATCTAAATCAAAATTGTGGGATGAATTCATCGTAACGAGTGTGTGTGGGTTCCATGCCTGTCACCTATGTGCTTCCCAGATTATAACAATGAACATAAACAAATACGGCCTCAGCCAACTTCAGTCCACCAACAACTGTATAAGAGTGTCATAAACCTGAAACTATTGCTTGTATTAAAGACATTAACGTTGAGGTCTCAGTATGATTGAAGAGAAAGAAGAAATCTCTCATGCTACGGACATGTTGCTGAATGTATTAATAAACGTTTTGATAATGACAATATAATGATCATCATGCAAGAAATCCATTGGAGAAAGCCACTTTCACCGCCACCTGCCGAACAGACTCTTGATCCTGCACTAGTTCCTGTGTCATAAAGTTTAATGCCCAGTGGGTCGTCTTCTATCGTTCGCTTGAAATATGTATATAAATGCAATGTTGTCTCTTGTATGAATGTAACTGTCTTTTATAGTTCAGTTTGTGGTCCATAGAGTTTATCTTCCACTATTGTTTCTTATAAGGTTTGCCTAGATTTATCATCCGTTGGGAAATCTTGGAATATGTTATCTGCTGTGTTGCCAATCCACATGGCTAATTTGCCAATATTAAATTGTGTATACATGTGATTGTGTAACCAAGTGTGTCCCCTTCAGAGAAGCTTAATAATGATTTGTTCTGGTCTGTGCATAAGGTCCATTGTGTCTTTAATGGCATGTGCCGACAGGTGGTGAGCTTTTGTCTTTTTCTCCAGAAATTGAATTAAGATCAACTGGTTGGCCAGCACAAAGATGGGCACAGGATATTAAAGACATCTTGGTTATGAAACTGCATAAGGCGGAGGAACTGGCAAATGATTGAGAATCTACTGTGGCAGGCCATGATGAGAGCAATGTTCCACAGCCGACATGCACACGATGATGATGAATGTACACATTGTAAGCATTGCTGTCATCAGTGCAGTTTGCATCATCATTAAATAGAGTTTTATACGCATGTTGTGATTGTAGATGATTCACGATGCATGCTGACAAAGGTGAAGACTGGCATGCTTCATGCAGAATGGCATGCATCGATTCAGAGGTCACTGGGTGTGATCATCTGCTGGATCTTTTCTCCAGGACACTGGTGAGGTTGGCAATGAACAGGCAGACATACTGGTGCAGCATCATTATGGGGTAATTTGGTACATGATTAGGCAGATATGGTAAAAGCCGGCTGGGAGCATGTGAATAATGCAGAAGAACAGATAGACTATCATGGTCTAGAGAGAATGCGGCAGCAAGGGGTGGTCAGAGGATCTGATTGACAGTCGTCATTCAGAAGTAAAGCAAGAGGGGCATATAATCAGATTGCAACGGACACCATTATTAGAACTCATTGCTAGCTGTTGAAGATAAGGACTGAGTGCTTATGGGAATGCACCAAGTGCAATGATGTCGGTTCTGAACTCAACTTATACGACACAGGTGACTATTGCATGCTGGGTTGACCTGTGACCTCTTGTTAATTAAAGAAATCTGCCCTGATGCCAGCTGAAACTCACTGGGCCTCAGATGAGCATCTACCCAGCACGCTAAAGTGGCTCAAACTGCTTCACAACAGGAAATTATCCATGATGAATCTTAAAATGTAGCAATCCCTTAGCCCTGGACCTAAGATGAGCATCTACCCAGCACACCACAGTGGCTCATACTGCTTCATAACTGGAAGTTACCCATATTGAATCGTATAATGTAGCAATTCATCTTAACCTGGGGCTTAATAGCCTGTTGGCCATGAAATGCCTGAAGCCTGTGGAGGCAACATTGCCAACCTAAGCCTGTCCCAATATGCTGCACTGAACGATGACCCGTCCTAATTTACTCCACAGATGTGAACATTCCAATACTGGCAATATATAACATATATTATATTTATACAATAAATAAATACACAGCTGGTTTCTTAAAATGGATAGGGAAAGGAGGTCTCAACAATACATTCCTTGTGGAGACGGTACTTTGGTACCAGGTTGGGAGAAAAAGTGTCTACATCAACTCCATTCTGACCGATTCAACCCCGTTCATGGCGTTTGTGACCTTAATGCCAATGCATCAGATATAAGGGCTAAAACTCAATAGGATTCACATTCACTCAACCAACCAAACACAGCAAATGTCTCAATTCCGTTCTTTATTTATGCAATTTGAACAGTCATTCTCTTTGGAAAGATACAAATAACATTTCACACACCTCGTACATTTTAGTACCAGCAGATAGAGAAATACAAATTGACATATGCCTGGGTCATTGACATTGAGATGAGTGACCTGGCTACGAGAAAAACAATCAACCCTGAGAAATAATGGGGCGGGTGTGAGTGGAGACCCCCGGGGGTGGATGGGGAGAGAGAGGTTAGTTCTGGGTGAAGTCAGAGGACTTGAGGACAGTTGATGTTTTAGCGCCGAGCGGATCGGTGGGCTAATACGTGGGAGTTTAGACTGACTGCGGTCAGATCTTTTGTTGTGTTGTTCTCCCAGTTGTGAATACAGGCTTGAAACCCAGTGGGGGTTGGATAGTTAATGGAGGCCTGAACCCAGAGTGGGTTTATAGGTAGTGGAGACTAGACCCATGTGTGTGGGTGTATAGTGTGAGGTCCAGCTGTGGATAGGAGCTGGATTACCTGTCTTATGGATTTGAGATGAAGCAGGCTGTGAGAAGACAGTGATGTGTACGTGTTAAATTGTGAGGAGGATATTTATATTCTATGGATTATATTGTGTCTGGATATATAAGGATGTTCCGTTTGTCCGTGTTCTTTCTGTATTAAAGGATTATGTGCGCCAACTCAATCTTGTTTAATGACTGATGGATGTGTATTACTGGGGTGAGTTGCATTGTGAGACAGTTAGATAGCTCAATTGACACACCGGGAGCATCGTTACCTAGACAACGACCATCTCACGCACTTATCATCAAAGAACTTCGTGAGATATCTGAGAGCTCGTCCGATCAAGAAACCCATTACATTATAGACATTGTTGTCATTCTGAGATATCTGAGCGCTCTTCGCTGAGAGAGGAGTTATTATCTGTGACTTCGTTCCATCAAACTAGTCAGCACGCGGGGAAAAATACGCGGCAGAAATCACAAGCAAAACAGGTGATTACGGGACCAAGTTTGTCCACGAAAAACAGACGAGAGTCAAGACTCAAGCTAGCAGACGGTTTACGTGAAGGTCACACCAGAGGTAAATTACCGGACAGTCAGCACACGTTATTGCTGAAGCTAGCGGGGACGCCAGAGAATTAACGCAGACAGGCGCCTGTGTTTATAGGTCAAGAGACGGAAGCACCAGCAGACAGCACAGATGAAATGTCGTGTGGACAGTGAGTTGTTTGCGACAAGAAGAGGTCAGTCCTAGGTGTGTGTGTGTGTGTGTGACAGGACAGGATTGAACCAAAGATATTAACAGGTGTGTGTGGCGAGGGAACGCACTGTGTGGTCGCAGGTTGACTGGTCAAGATTTGTCGACGCCGTTAAAAGACGAGGCGGGGCGGCGCTAATACACAGTACAGGTAAAGTACTGAGGACAGTGAACTCTCTCGGGGAAGGGAGAGGTACGAGAATTGTAAAACAGAGAAAATTGACAGACGCTGATTCACCGGGAAGGGTGAACGACGGGGGTAGGAACAGTACCCCTACCACAGCCGTGTTGGGGGCAGGACAGGTGTCCTGGATAACGGAAAATTTCCGGACATTACTTTGTTCGCGGCCAGATTAAGTGTGTATTTTTGTGACAAAGAGTACTGAGGTATTGGACTTGAGTTGTCCGGCAATGTCAAGGTCGATGCAGTGGAAATTTACTAAACATTTTCCAGAGGAGAAAGGGATAAACAAGTTGTTTTGAAAGAAAGCTAGACTTTATGTTCGTCTTTGTTCAATCCCTTTGTGATCATTACCCTGTTATGAGCAAACAATTTTAACGTGTCGTCACCGCATCCGTGGGTGCATACAATTGCTAAAAAGTAAATTACTATACACAGTGAAAGCGTTGGACATTTGCTGCCATTTCTTTTGGTGAACTCATTACATATATGATACAGCAAAGCGCCATCTCCGCATCGACGGTATAAAGACGTTTGGATTATTACTTTGGTGTCACCACGTCCAGATGAAAGTACAATAACGTTACGGACTGTGTCGAGACAGAACATTTTGGATACTCACTATCATCTTCAATTTTGTCGACAGTTGGAGCTTGTGATCACCACGTGACTTCAATAACCGACTCAACAAAACAATAAGTAGCTTTGGAAACTAGCGTCGTAGACATCTTCAGCATATTGTGCAAAATTATTAAAAACGAACCTGTGGCGACGGATTAATAGGCACATATTTGTCAGCCAAACAGTTGGACATTTTGTTTGCTCTCATCGTCTTAACATGTCGTTATCGTTTGTGTACTTATATATATATATGGAGATTTTATTACATGTAGTTGTTGGGTAGGCACTCTTTGCGATCTCTATCTACATCAGGATAGGCCTTGCAAAACGTGGGTATTTCTGGTGCTTAAGATATTTTTTGTAAGGAAAACGCTAAAAAGTTAGCGTGTCGTGCATTGGCATTGGGGTCCTAACTAATATCTAGAGACGTGTTGTCTGACGTCAGATCTGTGTATAATTTGGTGTTATATGTTTTTTTCTTCTTTCCTTCTCTTTTCATAATATTTACATATGATATTGGTTGTGTTTGGATATATGTTATTATTGTGACCTTTCGTCATTTCTGCTGTCTAGTGGTCTTTGTCAGTTTATATAATACGCGCACTGTGGGTGTCCCTACACAAGCTTGTGAATGTTACTGTGGTTTATTTCTCTGTGATCACCGTCTTCGTGTACTTGGCTTGTGCGTCTAGCGTTTTATAGAAAACACTTAGTGTGGATCATCCATTCGTTTGTATATGTATTTATATGTATGTTTAACAATATTTCCAGAAATTTTATACAACTATTTGTTATAGATATATGCGAGGGAGTATAGGTGATATTTCCCCCATCACTACCTAGTGCTTATAGAGTGACTGGGTGAGTACAGAGTGATATTTTAGCACTACGAATTTACGTACAGTCTGAGATGGAGGTGTACTTAGGGAAGGTACACAAAGACTAGCAGCAGAGTCTTCACATTTATAGTTGGCTGACAGACAACAACGTGTCCACAAGTACAAGATGCCTACTTTAATGGAATATATTGAAGCAGGTGAAAGGTTAGGCCTGAAGGGTAAAGAGTTACAGGAGTATGCAGAAGCAAAATGAAAAGAAGTCAGCACTGGAAAGAGAGGAGAGGCATAATGAACGCGAGGCAAAACGTCCTACAGGAAGAAAAGGTAGCTGAAGCCAAGCGTCTACAGGAAGAGAGAGAGAGAGACACAAGTAAAGTTAGCTGAAATGGAAAACAAGCGTCTACAGGAAGAAAAGTTAGCTGAGAGAGAACAAAGACAGGCTGAAATGGAAGCCAAGCGTCTACAGGAAGAGAGAGACACATATGAAAATGGAAATTGAGAAAGAGAAGATTAAGATGGAAGCGGAAATTGCACTTCGAAAACTAGAACTATCATCTAAGGGTCAAAGTGAGGAAAGCAGAAGACCTTCGCAGTCGTCACAACGATTGAAATTGCGATACTTTACGGACCGAGACAACTTGGAATCTTATTTGTCGAGATTCGAAGCATCAGTGAAAGTGTTAGGCATCCCAGAAGGCGAGTATGCGATTAGACTGGGCGAGTATTTAACGGGTAAGGCCCTAGATACAATGTTTAATTTACCTGTGGAAGAAAGAAACAACTACACTATTTTGCGGCAACGTTTGTTAACAAAGTTCCAACTAACTGAGCATGGCTATAGAACAAAGTTTAGACACTTAGGACCAGAGACAAATCAAGATTTCACAGATTTTGTTAACACAGTAAAGAATACATTTAACAAATGGATGGAGCTTGCAGAAGTAGGGAAAGATTTTAATAAATTAGTGGATTTAATGTTAAGAGACAAGGTAGTATCTGCATGCAATACAAACTTAGTAGCTTTCTTTGAGGAACGTAAGCCAAAAGACATAGATACAATGTCACAGTTAGGGCAAAACTACATGACTGCACATCCTAACAGTTCTATTGGTAGACTAATGAGTGAGGAAATAGTCTGTGCAGCGTACACTAAACATGACCAGAATCCAGTTATTCAGACCAAGATCGAAAAGTGTGGATTCAGCACAGAAGTATGAACAACAAGAGTCTCAAGATAATGGTTTCCGTGGCAACCATTTTGGCAGAGCAGGACGGTACCCATACAAAGGGGGGAATTTCCAGAGGCGTCCAAATAGTTATGCCGGATGCTGAATTGTGGGAGCTGGAGACACAAGGCAGCACAGTGTGACGGGCAACCAGCAAGTGGGCCAACAAGTAATAGGTAGAAGGACATTATTTGCTTCAAATGTGGCGGGACAGGGCATGTTAGCCATGAGTGTATGATGGGAAAAACAGAGCACTCTAATGCAGCACAAGTAATTGTGACGCTGAACAATGAGAATTGTAGTGGATGCAAACCTTTGTTTGAAAAAGACGGTCAGCCAGTCTTAATATGTGGTCATACAGTGAAAGCAGGATCAGCAGTGCATGAAGGATGAAGTCTAAAGATGCACCATGGATTTGTTAATGATAGGCCAGCGTTAACAATTAGGGATTCCGGATGTAGGTCCATCGGAGTTAGAAAGAGTTTAGTGCATCCCTCGGATTATACAGTGAAAAAGATTAGATCCATAACATTTAATGGGTCACTAGAATTCTACCCATTAGCCGTGATAGCAGTAAAAACACCATATATCACAGGAAGAGTGGTAGCGTGTGTTCTAGACTCACCAGTGGCAGATCTGATAATCGGAAACGTGCCAGGAGTTAAAGATTGTACAGAAGAAGAAGTAGTTTATTGGGACCAGATACATAGTGTAAGTAGTAACGGGGTAGTTACAAAAAGAAAACCTAAATTAGAGAGTATAGCTGAAGAAAAAGTAGACACTTGAAGTAGACACTAGAGGGCAACGATAGGACAGCTGAGCAGGTGAGAATGGATCTCAAATATAGCTGTTAGGGAATCCCAGAGACAAGATACTACTCTCGACAAATGTTATCAAAGGGTGTAGTAGAAGTAGAACATAGACAATCAAAGAAGGGTAGATGGTGCTTCGGAAGGAAGAACAATACTCTCACTCGCCGGTTTTTAGATGACGGAACGGCATGCGGGCAAGGAGTGGTACCCTTAGCATATACGAGACCGATATACTAGAACAGCTCAGGATAAGGGCATGTGCAGGCACATAGGAGTAAGGCGGAAGCAGCATAGAGCAGGATGCCAGGTATATTGGCCAGGATTTAATAAAGAAGTCAGACTAAACAGAGACTCCAGTGTAACAGTACAATATGCAGATAGCAATGTTAATGCAGTTCAAAAGAGTGTTAACGACATCACTGAACCAGGTAGGATTAGCAAACAGATGTTTTAAAGATATAGGAAACATGAGGCATGGGTACAGGAAGGGTAGACACAGCATCGACAGGAATCATAGGTGGAGGATTTGATGCAAGAAAAGAACCACCTGATACTAGGGTCGGTACACAAATAGCTTGTGTCTTTTTGAGGATGTTAATAGACCTGCAGATACACAGATATGATGTTTCCTATGATGTATTATTATTATGTGCTGTATTAGTTCATGCATTGGTACACAAGATAGAAAGTTGGTTGGATTGATGTGTGGGGAATATGGGAGTGTACTATGAGCATTCGAGGTATTATTTAGTGTGGTAGCTAGAGTAAGGTGGAGCCATACTTAGGGCTACCCAGGCAATATGTCTGGGTCACATATTTGATAAGGATTAGACTCCCAACATTTGAAAACGATGTTTTCTTTTAAGGGGGGGGGGGATAATGACATATGCCTGGGTCATTGACATTGAGGTGAGTGACCTGGCTACGAGAAAAACAATCAACCCTGAGAAATAATGGGGCGGGTGTGAGTGGAGACCCCCGGGGGTGGATGGGGAGAGAGAGGTTAGTTCTGGGTGAAGCCAGAGGACTTGAGCACAGTTGATGTTTTAGCGCCGAGCGGATCGGTGGGCTAATACGTGGGAGTTTAGACTGACTGCGGTCAGATCTTTTGTTGTGTTGTTCTCCCAGTTGTGAATACAGGCTTGAAACCCAGTGGGGGTTGGATAGTTAATGGAGGCCTGAACCCAGAGTGGGTTTATAGATAGTGGAGACTAGACCCATGTGTGTGGGTGTAATGTGTGAGGTCCAGCTGTGGATAGGAGCTGGATTACCTGTCTTATGGATTTGAGATGAAGCAGGCCGTGAGAAGACAGTGATGTGTACGTGTTAAATTGTGAGGATAGTTATATTCTATGGATTATATTGTGTCTGGATATATAAGGATGTTCCGTTTGTCCGTGTTCTTTCTGTATTAAAGGATTATGTTCGCCAACTCAATCTTGTTTAATGACTGATGGATGTGTATTACTGGGGTGAGTTGCATTGTGAGACAGTTAGATAGCTCAATTGACACACCAGGAGCATCGTTACCTAGACAACGACCATCTCACGCACTTATCATCAAAGAACTTCGTGAGACAAATTAAACTGTTGGTTGACTGTTACTGTAAGTATTGTAAAACGTTCAAACAACTTAAATTCAATCAAAAAATTATAATTAACTACAACAAACGTTTAGGATACCACAGACATAATAAGGTATTTTTTGTTTTAATTTTAAATGAGGACTGAGGTGGAAGATAAACTCTATGGACCACTGAGTGAACTAAAAAAAAAAAAAGGACAGTTAAATTCATACAAGAGACAACATTGCAGTTATAGACATTTCAAGCGAATGAAAGAAGAGAAAGAAGAAGAGAGGGCCCATTTTCACTGCTAGAGGTATACTGGACTAGGAGGAATGCGCAGATTAAAAATTCCACAAAAGAATATTTATAATATGTATATGATTTTTTATACACAGATTTAGATCTTAAATATTACACATTATTACCAGACAATACATACTACATACACAAGTTTAGTAGTTACACAAAACAATTGAAGATATTGGTGCTTAAGCAATACTGGGATACTGGGCTGTGCGCTGTCACACAGGGGGGTGGGGGAAGATCATGATGGGAGAGTGTCAAATCAAAAGCTTAAGCCCATCACAAAGGAATAGTAAAAACGGAAGTACACTTTATAAGACGTACATATGCTATGTGGATTACATATAAAGTTTGAATGAAAATTGATAAAAAAATACATTCAACATTCACTTAGAAAGGAGAAACAAATTAAATAGTAGCTTTAGCTCATCACAAAAGAATATAGTAACAAATGAAGAACACTTTATATATATATATATATATATATATATATATATATAATATATATTATATATATATATATATATATATATATATATATATATATATATTTTTTTTTTTTTCAGAACCAACAACAATATATCCTAGCCTACCACAGGGAACACCGTTATCTCCGGTACTGTTCAACGCCTACACAGTGAGAATCACCAGTGAGCAGATCACTGGACCTGGTAGGACATTGTCATATGCCGATGATGTTTTAGTGTATCGTCAGGGTAAGGATAGAGAGCAGGTTGCTGTGGAACTACAAACCGAACCCAATCGCATAAGTACTTGGTGTGGGGCAATGGTCAACCCAACAAAGGCAACAGTGACTTGGTTCTCTTTGAATAATCATATTGTCAACACTCCAACACCAACTGTAAAGATGTGTTCGGAGACGGTGGAAAGAACGCAGGCAATGAATTACCTGGGGATACGGTTTGATCGAAGCCTTGCTTATAATGAGCACATAGACCAGGAGATAACAAAGGCCAAGCGGCGTTTGGCTGCGATGCGGGTGATGGCGGCAGCAAACTGTGAGCAGCGCCATCTATGTCTTCTGTACGAGGTGCTGGTCATGTCTGTTTTGAGCTGTAAGCAGATAGAAAGGATGGAAAGGATACAAAATGAAGCTATGCGCATTATTCTTGGATGTACAAAAGATACAGCATGTATGCGCTACCTTCTTGATTTTCCAACCATTGAAGACATAATACAAGTTTGCAGAGCACGCGCCTACCTCAGAGTTAACGCAAACATACAACATCCACTACATAGTGAAATTATGAAGGTGAAGGGCAGCAGGTTAAAAAGAGGAGGGTCGTGGATGGGTCAAGCCGAAGACATATTTCAACAGGTGTGTTCACTTGAGGACTTATAACCTGGCGAGTAGTGGGTACAAGTGCCAATAGATTTCTGCACATCCTTTTCAGTTTGCATCCTACTAGATAGAAAATGCAGACAAGAAAATCCGGCTGCAGTGGAGGCTGAAGTACAAGCATTGATTTTCGAGAATTCGCTAGACGGTGATGCTGTCATCTACACAGATGGGTCAGTCATCCGACCTATGAGAAGCTCATGGGCCTTTAGACTCGGGCCGGAGGGAGAATTGTGAAGGAGGACCTCTGGTGCTTTCACTGAAACCACAAGTAGCCTGACTATGGAAGTCATGGCTGTAAGTAAAGTAATAACATGGCTCGAGACACAAACATTTACTAGGGCATGTTTCCTTAGCGACTCAATGAATACGATCAAGAGGATAGAGGAGGGGTAGATCCGAAGAGAATGGTTGCTGCCTCTGGAGCGGTCTCGG
>JACEFZ010017992.1:0-12172 GCA_014155875.1 Cepaea nemoralis | reverse complement strand
TTAGCACCATAACGATTAATTTTGATTTGTGACATCATGAATTAAGTTACGTTGCACTGCTTTGTCAAGCCTGTGGCTCAGTACATCCGATTTCGACAAGCATTTATTCGGGATGCTTTCCCTAGCCTTTGACTGTCCCCAGTCTACCTACAAGGCATCAGGTTTTACGTTGCACTGCTTTGTCAAGCCTGTGGTTCAGTACATCCGATTTCGACAAGCATTTATTCGGGGTGCTTTCCCTAGCCTTTGACTGTCCCCAATCTACCTACAAGGCAGCAGGTTTGTGTGTCTCTTCGTCTGGTACCTCTCCCTTGACCTGTCCGACATGGGTGGCCCTACCAGTAGCTGTGCTACCGTCGGCATAGCTCTTGGGGTCATTAGGACGCACAAGCCCCTCTACCTCGTCATGGTGGACACACAGCAGAGGGGATAAGAGTTTAATGCCTTGTAACGTGGCGAAATATTTCACTTGACTCTTGTTTCATCTTTCATCACCTGTCTTTTCGTTTCCAATTGTTATCTGTCATTTAACTGTCATTTACTGCCAATATAGTACCTTGCGGTGTATGGCAGAGGGGTCTTTGAGCCTGAGGAATAAAGGCCGCCTGTCTAGTGCAGTCGCCGCGAACTGTGCAGGTTAGGATTTTCTTTTTGCCCCCGACAGAAAAATATCCGACACCTTACCGAGGGATCGAACCCGGGCCTCCCGAATGGGAGTCCGGCGTTCTAGCCTCTCGGCCAGCCGCTCCTCTTTTCCAATTGTTATTCCTTGTTTATTTCTTTCATCAACTCTCTTCTCGTTTCCCAGGTTTTATTTCTTGTTTATTTCTTTCATCAACTCTCTTCTCGATCCCAATTTTTATTTCTTGTTTATTTCTTTCATCAACTCTCTTCTCTTTCCCAGTTTTTATTTCTTGTTTATTTCTTTCATCAACTCTCTTCTCATTCCCAGATTTTCTAACGGGTTTACGAATGCATACCGCGCTCGAAACACAGCTGCGAGCGATTTGGAAGCAGACTGTCTAGCGTTGGCTCAATTACAATGGTATGAGTGCTGGTTGTTCAGAAAGTAATGGCAAACTGCTGAACATAAACCTGCCCAGGAATCACAAATAACAATAAAAATAAACGGGTTGAATGGAACGTCCTGCTAGGAATATACAACTCACTTTAACTTTATTTGATTGTTTTTCCATGAAATACGACACATTCTATTGTACATATACATCCCCAGGGCCTCTATTCGACTTTCCAAGTGAAAGCTTGAATTCAAATTGATCTTTCAAATAACCTTAAGCATCGAATCAGTTTGAAGATAAGGCATCGCATTCTCGTCCGCTCGCCTTGCTAGTATGGTTTAGAGTCAAGAGGGCAGGACACGCTATTAGCTTAATACATCGAGCCTGACAGACACATCAACAGCAATGTTTAATCCCCAGTGCTGTGCGAGTACTTGAGAACAGCTGGGATCTGTTAGAATCTGCCGGTTGTACGTGAGCTGGCATGATGAGCAAAACCACCCACAAGTTTGGCTTTTCACTGCCAAATTTTCCCGGCCCGTTTCTGTGGTATGCTATGTCACGCCAAATGAATGCTGGGATATTTTCTTGCGTGATTGCCAGGCTGGCTTAGGAATCCTGCCGTGACTACTGGCGTGGGAGATGGACTTTCTGCAACCTTCGCCCTACAAAGATTTTTTTTCTCTCTCGCTTTGATCTCAAGCGTAGTCCGTATACGTACCTCTACTTCTAGTGCACTGGGCAGATTTTTGCGTGTGGATTAGATTTTCCAATTACCAGTGCCCCTAACCATCAGGCGAACCCATTCCGACTTCAGAGGTACTTGTAATTTACATCCCCAAGTCAAGGACGAGAAGTCAAAATGTTAGTCCAACTAACCGGTCTAGGGTTGTATCAGCACACCGGATGTTTAAGAACAAGTACTTGTATCCATTCGGCCATGTCGACCTCCAGCTCTGCAGTGATGGTGATCGATTCATACAATTGTTAATGCCCTTATTTCAGACTGCCTAGTGAATGTTATGTTTTGTTGTTCTACCTTTCTCTATTCCAATTACCAGAATTTGCAAGTTATCTGCCTGTTTCATTATTATTTACACGATGAGTGTTCACATTTCATCTTCGTTACATCGCCTTCATTATTTGTTTTGACTGAACAAATTCTTAAACGACAAGTATCGATCACTGCCGTCGTTAGATGCTGCATGGGTAATGTACAGTTGTATGTGCTGTTTTCCCGCCCTTACCTTGTCTTTATCTGGGATACAGACAGTTGAAGGCAGATGATGTTTGCAGTTCACGAGCTTGTAAGTTGAGGAAAGTAGTAGTGGTAGCAGCAGCAGCAGTGATAGAAAACGCTCTAGTAGTAGTAGTAGTAGTAGTAGTAGTAGTAGTAGTAGTAGTAGTAGTAGTAGTAGTAGTAGTAGTAGTAGTAGTAGTAGTAGTAGTAGTAGTAATCGTAGTACTCGTAGTAGTAGTAGTAGTAGTAGTAGTAGTAGTAGTAGTAGTAGTAGTAGTAGTAGTAGTAGTAGTAGTAATAGTAGTAGTAGTAGTAGTAGTAGTAGTAGTAGTAGTAGTAGTAGTAGTAGTAGTAGTAGTAGTAGTAGTAGTAGTAGTAGTAGTAGTAGTAGTAGCAGTGGTAGTAATAGTAGTAGTAGTTGTTGTTGTTGTTCTTCTTCTTCTTCTTGTTGTAGAAGAAGAAGAAGAAGAAGAAGAAGAAGAAGAAGAAGAAGAAGAAGAAGAAGAAGAAGAAGAAGAAGAAGAAGAAGAAGAAGAAGAAGAAGAAGAAGAAGAAGATTTAACTTTATTTTAAAAGGGTCACAAACTGAGCACGCATCTTACATTCGGCACTTCCAATCACCCATCTTTCATTCATTAATAGTGCATGATACATAGGAAAATAAACGTTGTCACATGAATATTGTAAACATAAACAATGCATATTAACATGTTATGAGACAAAACCCCCACCCAACACACATCCCCCACCCACACATCTCCCACCCACCCACCCACACATCCAACTACCCACCCATACCTCCACCCACACACACTCCCGGGCACACGTACATTCCCCAACCCCATCCACCAATCCCCACACACATATTCCCCCACCCACACACACACATCCCCCGCCCACATACATATCCCCCAACCTACACACACCCACTCACCCACACATCCTCCACCCACGCCGCCTCCACCCACCAATACACATACACATCCTTCACCAACCTACCCATCCCCCACCCCCACAAACATCCCCCAATCACACACAAATTCCCCACGCTCCTACACACTCCCACACTCACATATCCACCACCAACACAAACATCCCCACTTACACATCCACGCACCCATCCACATACACATCCCCCCACCCACCAACACACACCACCAAAACATCTCTCACCTACAAACACATTCCCCCACCAACCCACACACCCTCCTCCAGCATACACACCTCCAGGCACATATACATTCTTCCACCACCCCCTCCCCCCTTCAACACACATCCCTCCACCCACGCACATGTCCCCACCTACACCATCTCCCAGCCCACACACACCCACCCACCACAATCCTCCACCCACTCACACACACCCACATACCCCCCAATCATCCAGCCAAAGACATCCCCAAATTACACTCACACACACATTCCCCTACCAACCCACACCTCCCCCACCCACCCACCCACCCACCCACACCCGAATCCCTCCCCCGCACACCTATCCCCCACCCACACACATCCACTACCCACATATATCTCCCACCCACACATGCATCTCCCCACCCACCCAGGCATTCACCCATCCATAGCAAATTCAGTCCTTGGGTTAGTATTTTCAACTTATTCCTCTATTGTTCAAGTCCTGTTGTCCTGCACCGCACTAGCAGCTAGTTGTCTTGAAGGACGATAGGTTGATTCATTGTGCTTCAACGAAGACATAATAACTACAGCCTTTGGCGGGAACCTGGGATGGAGTTGTACCTCTAGATAGCACGAAGTCAAGTAGAGCCTTTTGTTATAATCATCATCACCATTATGTGCCATGCCAGTAAGCGTGGGCGGTCATGTCTCGCCATCTCACTCGATCACCAGAGTCGTGGATCAGCTCCGTGACCATGCCACGTGGCCAAGCCATCCATGTATTTACTTGTCTGCTTTCTTCTTGCTCTTTTCCCCCTCAATCTTGACAGTTGTCACCAAGTTCTCCAATTTATTTCTTCTCATAACGTGGCCAAAAAATGTTGACTGTCTAAGGCTAATTTCTCTAATCAGTTGACGATATTCATTTCTTTCCTGTAGCACTCGGTCATTCTTTGTTTCTGTCTGTCCATGGTATTCTTTGTATTTTCCTCAGAAAACACATTTCCACAGCCATCAGATGTTTTTCACCCTGTTTGCTCATTGTCCACGCTTCATATCCGTACAAAAGCAT
Organism: Cepaea nemoralis; assembly: GCA_014155875.1. Taxonomy (NCBI): domain Eukaryota; kingdom Metazoa; phylum Mollusca; class Gastropoda; order Stylommatophora; family Helicidae; genus Cepaea; species Cepaea nemoralis. The sequence continues at coordinate 7,707 of JACEFZ010017992.1, read as the reverse complement.
AGGTTCTATGTAGCACCGCAACACTATTTTTCTCGTTGTAAATGACATCTTGTTATTGGTCAGCATGTTTTCCATCTTGCAAAAGGTTACTTTCGCCATGGCGATTCTTGTTCTAATCCATTCATGACATTTCCATATCAGATGTTATTAATGTTCCGTGATAATTGTACCGATTCACGTGCTTAAGGATATTCTCATTTATTTGTATATTACATTGTGGTATTTCTTCCTTCCTAGTGACGACCATAATCTGTGTCTTCTTACAATTCAGTTCTAACCCTAGTTGTTCACTGTGTGCAACAATCGAATCTACTAAATGCTTAATAGGCTGATATTGATCTACTTCATTATCAATTCTGATGGCAGCTTGTTGTTTCCAATATGTGTTTTGTATGAGTCTAAGGTCTTTCCCATCAATTTGCAGATCTGCAAGCATCTCCATCTCGTCGACATGTCTCACTTTATCGAAAGCCTTTGTGTAGTCAATAAAGCAAAGGTGTAGATCTTTGTTTACTTCTATAGAACGTCCAATTATAGTTCTCTGTATATACACAGCATTTACTGTACCCTTGCCTACTACAAACCCACATTGTTCTTTTCCTATTTCGGGTTGTATTTTCTTCCTATCTCTTTGCATGATAATTCTCAGCAAAATCTTCGTGATGTGACTCATTATACTAATTGTTCGATGTTGATCACATTCTAAGGCTCCTGATTTCTTCGGGATTGCAATAAATATAGAATTACATAATTCAGGATTTTGTTCCAAACATGTTGTATATGTCTTTTCTGTGTTATAAACATGCCCCATGGGGGTATTCTTCTCGTGTCCCAATCAACTTATCGTGGGTGATTGTAGTTCTTACGTTTTGTCAGGGCAGACTAGAGAAATCTGGTAAGGTATTTCTTCATCTTTTTGTGTCCGTAATTCCCCACAAATTAAAAGCTTCAGACAAGGTTGTGTATTGTCTCCTGTTTACAGTGAACATATAATGAAAAAATGTTTTGCATATCCTTTACAGGACATCGCTGTCAACATCAGCATCTTTCAGCTGTATGTTGATTTCTTGGCAAGATTACGCTCAGTAGGTTGCCATTGCTTTTTGAGCGGCCGGCTCAGTATCCCGCAAGTCACCAGCGGGGATCGAACCTACCCAGCTCTCGCCCCGCTACGAGACTCTGCGTGATAAACGGGATTACGGAGAAAGTGTTGTAATCCCTCGGCCAGAGAGACCGGCGAACATATAATGACATCTTCGAAAATATGCTAGGGATCCTGGTCGGTGGACATAATATAAATAACTTACGCTATGCTGATGCCACCGTATATTGGGCCTTCCGTTCTACACAGGCTGCTACTCCGGAAACCAGAAGAATGCTGTTTGCAGATGACATCCACATAGTGAGCTTTCGATTCGGACTTTCCACGTAATGGATTTGCTATCCCAGCAATTCTAGTGATGCTATTTTCAGATGTTCTCATTGTATGTCCCACCCAGCATCTGCGTCTGTTCCTCACTACTTGATTGACTGGTGACCACGCCAGAGAGTATTCGTTTGATGCTAATCACGTATATTTGGTAAACTGTGGAAGTATTACTCCCGTGACACTGTTGACAATCAGAAGTGATGTGGGTTGAAATGTTGCAAAGTTGTACAAGCACAATGAGTAAATCATACAAACGGAACTCCCCCGATGTGTCTCCACCTTGACGTGGTGGGGGAGCTTGCGTGTCCCATCGTCCCCATTTGCTTGCCGATGGGTGAAAAATTACATATCGGACAGCTTATGGGATAGGGACCAGACTCAGAGAGACACAACCTGCTGCTCTGCAGGTATAGACTGAGGATAGCAGTCAAATATTAAATCAGGTGCACAAAGGCAGAATTTCTTGGTCCGGACAAAACTCTTAAGGCTCCCTGTCGAGGGCTGTGGCTGAACGCCTCTAAGCCACAAACCCTCGGATCTGAGAGCCAGGCCGATACCCGTCTACCGGAAAATAGAAACATGATACTGAGCAAGCTACATGCTCAGGTCTGATATATGTTCGAAGGCTCTCAGCTGGGGGATATGAGGGATTCCCGGATGAGAGGGCCTGACCGTTTCTCGTTCACTGCTGCACGAAGGTAAGGTGCTGAGCCGGCAGCACATGTAGCCTACCTCGTGAGCGAGTACAAAAAAGTCAGAAAAGTGCCCCAGTCGAAGGGCATGGTTACGGAAACTCTGTGTCTAACTCATAGAGAGTGTAGACAAAAGTGAAAGAACGTCTCAACAACGCAAAATGGAACGCACGGCGAGCGAACCTATTGCGTGGGTTGAAGTCACAAGCAAAAGCTTACCGAGTGGATGTCGCTCGCAATCTGACCGCTCCTGGTGTGTGCTTGAGCGATCAGTGGCAAGTGGGATGCCCAACACATGGAAGTGAGGAACTAAAGCAGCCATGAGCAGGACGTGGAAACTCCTTGGGTGAGCCCAGTCTCAGAGCAATATGTGCCGGCTCTGCAATTATGGAAGCCTCCTCGGATAGTGAGATAATGCCCATGGTCTGCCCCTGCCTTCCCTTGAGGGCAGACCACGATATCGTTGATCGTTCTATCTTGACCAGCTGAGATGTGGGTGACATTACAACAGTCTAACGTGTCTCGAAACCAGAGGAAGGCTAACCTCACTAAAAAATGCCCGCCAGAAGTCGGAAGTGTCGTCCTACGGGTGGCAAACTAAAAATTGACACTACGCAATTACGTCCGAGTGAAATGTCTCGTCCGAATGTCTCTCGTGCTAGGAACAGCTCTGACTACCTAGTTTCCGAATGCCGCTCTTGTTCGGAACAGCTCTGACTAGGTAGTTTCCGAACGTCTGTCGTGCCTGGAACAGCTCTGATGGGCGCAACGACAAGCACATGTCCGAAAACTCGCTGAGTGAATACCTTCTGCAGACCTGTCTGGTTTGTGCGGGAACGGCCCGGGGCGAACGAAAAGCCCAATATATTGAAGTGAGGAATTAAAGCAGCCATGAGCATGACGTGACCATTCCCTCGGTGAGCCCAGTATCAGGGCGCTATGTGTCGGCCCTGCAACTATGGAAGCAACCTAGGATGGCGGAAAATGCTATGGACTGTGCCTTCCTTCTCTTGAGGGATGACCGAAGTCCTCGACTGTTCGAACTTGACCAGCTGGGATGTGGACGGTACCACAAAAGTGAGAGTCTCCCAGGATTGATAACCTGGTCAAAAATGCACGCGAAAGCCGGATGTGTGACCTAAGGGTTTTCAACCCAAGGGTGCCTAACGCACACCGCAATCACATCTGAAAAAACACTCCGGATGAACGAAAAGAAGAAAAAGATACAAACGGAAAGATGAGTTGCCCAGCTTTACAAAAGCACATTCACAAGTGACAGAACAGACGTTGTGGTTAGAAGGCATTCGTCAGCACACATAAACAGAAAACACAAGACACTGTCATAACTACATCTAAAAAACCTACAAATATGTCAGAAATGAAACTTTGTTGAGACTGTACACTCGTCGGACAACCACACTGAACCCTAGGGCACGCAGTATCAACTGTCTATCATTGTTTTTTTATTTTCTCCTTGGATTCACTGGATGTCCTGGAGACTTCACGACCTCAGCTAAGTGACTTTCTTGTACATGATTTTTTTTTTTTTAATGCAGTTGTGTCAGCATTTTTGGTTTTGTTTTTGTGTACTGATGAATTCTATTTAGCGCAATGTCAATTCTATTACTTATTATTGTCTTCTTGCAACTGTGTTTTGTAATTTTGTGATTTACTCATCGTGATTGTGTTGATGACTTAATCCTCCACCTCTTTGGGCTTCAGCTACGAATCCTGGAACTGAAAGAATTTACGAAGCTACCGCCCCCTGTGGTTGCTTTAACTCATTTGTGACGTCAGAAAGTGAATTGCTTTGCACTGTTTGTCAAGCCTGTGGCTCAGTACATCCGACTTCAAACATCATGGCTTCGGGCATTTTATTTTTTCCTCACCTTTTACTGTCTCCAGTCTACCTACAAGTAGCAGGTTTGTGCCTCTCTTCGCCTGGTCCCTAGCTTTTAACTGTCCCCAATCTACCTACAAGCAGCAGGTTTGTGTCTCTCTTCACCTGGTCCCTAGCCTTTGACTGTCCCCAGTCTACATACAAGGCAGCAGGTTTGTGTCTCTCTTCGCCTGGTCTCTAGCCTTTGACTGACCCCAGTCTACATACAAGTCAGCAGGTTTGTGTCTCTCTTCGCCTGGTCTCTAGCCTTTGACTGACCCCAGTCTACCAACAAGGCAGTAGGTTTGTGTCTCGCTTCGCCTAGTTCGTATCCATTGATCTGTCAAACATGGGAGACCCTACCAGTAGCTGCGCTACCGTCGGCATAGCTCTTGGGGTCATTGGAACACGCAAACCTATCTACCAAATAAGTTGAAAACACGACAGATGGAAGCTCATCTAAACCCAGACATAGATTACATTAGAGCACCAACTCCCCGTGGGAACAGATCCTTGTCGATGGTTACTGGACGCGGAATACCCAAAGTGAAGGAAGTCAATAGTGATAACTGTCAGAGTCTTACTACTGGCTCCGTCTAGCCCACTGGACTATGGCAGGTATATTATAACATCTACGACACATCTACTAATAACACATGAATGCAATCGGAAACTGGCAGGAGCTATCTCCTGAACAATCATTTATTACAATATATTACAAGCTGACAACATGATCGCAGTTCACGCTCAAACAATCGTTCACCACCAACAGCCACGCGCTAGCTCGCAATGGCGATCTTTACACTGTCGCCCGCATGATCATTCACAATCACAACTTCACATCATCCCGCACATAGCACAGTTAGTACATTCCTCGAATATCAATACACAACGTTCATCTCCATCTATCCGTTACAAACACTATCCTTCTATCGTTCTATCGTTCTATAGATCTCCACACGTCCGTCCCTATTCGCTGCCTCACACACACTGCCTCTCTCCTCGTTGACCTTCCCACATCACGTGGCTCTGTTCACGGGCTTCTTGCCTGACCGTCCACTAGCCAAGCCTCTTAGTCTCTTACTGCCCTTTACCTCAGCTATGCTTACACTGACTCTCGCTTACATACCGGCCCTTACATTCTTCCGTACATATAAGACCTTGACACACTCCCCCTTCCCCCCGCAGCGAATGTGGCACTTTCTCTTGGAAATGTGACACATTCTGGTGTTGTCACTCTTGGCCCATCTTTCTAACCTTGTCAGGGGATTATATGATACTAAGTACACGCTTGCGTCCCTTTTTGCTCTGATCTCTTCCGAGATTAAGTTCAAATATTGTTCTCTCTTTTTCAGTGTTGAGGTTTCTCTCAAGGTTTTGTCGTGGTCTGACAAATATTATGGTTGGGTCTACTTGTCATACCTCGTTATATTATTCAACCCACACTCCGTGACATTACATTATGTTCATTTTTCTCAATCGATTGTCTGTGCATTATCCTCTCATAGTTATTGTGGCTATGCTGGTTTAAGGATTCTCCATTGGTTTACGTCTCGAATAAGGCTACAACTTCCTCTTACAGCATTCTTAATTTTTTTTTCTCTCTATTCAGACGTGGTTCCCCTCGTCTCGATTTAATGCACACTACTCGATTCTTTATGAGCACGCTATGTCAATGTTGTGGTCATGGTTCGAATATACTTCATGTATGTCATAGTCTCCCTTACCTCATCTTATGTCGGACCTTGAGTGTTTCCCTTTTTGAGCACACCTCGTTTACTGTTATGGAGAGTTATCAATCTCTTTGGTTGGCATCACCCTGATGGTATGTTTTTTATTGTTACCATCTTATGATGTTAATTCTGTACCACTATTGCTAAGCGTCATTCGTCGGGCTATCCACTATACGCGAAGGCAAGTTTGGTAACACTCGCGCATTGGGATTGCCAGGCGTTGATTCTCAGCATTACCACTGTTATATGTAACGGACTAAAAGTATCACAGTTTATAGTGTGGCTACTGGCCAATGTGATTAGAGTCATTCTACTGGCGCATTTGTCTGCCGTGATAAAAGGTCAGCCACTATGTTCTCGGTGCCCTTAATATGGCGAATTTCAAAGTCAAAGTCCTGAAGTAGAAGACACCATCTTTGTAACCTGTTGTTTTTGGGCGACCCATGGTTAAGGACTAATAATGGCGAACTGTCTGTGAGGACCACAAAGTGGCTTCCTAAGAGGAACTTAGATAATCTCAATATACAGAACAAAAGGCTCAAACATTCCAATTCAACTGTGGCATAACGAGTCTCAGCCTTCTTCAGTTTGCGGCTTACGTAGAGGATCGGGTGTCGAACGCCATCCACTTCCTGCATTAAACATCCTCCTATTGCGATAGCGCTCGCATCTGTGGTCAAAATAAAGGGTAAATTTATGTTGGGTAATCGTAAGACTGGTGGATTAGAAAAAATATGTTTCAACCTACACATTGCATCATCTAAGCTGGTACTTTTACAAATTTTGATGGATGATCTTTAGTTAACATATCAGAAAAGACTGAGGTGAGTTCTGCCCAATGTGGAATGAATTAGAATAATAGTTAATCAGACCTAGTAAAATTCTAACCTGCTTCTTTGTGGTAGGTACTTCTAGATTAAGGATCTTGGAAACAATTTATCATCAGTCAACAATTTTCCTTCAGAAATTCTATGACCAAGGAAGTCTATTTGTGTATAGCCTATTTCAACCTTGGAAGGTTTGATAGTAAGTCCAAAAAGAGAGATTTGGTGGAAGACTTGTTTTAGGGTGAGTAAGTGAGAAGTCATATCAGAAGAATGGACACATATATCATCAATATAAGCAACTACATCATTAATTCCGTGTAATAACAATCTTGTTAGTCTCACAAATGTGGCCGGTGCGTTCTTCAGGCCAAAAGGAAGATATAGCCATTCGTATAACCCGAGAGGTGTTGCGAATGCTGTATATGTCTACAAGAAGGGTGTAGAGGAACTTGCCAATATCCTTTCGCTAAATCTGTCTTAGAAAATAAGGATGATTGAGCCATATCTAAAATAAGATCTTCACAACTGTTCATAGGCTCTGCATCCGTTGTTGTTCTGGTATTCAATATTCTATAGTCGATGCACAAGCGGATTGTCTGGTCTTTCTTTTTCACCAAGACAATCGGTGAAGAATATTGAGACATAGATTTTTGAATAATGCCATTCTTCTCTAAATATAAAATTTCTTTATCTAAATTAGATCTGTAATGGAGAGGAATAGAATATGGTCTACATTTGACCGGTCTCAGATCTGTTAGCACAATTGAATGTGTTATTCTATCAGTGCGTCCAGGTTTGTTGGAAAGATCGTCTTATAGTCGTCTAGGAGCGTCAAAATGTCCTGTCGCTGTTGTTGTGTCAAGTGTCAGAGATATGTATGTCCTTTATACTTCCGTCGTCAGTCATAATTGGCACAGGGATTTCAGTATTGTCCATGTCTGTCTGATTTATCACAGATGCTACAGTTTGTAAATTGTCTTCAATGTCATTGTCGTCGCCGTCGAGATGGATCGTCAATATGTCGTCAAATTTGTCGTCATTGTCACTATCACAGATTTTCGGTAATGTCCATATGTCTTCGTCGTTTTCGTCATCGTAAGCGTGCGTCGTTAACGATGCTCGTTTTGTCGAGGTGTCATCCGGGGGG
>JACEFZ010017991.1:0-14158 GCA_014155875.1 Cepaea nemoralis | reverse complement strand
TAAAAGTCAGTAATTTGGCGGGCCAGTTGGGTGCATGGTGCTAGACCCATATCAGTCGGTGCTGGGTGAAGGATGGAGCCAGCGTCGCGCCCGCCGCCTTTATGTCCCCCGACATTTTGAGTACCTGTTTTAGGCTGAGTCAGTCTGGCAGCACAGGTCAAGTTTTACAATTCCAAACGGCTCTGACGCGGTTTGAACCCATGATCACTGGGACGATAGGCGAGCATCTAGCCTGTTTTATTAATACTGTCCTTGGTTAATTAATATCACAACTATCTTTTTGGTCAACGTTATGCTACCAATGTCAAACCCGGACTGCAACTATGAGCCCACAATCATGACATCATTATCATGTACCATGCCGGTAAGCCTGACTGGTTATGTGTCGCCATCCCACACGATCACCAGAGTCGTGGATCAGCTCTGTGTTCTTGTTCCGGCCATGCCACGTGGTCAAGCCATCCCTGTATTTATTCGCTGCCTTTCCCTTGTTCCTTTCCCCTCAATTTTGCCAGTTGTCACCAAGTTCTCTAGTTTATTTCTTCTCATTAAAAAAAAACAACAACTTTAGTTGCATGTCCTTCACAAGACGTAGCAGTCAACCCCAGCATGGATGATGTTCGTGATTCCTGGGCAAGTTTTACTTTCAGTAGTTTGACATTGCTTTCTAAACGACCGCCACCTATACCTTTTTTCGAAAAAAACCCATCACCAGCTGTGTTTCGAATCCGGGTGTATGGGATTACGAATCGCGTCCGTAACATCTTCGCCACGGAGTCCGCCTCTTTTCACAACGTGTCCAAACATATTTGGCTGTCTATGTCTATTTTCTCTAAACTGTTTGCAGTTTTCTTTTGCCTCTTGCATGACTTGCTCACTGGCTTTTCTGTCTGCCCTTGGTATTCTTTACATTTCCCCTCAAAGTGAAAACAACAGAGACGAGATGTCTTTGAAGAGCTGTTCGAGTAACTTGGAGAGATAGAACTGGGAATGAGGAAATTAGAGCATGACTTGATCTGAAACCAGTCATGCAATTCATTAAAGAACAACGGATTACATGGTTTGGGCACATCACAAGAATGCCCTGGTGCCATCTGCCACAAAGAAGGCACATTGAAGAAATATAATGGATACAGAGCAAGGGACGACCACAGTAGTTAGGGGGGCGCAATTTGGGTAGAATTTGGCGGAGCCTCCGGCAATTGACCTTGACCTAGGCTGATTTGCACTCCTCCTCGGTCATGTAGTTGGAAGGTGTAAGAGGTGATATCTAGGTCATATCTAAGGGCGATAATTCTAAGATTTTATGTTTCTAAGGGCAGATATCTATTGAGTGGGTGTATAAACATTTTAATTAATTATTAAAAAATAAAATAAAATAAATAAAAATAAAAATAAATAACGACGGGGTGCGGGGTGGTGGCGAGGGGGGGGGTGGGCGCGTGGGGTGAGGCTAGGCGGTTCGGGTTTAAACACTATCATCACAGGGTTACAAATGAAAACCTTAAAATGTAAAGATGGTCGATATTATTGATTTTAGTGGGTATAGCTTAGTGAAATTCGTTGGTGAGGGGTGGGTAGCGGCTATTAGTGATTTGTAGAGTGTCGTAGTGGCCTATACACTATCATCACACAGGTTACAAATGAAAACCTTAAAAAGTAAAAATGGCCGATAATATTGATTGCAGCGGATATAGCTTAGTGAAATTCGTTGGTAAGGGGTGGGTAGTGGTTATTAGTGGTCTGTAGAGGGTCACCGTGGCTTTTTTACTATCATCATACGGGTTACAAATGAAAACCTTAAAAAGTAAAGATGGCCGATATTAATGATTTTAGCGGGTATAGCTTAGTGAAATTTATTGTTAAGGGGTGGGTAGCGGCTAGTAGTGATCCGTAGGGGGTCGTAGTGACCAATACACTGTCAACATACGGGTTACAAATGAAAACATTAAAAAGTAAAGATGGTCCATATTATTGATTGTCTCGGGTATAGCTTAGTGAAATTCGTTGGTAAGGGGTGGGTAGCGACTATTAGTGATCTGTATAGGGATGTATTGGCCTATACACTATCATCATACGGTTACAAATGAAAAACCTTAAAATGTAATGATGGCCGGTATTATCAGTTGCTGTGGGTATGGCTTAGTGAAACTCGATTGCTGTGGGTATGGCTTAGTGAAACTCGGTGATAAGGGATGGATACCAGTTATTAGTGATATATAGAGGGATGTAATGGCCTATACACTATCATCATACGGTTACAAATGAAAACCTTAAAATGTAATGATGGCCGGTATTATTGGTTGTAATGGGTATGGCTTAGTGAAACTCGATTGCTGTGGGTATGGCTTACTGAAACTCGGTGATAAGCGGTGGATACCAGTTATTAGTGCTATATTGAGGGATGTAATGGCCTATACACTATCATCATACGGTTACAAATGAAAACATTAAAATGTAAAGATGGCCGGTAATATTGGTTGCTGTGGGTATGGCTTGGTGTCATTCGTTGATAAAGAGTGGGTAGAGGTTATTAGTGCTAGTTAGAGGGTCGTAGTGGTATATACAGTATTATCATATGGGATATAAATGAAAATCTTAAAAAGTAAAGATGGTCGGTATTAGTGGTTGTAGTGGGTACGGGATAGTGTTATTCGTTGTCAGGGGGTGGATAGTGGTTATTAGTGATATGTAGAGGGTGAGTGATATATACACTATTAGCATACGGGTACAAATGAAAACCTTTTAAAAGTACAGATGACCTTTATTATTGGTTGCAGTGGGTATGGCTTAGTGAAATTAGATGTTAAGGGGTGGGTGAGTGGATGCGAAGCTAGGTAAGTGCTCGAACACTAACATCATACGATTTCAGATCGGTAAATCAAAATCTAATCTCTCTCTCTCTCTCTCTCTCTCTCTCTCTCTCTCTCTCTCTCTCTCTCTCTCTCTCTCTCTCTCTCTCTCTCCCCTTGTGTCTATACGGGTCTTTGTTTCGTTCCCCAGAAACCCATTTCCAAGACCAATATTTGTTCTCAAACTTGTCTGCTCAGTGCCACACTTCACAGCCAGACAAAACTACAGCTTCTATGTACCACTTCAACATTCAAATAAGAAAATATGTTAACCAAAAGGGGAAAAAATAGCGGCCACACTTATAAATATCTTTACCAAACTTAAACGCAAACTTTCCCTAACTTGCCCGATTGAGTGCTGTATGCTAATTATGTTAACGGTAATCCAGAACGCCTCCGTGGTGTGTTTTATCTCAGGTAAGATCAGCTCGAGCTGGCCAATGCTGATCATTACCGGAGATAAACACCCACAATAAAGCGGGCTTTTTAATGTTTTCATTTGTAACCCGTATGTTGACAGGGTATTGGTCACTACGACCCCCTACGGATCACTACTAGCCGCTACCCACCCCTTAACTATAAATTTCACTAAGCTATACCCGCTAAAATCATTAATATCGGCCATCTTTACTTTTAAGGTTTTCATTTGTAACCCGTATGATGATAGTAAAAAAGTCACGGTGACCCTCTACTGGCCACTAATAACCACTACCCACCCCTTACCAACGAATTTCACTAAGCTATAACCGCTGCAGTCAATATCATCGGCCATTTTTACTTTTTAAGGTTTTCATTTGTAACCTGTGTGATGATAGTATATAGGCCACTACGACACTCTACAAATCACTAATAGCCGCTACCCACCCCTCACCAACGAATTTCATTAAGCTATACCCGCTAAAATCAATAATATCGACCATCTTTACATTTTAAGGTTTTCATTTGTAACCCTGTGATGATAGTTTCTAAACCCGAACCGCCTAGCCTCACCCCCACGCGCCCACCCCCTCGCCACCACCTCGCACCCCGTCGTTATTTATTTTTATTTTTATTTATTTTATTTTATTTTTTAATAATTAATTAAAATTTTTATACACCCACTCAATAGTTATCTGCCCTTAGAAACATAAAATCTTAGAATTATCGCCCTTAAATATGACCTAGATATCACCCCTTACACCACCCAACTACATGACCGAGGAGGAGTGCAAATCAGCCGAGGTCAAGGTCAATTGCCGGAGGCTCCGCCAAATTCTACCCAAATTGAGCCCCCCTAAATAATGACCAAATAAAAGAAGAAGAAGAAGAAGAAGAAGAAGAAGAAGAAGAAGAAGAAGAAGAAGAAGAAGAAGAAGAAGAAGAAGAAGAAGAAGAAGAAGAAGAAGAAGAAGAAGAAGAAGAAGAAGAAGAAGAAGGAGGAGGAGGAGGAGGAGGAGGAGGAGGAGGAGGAGGAAAACACACACAAGTAGATTAAAACAGACATCAGCTCCGTTATGTTATTATTAAATTATTATATTTGATCATTTAGTGTGTCTCCTTGTTTTAGCTCCATGTTTTTCCTGTTTCAGAATTTGTGGACATCATGTGTCAACATCTAGAGATGTAACCCCCTCAGGACTGCAGTAATACCACCTATTGTTTCATCTACCAAGTCATTCACAATTTAAATAAACTCATTTAAGATAAAAATCACTTTTGAAGTAGCCCCATGCATTTGTTCTTTTCTTTGAAACATGGCAAAGAGGAAAGAAACACCACAGTATAATATAGGGGTAAATGGGAATATTGTTAAACAAGTGAATCGGTAAAACTTTTTCGGAACAGTCATCACATCTGATGGGAGATGCCTTGAAGAGAATAGAACAAAAATCGATATGTCAAAGGTTTATGATTTGCAAGATGGAAAATATACTGACCAATAAAAATATGTTCATTGCAACGAGAAAAAGAGTGTTTAGTGCTACACAGAACTTGTACTTTTGTATGGATATGAAGCATGAAAAACATCTATTGGCGGTGGAAATGTGGTTTCTGAAGAAAATTCAATAAATACCATGGACAGAGAGAAAAGCCAATGAACAAATCCTACAAAAAAGAAATGAAAGCCGTATAGTGATTAGAGAAATTAAATGGAGACAGTCAAGAGTTTTAAGTGCATAATGAGAAGAAATAAACTAGAGAACTCGGTGACAACTGACAAGATTGAGGGGAAAAGAACAGGGGAAGGCAGAGATAGTCTAGATGTCTTTGCCACATGGCATGGTCGAGACAAAAACAGAGTTGATACAAGACTGGTGGTCGTGTGAGATGACTAAACATGGCCGTCCATGATTATCGGCACGGCACTTGATGATGATGATCGAGGGTGCACCAGAGTAGTTGATAGAGCACTGTGCTGATAATGTTACGATCAAGCGAGTGTTCTAGGCCTGGGCTTGTCGCCTGCGAAAGTCAGGGAAAGACTGATAAATTAGTTATGTCGTATTTAGGGCAATTTTGAAGTATATGATCTGCTGTCTGCGGCGCCAATCCACATGCTCATATGGCTGATTGACCAATCTGGAATTTTGTAAACATGTGGAAGCCTAATCTATTGTGCCCAGTTCTGAGACACAGAATAATGATTTGTTCTGGTTTGCCCATAACGTGGTAATCGTCTTGAGCTAGTGTTGGTGGCTTTCTGATTTTGATCATTCTTTTCTTTTGGTGGTATGTAACGGATGGAGTCACAACATCTGTTCTATATACAAATTGTAGTGAGACTTTACAAAGACTGTATATGTCCAGCTCTGTTTCTTCACATGCAAGTAGTATTTCCAAAAGAATTACATTCACCACACACAAGAACACACACAAACACACACATACCAGCTGAAGATGTGTGTTCCCAATTGAATTACAAGGTAAAAACATGTAAAATACGTGTTGCAAAAAAAAAAAAACAAGAAGACTAATTTTTTAATGATCCTTAAGATATGCAGGTCTTCCTCGCTGAGCCACCTGAAGTGGGTTAAGGTTGGCATTCGTCAGGTGGAAATGAACAATGTACTAACATCTAATTGCCGTTTCTCTCGGTTAGTCGCTGTACATCAGTGTCAGTCAATCAATAAGATGCCGTCTCGACAATAGAAATTGGCTGCAAATCATCTCCAACTACAGTCAGTCACTGGCTGTGATTGTACATTCTATCAGACAGTCTGTTCGTCCATCGCTTGATGTTGTCTTCCCACTTGTATCCTTGTCTACCTTTCATCATCCGAGTCATTTAGCACAAACCCAACAGCATTGTAACTTGGGATATCCTGGCGGATAAGAAAAATAAGTTTTGATGATTAGAACAACAATAGCCTGGGAAATTCAAAACAATGTGTTCCTGTAGTGAATATGAAGACTCAAACAATAGATTGCACGATTTATTGCCTGTCATATTTCGCATAATTTCAGTTTAAAGTGGTAGACAATTCAAATTATTATGTGAATATGTATAGTGTATATTTCAGCTTGTAGAATTTATCTTATCACTTTAGTTTATGTTGTGTGATTTCTGCAGTATGTACCTAACGAGATGCAGCGAAATATGCCAGGCGAAAAATTGTGCAATTTATTGTTTGTATGTATCTTCGAGCCGGCTTTGGGGCTTAGAGGTTATGACTTTTCTCCGTAATCTCGTATACTCTCGTGGGTAACGTGATGACGGTGAGAATCAGCAGTGGTTCGAATCGCATGGGTAACTTACGGGGTATGTGAGCCGGCCGCTCAGAAAGCAATGGCAAACTACTGAGCGTAATCTTGCCAAGAAATCAACATACAGCTGAAAGATGCTGGTGTTGACATCGATGTCCTGTAAAGGATATGCAACAACAAAAAAATGTATCTTCGATATTCAAAATTCATTTGAGTTAGAATACTTGTCACTTCATGTTTGGCTACAGCAGACAAGGCAGTTAACGAAAAGTTTCGGACACGACATAAAACTAGAGTGTGGAGTTAACGATCAATCTGCAACAGCCCCGTCAAGCTGATAGAAGATTTAACTGTCTACTTGGAGATGCGCAAGATAATACTAGGAGATGTAATGTAATGCGAAATGGACACAAAATCTTAACAACCGAGATGACATGTCTTAGAAGAGCTGTGGGAGTTACCGTGAGAGATAGAATTAGAAATGAGGAAATTTAGAAAACGACTTAGCCTGAAACCAGTTGCTCATTTAATTACATGGCTTGGCTACCTCACAAGAATGACCTGGTACCATCTGCCACAAAGCGCCACATTGGAGAAATATAATGGTTACATAGCAAAGGGAAGATCACATAAAAGATGGAGTGATGGTATCAAGAACAACATTAGAGAAATGAATTCCGACTTACAAAGAGCATTAGAAAGAGCACAAAAAGATTTATCTCTACGTCTCCCCCTCCCACAACACTTCACAGAGTTAAACGAAAAAAGAGAAGAAGAAAGAGAAGAACAAGAAGAAATCCTTTTCTCGGAGACTCCCGAGGGTCGTCACTATAGCTAAAGAGGACGTACTTTCCGCTACGCTGAACACTCTGTGGAAAGAGACCCAGAAATGTGGAATAAAATCTGGTGCAATCAAATCTTCTTCTTATTCTTTCGTCGCTGGAAATTTGTCTATATCTGCAGTATTGTGTCTTGTATGAATTTCACTGTATATTTTTAGTTCAGTCAGTGGTCCATAGAGTTTATCTTCCACTGTTGTTTCTTTAGGCCAAAAGTTCTTCCTAGATTTGTCGTATTTTGGACAGTCGTGGAGTATATCATTTGCTGTTTGTGGCGCCAATTTCCATATGCACACGGCTGATTCGCCAATATAATGTGAGTTATGAGCCAGTTTTCTTCAATGTGTACATCTTGTAAAACGTTAGAACTTTACTTCTTTTTTGGTCCGTCATCTTCTGGTCCACAAATGTGTCGAGTCCACACCGAGGAAACATTATATACAAGAGGGATTTCAATGAAAACTGTAAACAGTTACATGAAAACCGTAAACAGTTACATGAACACCGTAAACAGTTACATGAACACCGTAAACAGTTGCATGAACACCGTAAACAGTTACATGAACACCGTAAACAGTTACATGAACACCGTAAACAGTTGCATGAACACCGTAAACAGTTACATGAACACCGTAAACAGTTACATGAACACCGTAAACAGTTGCATGAACACCGTAAACAGTTACATGAACACCGTAAACAGTTGCATGAACACCGTAAACAGTTACATGAACACCGTAAACAGTTACATGAACACCGTAAACAGTTGCATGAACACCGTAAACAGTTACATGAACACCGTAAACAGTTGCATGAGCACCGTAAACAGTTGCATGAGCACCGTAAACAGTTACATGAACACCGTAAACAGTTACATGAACACCGTAAACAGTTACATGAACACCGTAAACAGTTACATGAACACCGTAAACAGTTACATGAACACCGTAAACAGTTACATGAACACCGTAAACAGTTGCATGAACACCGTAAACAGTTGCATGAACACCGTAAACAGTTACATGAACACCGTAAACAGTTGCATGAACACCGTAAACAGTTACATGAACACCGTAAACAGTTACATGAACACCGTAAACAGTTACATGAACACCGTAAACAGTTACATGAACACCGTAAACAGTTACATGAACACCGTAAACAGTTGCATGAACACCGTAAACAGTTGCATGAGCACCGTAAACAGTTACATGAACACCGTAAACAGTTGCATGAACACCGTAAACAGTTACATGAACACCGTAAACAGTTGCATGAGCACCGTAAACAGTTGCATGAGCACCGTAAACAGTTGCATGAGCACCGTAAACAGTTGCATGAACACCGTAAACAGTTGCATGAGCACCGTAAACAGTTGCATGAGCACCGTAAACAGTTGCATGAACACCGTAAACAGTTGCATGAGCACCGTAAACAGTTACATGAACACCGTAAACAGTTGCATGAACACCGTAAACAGTTGCATGAGCACCGTAAACAGTTACATGAAAACCTTAAACCTTAGACAGTTAGAGAATTGCTTTGCTGATCTTACAGCTTCTGCATCTTGTCTTGTTCCTGACCTTTCCTTTGAAGTAAACTAGGCAGACTGAGAGAAGGATCAGGTTGCATGGACAACACATGATCTCTAATTTCAACCCAGGCTTTGTGCTATGGAGAGGTATAACTCCATTTTACAAACTATCGTCTTTCAAGATGGCAAGGTGCCAAGCAGTCATATCCTTTACAGGGCGTCGCAGTCAACCCGAGCAATTTTTGACTGTGATTTCTTGGCAAATTTCCGTTCAGTGGTTTCCCCCCTTCAGAGTACCTGTTCTGTAGCAAAGGGGTTAGGAACGCAATTCGTAATCCCATATACTGCGGTCAAAACACAGCTGCGGGCGATTTGGAAGTAAACCACCTTGCGTTGGTTTTCATACAATGAGTGCCGGTAGTTCAGAAGTCGGAGTGGGTTCGCCTGATTGCCAGGGACATTGGTAATAGGGAAAACTAATCCACACTCAAAAGTCAGTCAAATGAACTCATCTATAATAGAACCCTTGCGGACTATGCTCAAGTTATGAGCGGATGAAAAAACAAACAAACATTGCATCTGGCCTACAATAAATAACAAATCACAGGTATAAATGACGACACTTACCGTATATCGCCTGGAGAAGGAATCATGCTTGTAATCCTCCACGTAAAAAGCCGAAGAAACCAGACTGTCACGTGAGCTGTATAGGTCATTGCTGCCGACTCTCTCAGCCGGAACCATAACTGGAATCAAGGGGTTTCCGGCGACCAAAGTCTTGGAAGAGACTCTTTTCACTGGAACAGATCTGGAGTAATCCTCTAGTGCGACAGGCACTAAAGGAGAAAACATCGAGTCTGTGGTCTCTTTGTATAAAGGGTTGAAATGACTTTGTTGCAGTATGTCTGTCCATCTGGTCTCACATACACCTAACAGGTTAATATTTAATCTTCTCATTTCATTCTTAATGTTATCAAATTTCCCATCCCCACTCATAGTTCTTACATTCCAAGTTCCTACTTTCAATGATGATATTCTTTTGCACACAGTCGCCTGATGACGGTCTGGAGTCTCCTGGTGCACATGACTACACTTACCGGGCGAGGCTGCTCCTATGGAGCATCCATTTACGCTGTTTCTCTGATTATCGATAAGATTGCAGTACATAATATTCTTGGCATCTGTAAAGAAGGTAGTTTGCCATTGTTTTCCTTCCTAGCAGTGAATATACTGGTCGATGACCGTAGCCAATGTCTCCCAAAAAATAAACCCTCTGCCTACCGTCGTGAAACTGGAGACCATAACCTACAACTATCTGTCGGCTGCTCCTCAACTTCATCTACCACCTGCACGCATGGCTTCACGTAACCCTGATCGGGGGACTAAACGGGTACTCCACCTTGCCCAAGGGTGTCCCGTAGGCTAATGGAGGGAAGGAGGCACCTATCAAGGCATTACTAACATGCTATTATATTCTAAATATTCTCTAAGCAAACGTAATTTCACCAGCATTTGGAAGAGAGAGAGAGAGAGAGAGAGAGAGAGAGAGAGAGAGAGAGAGAGAGAGAGAGAGAGAGAGACAGACAGACAGACAGACAGACAGACAGACAGACAGACAGACAGAGAGAGAGAGAGAGAGAACTATTTGTTCAAATTGAATGAAATTTACAAACATAAATGACATTTCCTCTAAACATATTTATCAACATAAACCCCATAGACTTCGAAGGTATTTCGCCGTTAATGTAAGTAGATGTTCTTTAAATTGTGGGTGGCCTTAAAAGGCCAGTAAAAAAATGTTATTTCCCCACACAGGGGAAATGAAAATCACCTTGTAGATTGTGTACCACGTTGTCATTAAAAGTACAATTTTAAGAATTAAACATAAACATAGAATTATAAAAGTGCATCATAAAATGTAAGTAAATAAAGATTAAACAAATGTTGTATAAACATTTTAATAGCTTTCTTCTTATAATTGCAAAAGTATGACTGCAATATTAATTGTTTTATTTCTAAAAAAAAATGAAAGATTTTTATGTTAGTTTTTGGTATTATACCTAGGCATACCATTTTTATTTTCAAATTCTAGTAATTTCCCTTGTATCAATATTAGATGATTATGTCCCCCTACCAAGCGCAGACTGCTATTGTAACCACAGATCTTAGGCAATTTACATATAAGGTAGACCAAGAAGACGGTGGAGAGATAATATATATACAGACCTACAAGCACTTGGAATCAACGACTGGCAAGAGAAGGTCAACCAGAGAGACGAATGGAGACGGCTTGTATCTGCAGCAAAGAACTTCAATGGCTCGGAACGCTGAAGAAGAAGCAGAAGAATTTACATATAAACTTAAAGAAAGTCAAATATACAAATAGAAACGCAAAATTTGATCTACAGGCAGTGAAGAGTGAGGAGATAGAAGATAAATTCAACGTAGAGGTAAAGAACAGATTCGATGCATTGTCCGATATGGAAATAGAAATATTATTTCAAGACGTCAGTGACCAATTGGAAATATAAAAGAAATCAGTCAAGAAGCTGCACTAACAACAATGATAATTTTGATTATTTGGTTGTTTCGGGATTTGAAATTTAAATATTGAGCACAACTCACTACTGGCAACGCCGATCGCATTCCGGCACGAACCTACGGCCTATCCACGTCATAGAAGCACTATACTCGAGTTTCGCCCTCGTTTGAGCTCGTCAGTAGTGCATATCCCTGACCGGATCCGGAAACAAGCCCCGGATCACGCGTGTGAAGCGGGTGTGTAACCACGCAGCACACACTTAGGTTCGTGCCGGAATGCGATCGGCGTTGCCAGTAGTGGGTTGTGCTCAATATTTAAATTTCAAATCCCGAAACAACCAAATAATCAATTTTATCGTTGCTCACTGGATTTAGGAGGCCTGGTGTTCCTTGCCAGTGAGAAGTCCTGATCGTTCGGGTCCACATCGATTGACGGATGTCAGTCGCGGCGATTGGGCAATCTTGAGCATAGCCTACGATGGGTAGCATTGTGGTAACTGGTATTCCGGTGTGATAATTTGGCGTGTCCAGTGTGTGCTGCGTGGTTACACACCCGCTTCACACGCGTGATCCGGGGCTTGTTTCCGGATCCGGTCAGGGATATGCACTACTGACGAGCTCAAACGAGGGCGAAACTCGAGTATAGTGCTTCCATGACGTGGATAGGCCTTAGGTTCGTGCCGGAATGCGATCGGCGTTGCCAGTAGTGGGTTGTGCTCAATATTTAAACAATGATAATCCCAAAAATAAAGATAATAGGACACAAGAAATGGATGATGGAAGACATCTTAAAACTCATGGAAATAAGAAGAAATAACAAAATAACAAGGAAATATACGAAGAGATTCACAGGAAAATTATAAGCTATGCAAAGAGGCAAAAGAAACATGGCTTGAGGAAAATTGCAAGGAAATGGACAACCAATACAACACCCAGAATACCAAATTAATGCACACAAGAATTAATGACATCACTAACAAAAGAACACACACATCAACAGGTTGCCTAAAAACCAAAGATGGCAAAATCATAATAGAAAAAGATCAGATTTTACATGCGTGGTCAGATTATGTGAAAGACCTTTATGATGATACAAGAGAAGAACAATTACGATCATCAGAATAATATTGAAGGACCATCAATTTTGTTTGTCGGGGTGTTTTTCTGTTAGATATCTAGCAATTCCGCAGAGCCGTCTCCCTGGCGAAGGTGTTAACGATTTTCTCCGTAATCCCGTATATCCACGTGTGGGGAAACAGCTGCGCGAGATTCGGTAGGGAATCGAGTTGCGTTGGTTACTTACAGGGGTATCTGAGATTGTCGCTCAGTAAGCAATGCAAAATACTCTGCGTAATCTTGCAAAGACATCCAAAACAGCGGTAAAATACTGTTGTTGACAGCTATGTAAATAGGATATGCGAAAAAAATATTTCCGCTGAATTCTTTACCATAAGTGTAGTGATAAATCAAGGCATTACTATCATGTTATTATATTTGAAATATTCTCTAAGCAAACGTAATTGCACCTACATTTAGCAGAGAGAGAGAGAGAGAGAGAGAGAGAGAGAGAGAGAGAGAGAGAGAGAGAGAAAGGGGGGGGGGGGAGAGAACTATTTGTAATATTTGTCAACATAAGCCCCATAAGCTTGCACGGCCTTTCGCCAGTGCGAAAATAAGTGCACGCAAGCCCTGATTGTGCCAGACCATGTTTTATCCTACTCACTTCATCTCTCTCATTCCTATCACCTAGGCCAGGGGTGGGCAAACTACGGCCCGCGGGCCACATGCGGCCCGCCACCTGATTTTATGCGGCCCGCGAGTGCATTTAGGAATAATAATGTTTACTTCGTTTTTAAGTTATGTTGTTGAATTTTAAAGAATTTCATGTACCGTTATGATTGTTTCAACATTTTTGATAAGATTTCTTTCTAATTATAAATTTTTGTAAACAGTCCTTGGCCTTCGTTATGTAATGCTTCTTCTTCTTCTTTTTCTTCTTTTTCTTCTTCTTCTTCTTCTTCTTCTTCTTCTTCTTCTTCTTCTTCTTCTTCTTCTTCTTCTTCTTCTTCTTCTTCTTCTTCTTCTTCTTCTTCTTCTTCTTCTTCTTCTTCTTCTTCTTCTTCTTTCGTTCGCCTTAAATACTATAACTGCAATGTTGTCTCTTATGTGAATTTAGCTATCCTTTTTAGTTCACTCAGCAGTCCATAGAGTTTATCTTCCACTGTCGTCTCTCTTGGCCAGAAGGTTAGCCTAGACATGTTGTAATTTGGGCAGTCTTTGAGTATGTGCTCTGCTGTCTGCGACGATAATCCACACGTGCACAAGGCTGATTCACCAATCTTGAATCTTGTATACATGTGGTTGCGTAATCTATTGTGTCCTGTTCTGAGGAGCAGAATAATGACTTGTTCTGGTCTGTCCATAACGTGGTAGTCGTCTTGAGCAGGTTATGGTGGCTTTCTAACTGATTTGATCATTCTTTTATTTTGGTGGTAACGGGCACATCAGGCTGTTCTTCATTTGCTCCTTCCTTAGCCTTACTCCTTCCGGGTACTCCACAGTGGGATGGTATCCACTGTATGGTGACCTTATGCTGGCTGCTAAGTTCAGAAAGTAGTGTCCTTAATACTGGCAATTTCCAAGACATCATTTCGTTTTCGTTGAGGTGAGTTTCTTGCAAGCAACATACGCTTACCTTTTCTTGGTCC
>JACEFZ010017990.1:5000-13247 GCA_014155875.1 Cepaea nemoralis | reverse complement strand
AATGATGTCACAAGGGAAATCCCCTGTCTTCAACCCTTATCAGTAATACCAAGTATATGTCCGTCATTCCCTAGCAACGGGAATACGGCGATACACTATTAGTACTGCGGCACCGGAAATTGTGACTAACAACTTCCGTCCAGTTCACAATGACTAGAGCTGCTGTGCTAAGCAGACCTTGCATGAAGTGAGCTGCCATATCTAATTGCATCCTTGGTAGATTATACCAAAACCTATCTTAAGTGCTGCAATAAGACTGGGGGTGAGTGTAGTAACATAATAAGTACGATTATAGTAAGAAGTGTGTACACATTTATATTCTAATATTGGGAAAACCCAAAACTTTCCCGACCATGTATATTTATGAAACGTGGTATTGGAAAGGGGAGACATTGAGAGAAAACATGTGAGGCCTAGATATATTTATAGATAAAAATATATAGATATAATGTATAAACCTTACTGATTATTTTCATATGCATTTTGTGAATGTATTTACGTGTATATTTTGTTGAAAATATGATAACATGATTTTGCCATGTGGGCAGAAGTAGAAGAGACATGTGGAACATGATTCTCACATGCCAGCAATATTACTAGGCGATTTATATTCAAACATAAATTTGCTTACCCCTGATTCACCGCCATGCCGAACTACACGACACTGACGGTCATAAGTTCAAAGCAAATACCATGTGGTAAGGTATCAGAATTTGGGGAGTAAATAACTCAACAAGTGATAACTGAGACATCCTAACGCCCAATGCCTGGAATATCTCAGCCCCCTTGCTTGCCTGCTGGCCTTCTTCTTATCTTTTAGCTCGTATATTCTGTGGGGTATACCTCACGACTTCATGGCGACACTTGATTGCTTTATGCCTAATGACTGATGTGGGATTAGGTTGAATTATTGTTGGCCCTTCCTTAGCTATCTAGGGAAACATCCTGGCTGCCCAGGACTTCCTCACCATGGTGTTAAGGAATACACCAGTAATTATTGCATATGAGTCACTTCAAGTTTTACAACCATGTACATTTTGTAATGTTTTTTTTCAAACAAAGATTTGTCTACATGTTTTATTCCAATGGACCATGTGGTCTTAGAATGTGTCCACTTCTGGACCCTTTTTCACCTTGTATCATCATGTCATACAAGGTATAGCCAAGCTGATAAGAACAATTGGCCTTTGCTTTTGATACAGAATAGCAGAGAGGAATTGTTTTATTCCTGTTCTGCATCTGACACATACACAACAGACACACAACACCAACACTCAGACACATTGTTATTGTCAAGACACTAAGGAGTCTGCAACTGTTTGTTTGATTTAAGGAGCCTCGCTGCTGATACTGCTGACACCTAACCGGTCCGGTTACCGAAACTTTGAGCCACCAACTAGTGGAGACGGAACCTGGAATCCGGAGGAGCATCGTACACCTGTCGAATGCCAGGGTCGACTCCAAGACATAATACCAACGAAAGCCAGCACTACTACTAACCGAGATCAGATTATCTCAGGTGACTCTGTGTCTACATGTGTTCTGAGTGTGTCACTGAGCGGTTGGTATACTCAACACTCAGGACCTTGTTTACCTTTCACTTCAACCAAGGTTGGATGGGGAGAACAGCTGTTTATGTATACTTCTACAAGGAGTGATACAAATTCACAGTTCTTGGGGAACAACATGATTTCTCAAAGCTGGACAACTTCTACTAGCCTTATACTTTCAAACACAGATTCAAAATGGAACTCTGTTGAAGAGGAACGCACCTGGATAAATAATTATCGAGGGAAGAAAACTCTTAAATCAGGAGGGAGTAAACGGACGCCCTACCAAGAAAGAGGCAAGTATGAGTTGAATGCACATCATAAAATTATGATGTTTAGCAAATTTCCTGCCAAAAGGAGGAGATTAAAGGATTTTATTATGATCTTTGGCCGATGGAGGAAAAGAAAATGGAGCAACATTACTGCGACCAATTCTTTTAAGAAATCACTGATGGCACTTCCTCTGCTTATAGGACAAGGGCCAGAAATAAAGTGGATAATAACAGTCTCTCTGCGGCGCAGGAGAATCTTGTTATACATTTTGCAATTTCCCGGCTGGGAAAAAGTAAAACCTCCAGAGGACAGGACATTACCGAGCAATAGCCCGGAAATCCGACACAACACCAGAAGCAAAGATTTGCAAGATTTATCCTGGGAGGATGGACATGGGATATTTCTTTTGACTCATAGAACATCCCACTGCCACAAAGAATATTGGGAACCCAGACTTGGAGGCAGTTGGAGAACGGAGAGAACTTAGATACATTCTTGAATGCTGCCGAGGCTCTGTTATAGGCTTCATTAATGAACCTACTTAAATTGGAGAGCTATGTGACGGGACAGCCCCAGCACCATCATAATTACCCAAGTTTTCAAGGAATTACAGAGCCCACAATATTTTTCTAAAATTCTCTAAAAGAATAAACGCTCCCCAGAAGAGGATAAAAACGTAAGAGAAAAATACAGAGTCACTTAGAGCCCGCACTATCATTTTTACTACATTGGTAGATCAAAGCAACGTCTGGTCTCTACATCTAAGAGATTTTCCCTTTGATGTTCTGATCAACCAGACATCGCGGAGCCAGTCAGTTGAGATTGACGTGTTAGTTTACAAGCCACGGCAGAATGGGAGATAAGAGGGTCAGCCAGACCCGTCTGAAATAATACATGGCAGTGCTACTCAGGGGAAAACCCCGTGTGATCCAAAGACGGCAATATAATGCAGGCCTAACACCTATCTATAAGTCCAGACATTGGGGAGACGGGACAACGTCTGTAATTGCCACCACAAAGGAGCAATTAGGACCAGATGCTTAACACCTCACTGCAATACGGGCGGCAAAGTAGGAACACATGGCTGACACATTCCTGCAAGCAACCGGGAAGGCTTGTGTTAACCACAGATTGGTATGTAGTTATGACGCAACGTCTGTTGCAGGGGCCAATTCATTGTTTCAGGAATGTGGCGGGGCATCAGTCAATTTGATTGACAAATGAAACTACCGTCCACAGGAAAGGAGGAGGGGTGAAAAGAATTTGGCACTTAATCCATCTAGGTAAACCATCTTACATGGAAAAATAGGCGGAGTTAATGAAAATGGGACATATTAATTAACCAACCTGGAAACTAGCCAGGAATTGAATAGAATAAAACTACATGCATGGCCAGCAAGACTTCAGACGCAAATTCACAATAGCATTCTTAGGATACCTACTGGAGAAATATTAACATTTCGTTCTGTTGGACTTCTGTACGAAGTATTATGATGGAATTTCCTAGCTATAAACCAGGTAAACCATTATTCTGATTAGTTTGTCTGCTAGTCTGAAGGCTTGTGTAGTTTCCTGTTTTTACATATTCTCCCCAACTTTACACTCGTGGATTTTCTTTGTACTTAATGTTCCAGTTCTAGCTTTACGATTTCACTGAGAACTATTTTCTTCTTGCATTCACTACTTGGTTGTCTGATTTGTTGTATGTGACAATTTGGAGAAATCCATTATCCAAGCTACATGAGCGTGTGGCTTATTCATGTACAGGAGATGCATTTAGATTCATCCTGTATGATGTTAAACATTGGGGAGACTGACTACTTAGGAGAAATTCCTGAGAGCTACCAGTCTCTGATAGCGTCCAATTAACATTGATTATTTGGACCAACACTTTGAGTGCCTACCAAGATTGTGGTGAAACCACTTGGTTTGAGGAATGGCACCAGTTCACCTTGTCTGCATGATGTCTGCATGAGGACAGACATGACTTAGGACATTCAATATCCCAGACAGATTCAGGGAAGGCATTTAATGTTCGACAGGACTGTGCGACCAGTCCTTCCGACAAGACAGTATGAATGAATCAGAAAGGGAGAGTGTAAGTGAGGTGAACTTATATGGGAAACACTCCATTACATAAATGTATATGAATATGTATGTTTTGAGCTATAGATGTTCTAAATAGTTTTTATGAATATATACATATATATTTATTTATTTAGAAACTGATATATGTTTATGTAACATGCCATCATATATATCATCATACCATCATATATTATGACTTGAATATATGTTTATATGAATGTATAGACATATGTGTTTGAGATGTGTAGACGTAGATACTACCCATCTCCGTTCGTTTCATTCCAGATCTCTTAGGAGCAATGGACAGTCAACAACCCATTTCAGGAAGTGACTTAGCCTTGTGAAGGGACCAATTTGGACTCCTTCAATCTGACAGTGAACTGCGTCTCACTGGGGGAAGCATGACCTATGTGACCTCTTAAGTTACGTATACCATAATATAATCATCATCATCATATGATCATCAATAGCAATAATAAACACAGTTGTTGTATTTTAAACTCAGTTGTCTGTATAATTCTAAATGTTTATAAATGTTTGTGTAGCGTAATCAAGTACACACCTTATATCATTTAGTGGGGGTTCGCACATATTGTCCAGAAGTGGGAATCTATGTCCGGGAGGTCTCTTGCCTATGCAGTCATAAGTAACCAGATTACGTTGCATGTCTTAACTCCTCCTTTCTCACTTCTGGTGATACCAAGTACAGCCAAATCTATATAGATATATTCTATCTTCAACGAGCCACTTCTTGGCTGTTTTCTTGAGTATCAGGGACAGTGTCTTAAATCAGCATAACAGACATTTGTTCCACGTTTTCTCTCTGGGATTAGTCAGTGGTAATTAGTCCCTTCTGACAGAGTTAGGGGATCTCAAACTGTATCCAGAACTAACCACCAGTAGAAGAAAATGATTTTGGCTGAGTGGTTGCCCAACCGGGAGCTACCTCAAGCCAGTTGGTGACACGTGGTCTGTCATCATGATACAAGAGAAGAACAATATGATCATCGGAATAATAGTGAAGGACCGTCAATTTCGAAGAACGAACGAACAGACTGGAAGTTCAGAATGCTCTTAAACATAGGAAACCTGGAAAGACCCCGTGTACAGATAACATCACATTAGAAATGATCAATGCCTTAGAAGAATATGGAATAGACCAAGTCACCAGACTGCTGAACACAATAAATGATACTGGAGATATACCTCCTGAATTATATAATTCTATATTTATTGCAATCCCGAGGAAATCAAGAGCCTTGGAATGTGATCAACATCGAATAATTAGTATAATGAGCCGCATCACGAAGATTTTGCTGGGAATTATCATGCAAAAGAGTTAGGAAGAAAATACAACCCGAAATAGGAGAAGAACAATGTGGGTTTGTAGAAGGCAAGGGTACAGTAAATGCTGTGTATATACTGAGAACAGTAACGGAACGTTGTATAGAAATAAACAAAGATCT
This sequence comes from Cepaea nemoralis, assembly GCA_014155875.1. Classification (NCBI taxonomy): domain Eukaryota; kingdom Metazoa; phylum Mollusca; class Gastropoda; order Stylommatophora; family Helicidae; genus Cepaea; species Cepaea nemoralis. Next base: position 7,870 of record JACEFZ010017990.1, on the reverse strand, counting down.
ATATCTTTGCTTTATTGACTACACAAAGGCTTTAGATAAAGTGAGACATGTCGACATAATAATGATGCTTGCAGATCTACAAATTGATAGAAAAGACCTTAGACTTGTACAAAATATATATTGGAAACATCAAGCTGTCCTCGGCATTGATCATGATGTAGGTCAATATCAGCCTACTAAAATATGTGTGAGACAGGGATGTGTAATGTCTCCAGTTCTTTTTTCCCTGCACAGTGAATATATTATCAGAAATATAGAAGATATGGACAGAATCAACATTGAGAGAAGATACATCAGTAACATTAGATATGCAGATGACCCAGTCTTGATTGCAACAATGAACAGGTCCTGCGAAATTTAGTAGATGCGGTTGTTGCACACAGTGAGCACCTAGGGTTAGGATTGAATAGTAAGAAGACACACATTATGGTCGTCACTGGGAAGAAGGAAATACCACAATATGATATACGATTAAATGGGCATATTCTTAATTAAGCAAGTGAATCGGTACAGTTATCTCGGAACAGTCATAACATCTGATGGGAGATGCCTTGAAGAGATTAGAACTAAGAATTCCCATTGCGAAGTTAGCCTTGTGCAAGATGAAAAACATACTGACCAATACAAAGATATCAATTGAAACGAGAAAAAGAGTGTTGAAGTGCTACATATAACCTGTACTTTGGTATGGATGTGAAGCGTGGACAATGAGCAGTCAAGCTGAAAAACATCTGATAGCTGTGGAAATATGATTTCTGAGGACAATGCAAAGAATACCATGGACAGACAGAAAAACCAATGAAAAAGTCCTTTAAGAAACAATTGAAGATCCAAAACTAATTCGAGTCATTAGACGTACACGGTCAAAATTTTGTGGGGAATGTTATAAGAAGAAATGACTTGGAGAACTTGGTGACAACTGACAAAATCGAAGGGAAGAAACCAAGGGGAAGACCGAAAATTAAATACCTGGTGCTGATCCACGACTCTGATGATCGCGTGAGATGGCAAAACATAGCCGCCCACGCTTACAGGCATGGCACATGATGGATGGATGGATGGTCTGTCATATAAAATGCTTTTCTAAAATGGATAAAAAGCGCTCCAGGTAGACGGTTGTTGTTTATATCCTGGCGCCAATATTTCATCACGTTTGTTAGGGCCGTATTGCAATAGTATTTTGGCCGAAATCACGCTTCACTGAAAACTATAAGCTTGTTGCGAGCTACATACTGTAATTCTACTTTATGAATACGCTTTTCTAGTGGTTGAGATAGTGATGGTAGCAACATACATACATAGATACATACATACGTACGTACGTAGGTACGCACGCACGCACGCACGCACGCACACATCCATCCATCCATCCATCCATCCATCCATGCATGCATGCATGCAGTCAGACAGACAGACAGACAGACAGACAAACAGACAGACAGACAGACAGAAAGACAGACAGACAGACACCCATCCATCCATCTATCCATCCATCCATCCATCCATCCATCCATGCATGCATCCATCCATCCATGCATCCATCCATCCATCCATCCATGCATCCATCCATCCATGCATGCATCAATCCATCCATCCATCCATCCATGCATCCATCCATGCATCCATCCATCCATCCATCCATGCATCCATCCATCCATCCATGCATCCATGCATCCATGCATCCATGCATCCATCCATGCATCCATCCATGCATCCATCCATCCATGCATCCATGCATCCATGCATCCATCCATGCATCCATCCATGCACCCATCCATCCATGCATCCATCCATCCATCCATCCATGCATGCATCCATCCATCCATGCATCCATGCATCCATCCATGCATGCATCCATCCATCCATCCATGCATCCATTCATGCATCCATCCATGCATCCATCCATGCATCCATACATCCATCCATCCATCCATGCATCCATGCATCCATCCATCCATCCATCCATGCATCCATCTATGCACCCATCCATCCATGCATCCATCCATCCATCCATCCATGCACCCATCCATCCATGCATCCATCCATGCATCCATCCATGCATCCATCCATGCACCCATCCATGCACCCATCCATGCACCCATCCATGCATCCATGCATGCATCCATGCATCCATCCATCCATCCATGCATCCATCCATCCATGCATGCATCCATCCATCCATCCATCCATGCATCCATCCATCCATGCATCCATCCATCCATGCATCCATCCATGCATCCATCCATGCATCCATCCATGCATCCATGCATCCATCCATCCATGCATTCATCCATGCATCCATCCATGCATGCATCCATCCATCCATCCATCCATCCGTGCATCCATCCATCCATCCATCCAGACAGACAGACAGACAGACAGACAGGCAGGCAGGCAGACATAATACATACATGTTCCTGTGCGCAGGAATCGTTGTAACTCATCCCATGTGAATAATTAACGTACTCAACATGTAATTCCCTTTCACTAGACCCATAGCCTCGATTTTCCTTTACCAATACACCTGTGGTAGCCAGTTCTGTAGTCACCAGTATCTATGAAAATCATTTATTTATATTAGGTATAACCTATTCAGTTTTGTAGTCAACTGTAGTTATGTAAAACATTAAGCAATTTAATTCTCTGTAGCATCGACGTGGCCATTGCTCTTTATTTCTCTGTTCTTGAAGTGGAAGGGGTCCTTTGCAATAAACACTAGTATGCATTTTTTTTTTTAAATGTTGTTGCGTATCCCTTACGGGACGTTGCAGTCAACACCAGCATTTTCAGCTGCTGTTAATGTACTAGGCAAGTTCAGTAGTTTGCCATTGCTTTCTGAACGACCGGCCCCTATACCTTTTTCGAATAAA
>JACEFZ010017990.1:0-2500 GCA_014155875.1 Cepaea nemoralis | reverse complement strand
TGGGCTCAGGATGTGTGGGTGGGCGGGGTGGGTTTGTGTGGGTGGGTGGGGGATTTGTGTGTGGGTGGGTGTGGGATTTGTGTGTGGGTGCGTGCGAGATGTATGGGTGTATGGGAGGGGATGTGTGTTTGTCTAGGTGGTTGTGGGTGAGTGGGTGGAGGAGGTTATGTTGGTGGATGATTGATGGTGGGTTATGGGATGGGTGGGGGTATATGTGTGGGTGGGGAGATATGTGGTGGGTGGCAGATGTGTGCAGGTGGGGGTGGTTGTGGGTTTGGGTATGTGTGTGTGGGTGAGGGATGTGTATGGGTGTGGGATGTTTGGGAGGATGGGTGGGGAGTGTGTGTGGGTGAGAGATGTGTGGGTGAATGTGTGTGGGGGATGTGTGTGGGTTGGGGGAGGGTGCGTGATGGGTGTGGGTGATGGATTTGGAGATTGTGTGGGTGGGGATATGTCTGGCTGGGTGGGGGGGTGTGGCTGGATGGAGGATGTATGTGTGGGTAGTGAGGGTGATTGTAGTTGGGGGATGTGTGGATGGGTAAGAGATGTGTGGATAGATGTGTGTGTGGGTGAGGGATGTGTCTTTGGGATGTGTGTGGGTGTGGTATTGTGTGGGAGGGGAGCTGGGTGTGGATAAATGATGTTTGTGTGGGTGGTGCAGGTGTGGTTGGGTTTGTGGGTGGGTGAAGGATGTGTGTGAGGTAGGGGGATGGGTGGTTAGGATGTGTGAGTGTGGGTGGGTAGATAGGAGATGTATGTGTTGATGAGTGGGTAAGGGATGTGTGGGTGTTAGTGGTTGAGGGATAAGTACGTGTGTCTAGGGATGTGTGAGGGGATGAATGTATGGGTTGTGTGTGCGTGGATGGGAGGTGTGTGTTTGTGAATGGGGAATGTGTTGGTGGGTGGGGATGTGTGTGAGGGATGTTTGTATGGGTGGGGAGATTGTGCGTGGGTGGGGATGTGTGTGTGTATATGGGTAGGGGTGTGTGGTTAAGGGATGTGTGGCTGGGGGAATGGGTGGATGGAGGATGTGTGGTGGGTGGAGGATGTGTGGTTGGGTAGAGGATGTGTGGGTGGGTGATTGTATATGAGTAAGGGTGTGTGGTTAAGGGATGTTGGTTGGGGGATGGGTGGGTAGAGGATGTGTGGGTGGGTAGAGGATATGTGGGTGGGTGAGTGTGTGCAGGTTAGGAGATGGTGGGGGATGTTTTGCAGGTGTGGGCTCGGGATCTGTGAGTGGCTGGGGGAGATGGAAGATTATGTTGGTGAGTGCGGAATTTGTGTGTGGGTAGGTGCGGAATATGTGAGTTGACGGGGAGATGTGTGTGTGCTGAGGAATATGTGTTTGGTTGAGTGGTTGGAGGTGTGTGGTGGAGGAGATATTGGATGAGTGATTGTTGGTGGGAAATGGGACGGGTAGAGGATATGTGGAGTGGGTGGGGAGATGTGTGTAGGTGGGGGATGTGTGGGTTATTGAATGTATGTGTGCTTGGGGTGTGGGTGGATGGGATGTGTGGTGGGTGAGAGGTGTGTGTGGGCGGGGAGATGTGTAGGTTTAGGGATGTTGTGGATGGGTGGGGGAATGTATTGTATGTGTGTGTGGTTGGGTTGGGGGAGTTGGAGTGAATGGGGGATGTGTGGGGTGGGTGGTGGATGTGTCTCATAACTAGTAATATGCATTGTTTATGTTTACAAAATTCACGTGACAATGTTTTTTCCTATGCACTGTTGATGCAAGAAAGATGAGTGATTGGAAGGGCCGAATGTAAGACGGGCCTGCGTGCCCAATTTGTTACCCTTTGAAAATAAAGTCTGTTCGTTCGTTCGTTCGTTCTATCTATCTATCTATCTATCTATCTCTATCTATCTATCTATCTATCTATCTATCTATCTATCTATCTATCTATCTGCCTATATGCCTGCCTGACTGCCACCTGCCTGATTACCCTTTGAAAATAAAGTCTGTTCGTTCGTTCTATCTATCTATCTATCTATCTATCTATCTATCTATCTATCTATCTATCTATCTATCTATCTATCTATCTATCTATCTATCTATCTATCTATTATCTATCTATCTATCTATCTATCTATCTATCTGCCTATCTGCCTGCCTGACTGCCAGCCCGCCCACCTGCCTGCCTGCCTGCTTATCATCTATCTATCTATCCCCACTATTATCATCATTTTTTCATCATCTACTATTATTGCCTACCGCCGGCCCGCCTGCCCGTCGCCTGCCGCCTGCCCCTGCACACCTAATTACCTTTTTCCTAAACATCTAATTTTTAACCAAAATCTATCTTTATTCTTTATTATCTATCTATCTAATTCCCATCCCCCCGCCCCCCCCTTTTTTTACTAATTTTCATTATTATTTTCATCTACTACTGCCTACCGCCGCCCGCCCGCCCCCACCCCCGACCGCCCCGCCTTCCCTACCTCTTTATCTATCCATTATCTATCTACTATCTATTTTTAACTATCTATCTATCTTTTT
>JACEFZ010017989.1:0-7500 GCA_014155875.1 Cepaea nemoralis | reverse complement strand
GCAACATCCTCCTGCGAAAGACATGCAGAACCACATGCACACACACACACTCTCTCTCTCTCTCTCTCTCTCTCTCTCTCTCTCTCTCTCTCTCTCTCTCTCTCTCTCTCTCTCTCTCTCTCTCTCTCTCTCTCTCTCTCTCTCTCAGCTATACTCCTTCTATTTTCATCCAGTACATAATTTTTCCTGATTAAAATGTGGATGATATTGGTTATTGCAGAGATGAGATTTTTTTCGCTTTTCAGCCGACACATCGAACATCGATCGTATCAGCGTTTGTAAATCGGGTTAGTCTTCCTGGAAAGTTCCATGGGCCATTCCGCTGTCTCCATGTGATAACGTCTTCTACGTTGGTTCTATCCAATGGGAATGCACTCAAATAAAACTCACATAAAATATAACACAGAACAGCGGCATATTTGCTGTTAGCTCTCAAGAAAGATAGATGTTCTCTCTCTCTCTCTCTCTCTCTCTCTCTCTCTCTCTCTCTCTCTCTCTCTCTCTCTCTCTCTCTCTCTCTCTCTCTCGCTCGCTCTGTGTGTGTAGCCAGTTGATACAGGTTGTGTGAGAGTGTGTGTGTAGCCAGTTGATACATTTCCTGTATGTGTGTGTGTGAGGTCAGTTGATACGAGTTGTGTGAGAGAGTGTGTGTAGCCAGGTGATACAGGTACTGTATGTGTGTGTGTTTGAGGTCAGTTGATATAGGTTATGTATGTGTGTGTGTGTGTGTGTGTAGCCAGTTGATACAGGTTATGTGTGTGTGTGTGAGGTCAGATGATACACGTTCTATATGTGTGGGTGTGTGTGTGTAGCCAGTTGATACAGGTTGTGATAGTGAGTGTGTGTATGTGTGTGTGTAGCCAGTTAATACATGTTCTGTGTGTGTGTGTGTGTGTGTGTGTGTGTGTGTGTGTGTGTGTGTGTGTGGCCAGTTGATACAGGTTCTGTTGAAGAAAAATGCAGTCTGTGGTGTAGTAAGGGCTTTAATGGCATTCCCGCAAGGGGTGGTTCGATCTCTTAGTATGCTACTAACATATAACATAGCAGAATATATTTGTTGTATTCGTGATCAGTGTCTGTCTGTCTGTCCTGTCTGTCGGTCGGTCTGTTTGGTCATATATGCTTGCTTGCTTGCGTTCGCTGCCTGTGAACTCCAGCGTGAAGTCCTGTATGTCGGATGAAGACATTCTGTTGTCCAACATCAGTGTGATGTCATACCGGACCTGAGGTTTGCGTGAGTATCCGTTGCCCCATGTCTGGCTTATTGGTGTGCAGACTGTTCGTTCCTCGCCGTGCAGGCAGATACTCTCCGATTTGGAAGAATCAGCGATCCTACTTCGTTAGCCAAGACCCCGAAGGGACCTGTTGCCCAGGACGCACGACTAGGACGTGTTAGTAGGTCTTGGCCAGTATAGAACCTGACCCTGATGCCTTGGAAACACCTCTGCGTCCATGGTCATGTGTTTATCTGTCTCTCTGTCTGTTCGTCCGTCCGTTGGTCTGTCTAATCACAGTATGGTTACTCTTGTGTATATGTGCTTGTGTAGCGTCATGTTACTGGTAGTCTGGTAGAAAACACACAGAATGTTTCCCTCATGTGTAATATTAATAGCTACTAATGTACACATCGAACCTCCCAAGCTTCCCAGTAGCCATTCCTTAGTTGTACACACTGGCCTATATGTATTTAACACGATCAAATTTCAGATGCTAAGCGCCCCCCCCCCCCCCCCCCCTTCCCCCAGCTGTGGTTGCCCAGCGATGTCTACACATTCAGTTCAAACACATATGGATTAACAATTTTTTACCTCCAAACACTAATCTACCAGTAGTTTATCGAATTATTCAAGAAGGTTTATATCGACTAAACAGACAGAGTTGGTTGTCAGCAGACATCTTGTGAGTATCCGTTGTCCCATGTCTGACTTATTGGTGTGCAACTGGTGGTTCCTCGCCGTACAGGCAGACACTCTCCGACTTCGGAGGAATCGGCGATCCTACTGACTTTAGCCAGGACCCCGAAGGGACCTGTTGCCCAGGACGCTCGACGAGGACGCGTCAATAGGTCTTGGCCAGCAGACATCTTCGTCTACACGTCGTCTTTTGAGGGGTGGCTGGCAAATTAAGACAGTTATCTGAAGGTGTGCTACCGGGGTGGTGTGGCTCAGTATTTATGACGCCAACCTCGAAGGTTTTCACACCTAGTTCGATTCACAGCATGGACTGGTTGAGATCTTTACAACATAAGGAAAGAGTGATATACTCTCCGATGATTCCGGCATAGTGGATGGGATGTCTAGCCGTCTCAGACGAGCAAAAAATAAAACCCGGTGAGATGTGTACAAATTGTGTACGTTAAAGATTAATTCTTTTAAAAAGTCTGAAATATCGAGAAAATCGACTTTATTTCACCGGGTTTTATCCCAGTCTCTTTCCACAGGGCGGCCTGCCGAAAGCTTGTGCAAAGCACGAACTCTGTAGCTTCAGCGACGACTCCCAGGAGTCTCCGAGAAAAAAATGAACTCATGAAGCGAAAGACGTTGCCCGGAATCGAACCCACAACCTTTGGAGCGCAAGGCAGACGCGCATATATATGTCTTATACCTACAATAGTATAAATTCTATATAACACTTCGACACTCTTTTATCAAATTTAGGAACTTGCTTCATATTCCGGGATACGTTGTGACATTTTTAGTTTCAAATTGTGAAGGTTCTTCTTCCTGAATTGTTTTATTCATGTGTTTACTACAGTTATGATATTCATGTCACGTCTAGATCCCCCTCACGCGTGTGCAGGCTTATCCTTTTCTACTTTACATGAATCCGTTGGATGTGGAAGTGTGTCCTTCTGTCCTCTAGGGACACACTTTCAATTGCTAATTGGCGAGTTCGTGATCGTAAACTATCATCCACTGCCAAAACATGTATGTAATATGTAACCTTTCACCTGCAGAAGTCTACCCCCATTTCTAAAGAAACAAAACTGCAAGATCTGACAAAGTGGAAATTAGGCAGGCATTTAAAACAAAAACAAACAAAAAACCCAACGCGATGTGTTTTGGCGCGGGGTAGGAAATGTCCATCGTAATTTGGAACAGAACACAGAAGCAGTAAGCCCCCTAATTGCCAATTTCCCTGCGGACTAGGCTTGCAGCCAGGTCTTATAAGGTCATTCTATCCCGGGCAATTTACTCAACTTTGCACGCCTGCCTCCTCCTCCTCCGCCTCCCATCCTGTTATTTACATTTTTCTTGTATGTTTACATCCCGCTGCCTCATTATTCTGTGACGTTTTATAACGTATTCTGTTGTGTGTCGTCTGAGTTCCCGGTAATAAACATCACATTGAAAGTGATATATGAACAGCACTCGACAATGCGTCTGCCCAGTGTTCTAGTCAGACACTGTAATTATTTCATTAATGAAAAATGGTTTTGGTTTTTTTTCAAACTTCGCCAACGTGTTAGGATTTTATCACGACACAGCTTGGGGTTCTCTATTCTCTTCATACAGCTGTCTGTAGAAGCCTCTCTCTGTTGAACACAATATCCCGGTTTATAACCGTTATCGGAACCTAGATAAGGACAAAGGCAAGAAGACGACGACGACGAAGAAGAAGAAGAGGAGGAGGAGTAGAAGACCAACAATACGTATATGAGGAGTTAGAGGTAGAATAGGATGAGGAGAAGACGAAGCAGAAGAGGGAGGAGGAGGAAGATGTGTATGTCCAGCATATGCATTTAATTACTGCAGGAATCGAACGTCGTCTATGTTATTATACGTTTCACCAGCTGATTCCTGGATATATATATATATATCTTCTGGATGAATTTAATAACGACTCTGGAATCGCCAATAAATCCGCATAAATACGATTACGTTGTAGCGACGTCCTCAGTTCCCAGAACTTTGAAGAGCTCCTTGTCATTATATAACTGTTGTGAGCATAACGTGCACAGATAGGGGTGGGAGCAGTGGGAGATCGAGTCTGCGCGGTGCCTTGATGCGTACAGTGGTAGAAAGTTCTGTCAGTCAAACCAGGTATCGATGCAATCTCACGTTAGTTGGAGCCGTTTCCAGCCAAGCGTGAATCACAGCAGTATAATAAACATGCTACATGAAAGCGCCCACCCTCTCTCCTGTTGTCTAAAAACTCTCTTTCTTTCACTCTCACTCTTTTTATTTCTCTCTATCCCTCCTCCTCCCTCTCTCTCTCTCTCTCTCTCTACTCTCTCTCTCTCTCTCTCTCTCTCTCTCTCTCCTCCTCTCCTCTCTCTCTCTCTCTTTCGCACTCTATGTGTCTTTTCTCTCACTTTCTTTCTCAACCCCACCTTCCCTCTCTTTGTCACTCGCACTGCTTCTCTCTCTCTCTCTCTCTCTCTCTCTCTCTCTCTCTCTCTCTCTCTCATTTTCCTCTCTTCTCTCTCTCTCTCTCCTCCCTCTGTCACTCTCATCCCTGTTTCTTTCTCTTTCTCTTCCTTTCTCTCGCCTCTCTCTCTCTCTCTCTCTCTCTCTCTCTCTCTCTCTCTCTCTCTATCTCTCTCTCGCTCACTGTTTCTTTCTCTCCTTTTATTTCTCAACCACACACACACACACACACACACACACACACACACACACACACTGCCATGGTGTCTGAAATTAGTATATTGACATCTATTTATTATTATTTTTATTATTATTATTATTATTATTATTATTATTATTGCAAAAGAAATGAGATGCAAGATGTAAATAAGTATTCGGTGTTCCCAGAGGTTATTTAGGCTCCGACAAGTTGCTGAAATGTTTTATGAAGGCCCGAAGATGAGTTTCTTAGGTCTGTGAGTTCTGACGAGGAGAACACAGCAGAGGTTAACTGTGTCAACACGTTTCTATAAACTGAGGATATGAGGTCCGCTGACTACTTGTGACATTCATCTATTCTATAAACTAAGGAGATGAGGGGCAGACGACATGAGGTTGACTGACTACTTGTCGCATTCATCTATTCTTTCAAACGTGTTATGTTAATGCATATGAATATGAAATCAAGAATCAACATCACTGCACTCCAGGCAAGCACACTCGCGATCAATAACCTTCTTCAGTAGCCAACGAAAGTCTCTGTGCTGATGGCACCCGTGATAGCTTGGATGAACGTCCGAATGTGCTTTCCCCTATCCGTTGAGTGCTATCCAAACCCTCTGGTCACACCCCGCAGAATCAGTCTCTCAGTGTGTTGGTGCTCTGTTTGTTTTGCTGCCCTTTCCACTCGATTCCAGAGAGCCTTCGCCACATCAGCTTTGTCAAAATCTAGCTGGCCGCCTAAAGGTGCGGTAATGGCTATTCTTGTCGGTCAATTCATTTTCTGGCACACCCGTATGTGTTGGGCAGAAAATCCACGACATGCTCGTGACCTTCGTCTTTTGAAACGATGCAGGCGGAACACACCAGTCATATTTTATTTGAGTCGAGCAGCAAAAGAGGACATGAAAAGAGAGAGCAGGCAATGGAAGCATGCTGGATCACCAAAAGCCAAACAAATTCAAGTTACAGGTTTCCGCTGGTAAGATTATGCTGAGCGCAGTTTTTGACCATGAAGGAATATTGTTGGCCGACTTTAAAGAATCTGGTGTCAACATCAACTCTACCCACTACTTGGAAACACTAGACAAGCTGCAAAAAACCATCAAGAATAAACGACTCGGTATGCTTTCTCGCGGTGTGATTTTGTTGCACGATAATACTCGCCCGCATGTTGCAAAGATTGTGCAGGAAGCATTAGCTTGGAAGACGTGGGAAATTCTGCAACATCCAGCTTATAGTTCTGATTTGTCACCGTGTGATTTTCATTTGTTCGGACCTCTAAAACAAAAGCGCTCAAGAGGCAACGATTTCACACAGATGCAGACATAATGAACGCGGTAAACATTTGGTTCAGTGAGCAACCACAATCCTTTTTTGCAGACGGCATTTGCCGCCAACTTAAGCAATGGGGTGCTTGCCTGAATGCCTACGGCGACTTCTTCTGACAAACCCATGGTGCATAATTCATTCAAAATGAATGCTTTGTTTAATTTTACCACACCTGTTCATGCTTCTTTCATGGTTTTGTAATAAAGCCATTGGAACGGGTTTCAAATGAACGACTCTTATATTTAGCAGGCTTTGAGAGTCCGCCACAAACACAAGTCGTTCTGTGAAACTCTCCAGCCATCGAAACTCCGCCGTTAAAGAGTGCACCGCCATTCTCATGCTGGATATCAAGTTATCATATATCAGACTCTTCTTATCTTCACAGCATCCCGTAACCTTTGTAATGGAGACCCACCCACTCCGTTTACCTCGCACTGTAGACCCAGTCTGTATATTATCACATCGCTTGGGTGTGAGTTGCCATTTGTTAACTGCTGCACGGGTTCCTCGGTTTTACCCGCTGTCTTTTTCCGACAACCTTGGTCCAACCTGGCTATCATTCTACGGAAAGCTGTATTGTTTTGTTTTTGCTTTTCATTATCAACATCATCATGATTATCATCATCATCTTCTTCTTCTTTTTTTCTTCTTAATTTTCTTCTTACGTTAGCATCGCCATCCTCATCATCATCATAATCATCATCATCATCATCATCATCATCATCATCATCATCATCATCATCATCATCATCATCATCATCATCATCATCATCATATCATCATCATCATCATCATCATCATCATCACCATCAATATGACCTTCTTCTTCTTGATTTCTTTCTTTTCTCGATGTCTTCTTCTTCTTCCCATTCTGCTCCCATCATCTTTCTTTCCTTCCTACCTTCATTTATTCATGTACGTCAATGTCTCTTTTAATATAGCTTTATTTATTTATTTATTTATTTATTTATTTATTTACTTATTTATTCTTCTTTCCACTCTCCACTAGTGGTAGCCCATACGTGTTTGACAACACAACATGTGATGGGTTATGCCATCAACACCATGCCGACTGTCGTACAGTCTGGAACATTTGCGTGTACCAGTTCTGTGACCCCTCAGACAAGTGGTCAAGGAAAAATCCTCACATACGGTTTGAACCCAGGACCACCTGGCTGAAAGATGAGTATGATAACATATGTAAAACACCCTCTACACTTCTCGAGGCGCATTGGTCATGCTAGCCCCATATTTTTATAGATCCAACGAACGAACTAACAAACGAACACACTTTATTTTGAAAGGGTTAAGAATTGGGCGCGCAGGCCCGTCTAACATTCTGCCCAATTTATGGGTGATGATGTCATTATCGAATCAACCACCTTTACTTTCCGAGACATTTCCTGGTACTCATTTGTTAACGATTGGCTGACCTGGGAGCCCTGGTCAAATTTAAAAAAAAAAAAAAAATTATTCCGTATGGGGATTCGAACTCTTGACCACTAGACAGAAGGGAAACCGTGCTAGACATGCTAAGACCACCGCGCGCGCACAACCCCACACACAACACAACACACCAAAACCACACACACAAAAAAAA
>JACEFZ010017988.1:127500-267744 GCA_014155875.1 Cepaea nemoralis | reverse complement strand
TGGGTTTGTAGAAGGAAAGGGTACAGTAAATGCTGTGTATATGTTGTGATCAGTCATTGAATGTTCTATAGAAGTAAAGAAAGATATACATCTTTGCTTTATTGACTACACAAAAGCATTTGATAGATTAAGACATGTCAACATGATAGATATGCTTGCAGATCTACAAATTGATGGGAAAGACATTAGACTTATTAAACACATATATTGGAAAAAAAACAAGCTGCCATAAGGATTGATAAAGAAGTAGGACAATATCAGCCTATTAAGAGAGGTGTGAGACAGGGATGTTTAATGTCTCCAGATCTTTTTTCCTATACAGTGAAAATATTTCTGAAAATGTAAAAGATATACAAGAATCATCATTGGAGGACGAAACATCTATTGATGTTTTGATATTCTGCACATTAGATATGCAGATGGTACAGTATTGATTGCAGACAATGAGCAGGATCTGCAACAATTAGTAGATGCAATTGTTTGCACACAGTGAACAACTGGGGTTAGAATTAAATTGTAAAAAGACACAGATTATGGTCGTCACTAAAAAGAAAGAAATACCACAATGTAATATACAAGTAAATGGGAATATTCTTCAACAAGTGAATCGGTACAATTATCTCGAAACAGTCATAACATCTGATGGGAGATGCCTCGAAGAGATTAGAACAAGAATCGCCATGGCGAAAGTAGCCTTTAGCAAGTTGAAAAACATACTTACCAATAACAATATGTCATTGTGAGACGAGGAGAGACGAGGAAAAGAGTGTTGAGGTGCTACATAGAGCCTGTGCTTTTGTATGGATGTGAAACTTGGACAATGAGCAGTCAAGCTGAAAAACATCTGATGGTTGTAGAAATGTGGTTTCTGAGGAGAATGCAAAGAATTCCATGGACACACAGAAAAACAAATGACGTACTACAGTAAACAAGTGAAAATCGTAAATTGATTAGAGAAATTAGACGTAGACAGTCAAAATTGTTTGGACATGTGATGAGAAGAAATGGATTGGAGAACTTAGTGACAACTGGCAAGATCGAGGGGAACAGACCAAGGGGAAGACGGAGAAGTAAATACCTGGATGGCTTGGCCACATGTATGGTCGAGACTGAGCTGATCCACGACTCTGGTGATTGAGTGAAATGGATAGTTAAGACCGCCCACTCTTTCCGGCATGGCTCATGAAGGATGGATATCAATTTAAACATTATAGCATATAAAGATAAATATAAGCACGATTCATTATTAGGTGATGTTACAGATGAATTTACTGCATGTGTGTGATTCAGCAGACTCGAGAGTGGCTGATTCCCTGACACTTGTATCCCCTTGTCTACTTATACAGCATGAAGATGTGGCAGCAACATTTACATTCCTCCAATTATCTCCTGTATCTCGTCAAACACAGACATGGTTGTACAGTCTGCGAGCCAGGCTTTTCTTGCTTCACTTGTAGCTTTCATTAATTCAGCACGGATGTGCTTGGTCCTGTTTTGTTTTTACTAGGTCTCTGAAAGATTAATCAGAGGAGTACAACACGAGACAGTTTATTGAAGATGGGAAGCTAGCAATCAAAGAGATACTTACGATTTTCGTTAACAACGTTCATTGGATGGAAAGAAACGACAAAAATATGAATGAAAGATACGAGACGACAAACCACGTTTGTCGGCTAAACACGAAAACAGAAACTTTTGACTGGGTATTTTAATAAAATGTTTGACAGTTGAAAATGACAAAGCAACCTTAAACCGATAAAAACGACAAAGCAACCTTAAACCGATAAAAAGGATAAAGAGAGCATTGCCAAATAAAAGAGGCTGGGGCTGATTGCGACGTCGTGTACAGGATATGTAACTAAATAACTGGATATCCGCTCGTCTAAGTACTGACAAGGGATCCATCCATCTTTCGGAATGAGACCGGTGTAGAGGCTTGGCTTCTGTTCCGTTACCGTTACGGAAGTACCATCTCCCCGGGAAGTGTCTGGTAGAGCTCTCCTTCATCTCCCCACATTAGGAAACCAGCGGGTCGTGCAGGACTGACCCTGGTTCTTGACATCTGCGAACCGCTATCTTAGGGTGCAACCAAGTCATGATTGAGCACAGCGAAGTCGGACTGGCTGGCATTTAACCTTGATAGGTCATATGTCCTCCTCGGTTTAGGTAACGCATTGTTAACATACTCCAACGAATCCCCATGGGGAGTGAAGGCGGTTTAGCTGGCGCTTGTGATTCAGTGTGGTGTAGGATCAATGCTGTGAGACAATACAGCACAATATATGTACACATCATCATTCAGTGCTATGAAGATAAGCGTGGGCGATTATAGTTGGCAATCTCACACAATCACCAATTTTGGATCAGACCAGATCCATCACCAGTTTTAGATCAGGTCTGCTTTCATGCCGCTATTTTGTCAAGTGTTGAAGCCATGCGTGTATTTTCTCTCTTACTGACTTGTTATAAGTCCTGCTGGTCTTCAATATCTTTTATTGTTTATGTCCCAACATAAAGTGCCCAACAATATTGACTCTCTACATTAATTTCTCTATCCAGTGTTCATTTTCATTCGTTTCTTGTATGACTTGGTCATTGTTATGGTTTCTTTCTGCCCTTTGGTATTTTTTTCTTTTTCCTCAGAAACTTCATGTCCACTGCCATTAGATGTATCTCAGCGTCTCTGCTTATCGCCCATGCCTCAAATGTATACAGCAGTATACAGCATTTTCCATGAAGTTAGTCAAAACTCGTTTTATCACTGTCATTGACAGCTTTTTTATTGGTTTTTTTTTCCCCCCTTAATTTCTTAACCGATGGGTAAGTGGGAGAAATAGACATAGTGGCTGGGGATTTATTGCAAAGGCTTATGGGGGAGTCTTAAGAAAGGAGAGTCTCGCATATGAGAATACGACCTCCAGCATGAGAATGGAGGTGGAGGCAGTAACAGCGGCATTCCGGTGGCTAGAGGAGACTACTACAACTACACGTTTGTATTCATTACGGATTCTAAGAGTAGTCTTAGTAAGGTGGAGAAAGGAATGTTTCGTGTGGAATGGCTCTTCGTCGCTTCAGAGGTCACAGATTGTGAGAATCTGTATGGATATTTTGCCCTGGCCATTGAGGGTGTACGAGGGAATGAACAGGCTGATAGGCTAGCAGGGAAGGCACCTCTTGGTGGAATTTTGCCTATGGACAGGGGGAGGTGGTCGTGCGCTTGTGGGACCAGGTGGAGAAGGCGGAGGAACAGATTGAGAACCCATATGTGGAAAGAATGAGATTGCGGGGGATCGGCAGGGGTTCTGGAAGAATCTCAAAACTGAGAGGGAAGACCAGGAGAACTTTTAATCAGATAGCGGTGGGAACGATTAGTAGTAGTGACTCTTCGCTGGCTGTTGAACGAGGGGACGGCAGCACGTATGGGAATGTCCTGAGTGCAGTGATGTCGGTTCTTAACTCAACTCAACTCAACTCAACTCCTTAATATCTTAAAAGTGTTAAAGCAATTACAGTAACTATGCCATTGTCATGTAACATTTCAATATTGTTGTTAAGGATGTCAACGGTGATAGTGTTAAGCACGTCACATCACGGTGCAGATGAACACATCGAGATCGTAAGGACATTTTAAAAATGGCCGCCCCACTTTTGACAATATTAGAAATTCATCAGCAATCCAATATGGCTATGCATGCCTGTCAGTCCAGCACGTGTATGAATGGAGTAGGAAAATTCAAGGCAGCGTGACTTCTGTGACAGACTCTTCACGACCGAGCCACGCACACCGAGGAGTAACCTTAGAGTGATTTCATACTCTACCAAGATAATTTTTGTCTTTAGGAATCCTAGCACTTTATCAGGGCTGGAGTTCTTGCATTGAACGCATTAGTGATTAACTAGGAAACATGATACATTTGTTCTTTACTTAGTCAGAATATATTAACTCCACCCACCTCCCCCCCAAAAACAAATTATGGTTTTCATTTGAAGTCTCCTCGTACACTGTAGAATTTCTTTATGGAGACGGCCATAATCTCTGTTGCAATGTAATCTAATCCAGCTGTTCAATGTGTACCTATTCTACCGAATGCTGCAGATCCTACTACTTTGACCTGCACATTTCCCTTTCCAGCTGCGAGTGATGTTTCACTCACAATAAAATTATTCAACATATTTTTTACGCATTTTCGGTGACGATAAATGTCCCACCCAGGAATCCAGAATTAAAAGAGAGTGTATCAATCATCCTTTTCTTGTTGTGTACGGGCCATACGGTCCACATCGTGAACTGAACCATTTATTTCAAGTCAAAGGTGGACGTCGTGCCTTGAAGCCATTCCACTCTAAGATATTGAGATTCTATGGGAGTCTCCGTGGCCAAGTGGTCAAGCCGTCTGCCCCGCACTCCGAAGGTTGTGAGTTCGATTCCAGGCTACGTCTTTCGGTTGACGAGTGTATTTTTCTCGGAGACTCCTGGGGGTCGTCGCAAGAGATATTGTGTTTGTGCTTTGTGCGATGCTTTCGGCAGGCGGTCATGCGGAAATAGACTTAACCATGTGGGATAAAACTAGATGCAATGAAGTCGATCATCTGGCGTTTCAAACCTTTAAATCTATCTATATTGAACGTCTTTCCTAGCGATATAGACAGGTAAAACAGTACATGACCTCTGTTCGCCACATGAAGCGTTCTGGTCTCATGGCATCAGTGTCAGAGTTTTAAACCAATCCACATTCGCTGGCTTTCTTTACTTCCCCTGAACATTTCCTGCTACTCTTGTTCTTTACAGTGGAATCAAAAAAGGGCTTTGTGAGTTTGTTTCATGGGCTTATTGCATTATTATTGTTTGTCTATATTTACATGCTAGGTATATTGCATTTTATTACTGAATGAAGTGTTTGTGTTTTTTGTCGCTAAAATATTGGTATTGTTTTACCAGCAATGAATCCGGCTCCGTGGCGAAGCGTTTACGAATGAAGTCCGTATTCCCGCTTAGCGTGTTACAAATACAGATATAGATGATTTGGCAGCACACCGCATTGCTTTGGTTTTTATATTATAAAATGGTGTGCACGGTCGTTCAGAAATCAATGGCAAACTACTGAACGTAAACTTGTCAAGAGATCACAGACAGTCAAAGGAGGTTTAGGTGACTACGACGTCCTGTAAAAGATATGCAACTAACTTTTTTTTAACCAGCAGTGATCGCGTAGTGGATAGACGCTTGCCCACCGGCGCTGTGCTCTGTTCGAATCCGCATCCAAGCAGAGTACAATTGTCCCGGTTCCCCAGGTTGAGCCAGCCTAAACTTGGTGGAAGGAAATATCTCTGGAAGTAAAGGCTGCCGAGTGACATTGATTCCATGACCCCGGCTGCCGAGTGACATTGATTACATGACCCAGGCTGCCGAGTGACATTGATTCCATGACCCAGGCTGCCGAGTGACATTGATTCCATGACCCAGGCTGCCGAGTGACATTGATTCCATGACCCAGGCTGCCGAGTGACATTGATTCCATGACTCAGGCTGCCGAGTGACATTTTTTCCATGACCCAGGCTGCCGAGTGACATTGATCCCATGAAACCAGGCTGCCGAGTGACATTGATTCCAAGACACAGGCTGCCGAGTGACATTGATTCCATGACCCAGGTAGACGAGTGACATTGATTCCAAGACCCAGGCTGCCGAGTATCATGGATTCCATGACCCGCCGAGTGTCGACTGGTCTATACAAATATGGATCTAGCACGGTATGCCCAAGACTCCTCAAGGCGTGTAAATGGGTACGTTGCTTTACGCATGCATGTCTGCCTCAGTTTGTCTCATTTACAACATAGGTTTGCCTTCATTATTAGCTGGCACCGCATTAGTGTAGTTGACAGGAAACTGCGCTGATAATTTCATGAACGCAGACTGACGTGGTCTGAAACCTGCACTTCTCGCCCGCTACCAGAGAAAATGACTGGTCACGTACTCCTCCGTGCATTCAGGCCTACACAGCGTAATGGCCATATAACTTGCAACAGTTTCCAACTTCCAGATATATTGACTTTTGTTTTCCTTTTAGCCGGCGAACTATTTGCTCCTATTGCCAGTCCGGAAATATCTCATCCTGACACGACAATAAACATATACATTATTGTTTGAGAGTTTGTTGGTGTCCATAATCCCCCAGGCGATGCAATCATTTGTATCCTCAGATATGCGGTTCTTTTTTAGTTCATTCACAGACGTTCATGCTGTTCATTTCTCTTATAATGGTAGGGGCAGAACATTGGCATTCCCTTTCATCTAAGGCGGCTTCCATGAATATAGAGCCAATTACATATCGCTATGCTTGTCAGGTGTTCAAATCTCCAACGTGACAGATTTCGATAAATTAACCTGGGCTCTTAAATTTGATCCACTTGAAATGGGTACCAGAAAATACAATGGACAACATCTCCATGGAATGCCGATTGACCTATACAATTATTTATGGCCCTCGTAACATATACCCAATACACCTTACAGCGTGTGAAATGGGCCTTTACAACTGTTACATATTGCTAGGATTTTAGTTTCACTCCAGGCGTCGACACGTTCTTAAACTGCTGATTCTCGCGCCCTTACGTTGGGCATAATTCCGCCACGGGCTGCAGATATAGGCACACAGCTATATTGACCACACATAGAGTGCCAAGAAAGGGCTCTCTTTGAATATCAAGAAAACAGTAACATGGTTATATCAAAGAAAAAGATTGACTCCAACATGTGAAATGACAAAATAACGGGAAATGCTTAAAGAAGTGGATAATTTTACACAGAAACAATTATAACAGGAAAGATACACAACATAGATTAAGAACAGAATAGTGTAAGCAAAAGCTGCATTTAAGAAAATAAAAAAAATCTTATGCAATAAGTCACTAACATTGAATGTAAGAAATAAAGTGCTGAAATGCTGTATAAAACATGTTTTGTTGCATGGCAGTGAATCTTGGAAATAAAATGAACAAATTAGAAAGACCTTTTAAGCTACGGAGATGTGGTTCCTGGGACGAATTTTGTGAATTCCTTGGACTGTCTGAGTAACTGACAACGATTGTCTGAAGGAGGCTAAAGAAACTAGAACCTTATATACAATAAGAAAGACAGACAAGCTTTTGTGGTGACGTGATGAGAAGAAAGGCATTGGAGAACATTGTAACAATTGGAAAGATTGAGGGGTAGAGAGACAAGGGCAGAACAAGAGAAATGATGCTGGATAGACTGAGACAATGGCATGGAGAATATCATTACCAGGGTTGATCCAGAACATTAAGGGCCGTGATCTGGGGAGAGACATGAACGCCTATGCCAGCTGATTTGATGATGATGATGATGATGATGATGATGATGATGATAATAATGATGATGATGATGATGATGATGATGATGATGATGATGATGATGATGATGATGACCACACGAGAATTCTAACCTGTCGAACTCTAAACGACCACAGCGCCTCGCTGAAGGAACAAGTGCACTCGAATCACTCCAATCAGACACCCCTTAAAGAGATGTCTTCACTTCCGTCACGACAGTAGCCAGCAATAAATCGGCCAGTTAGATCGATAGAACAATGTGTTGGTCACGCTCTAGCTCGCGGTGACGTATTGGTGTGGACATGCTGAGCCACCCCACTGACGTGAACAAACGGTACTCTGTGTTGGGTTGCGTGGTTAGTATCATGTTCGCTGAGTGACTTTCTAGAACATATTCTGGTACCCAGTATTCGGAGAATGGGTCAAACCCTGGAGACATGTGGCCAGAGGCAAATCTAGAGTTCGTATTAAGACCTAGGTCATCGCAGTGCAATAAATGAAATAATATATAAATATAAGGGGCGATAATTGAAATCCATTGGTGCCGCACCGCGAGTAATTGCGCACGTTGAACATGATCATGTCATAGTCATGTGATAAGTACTGACCAATGAATAAAAGAACAAGTGCTTATCGTCCCATAATGCATAGGTTCTGTTTCTGACCGGTTGAGAAAATGGCCGGGTTGATCCAAAATCCGTCCAAAAGAAGCTCAAAGAGCGGCGATTCAGTTTCTTTCATTTGAAGGATGTCGACCAGTGGACATTATCGAAGAATGCTAGGCAGCGTACGGTAACAAATGTGTGTCGAAGACAACAGTGACAGACTGGGCACGAATGTTTCGGAAAGGACGTCAGTTCACGACAGATCTTCGACGGCTGGGTCAAGCGCATATTGTTGCAACAGAAAAACATCGACAAAATGGTTGCAGCAGTACAAATGAACCGTTGTCGAAGCATACGTTCGCTAGCGAAAGAATTTTATGTGTCAATTGGGACAATTCAAAAGGTCGTTCGTAAGAAACTGCAATATCGGAAGGTGTGTTCTCAGTGGGTGCCACGGATATTGACCGACCACCAAAAAGAGGAACTCATGGGATGCTGTCTGAACCACTTGCTGCGTTATAGGGGGGAGGGTGATGAATTTCTCTTCCGAATAGTGGCAGGCGATGAATCATGGTGTCACCACTTTAGGCCAAGCAGCAAAAGAGAGAGAATGCAACGGAAGCATGCTTGATCACCAAAAGCCAAAAAATTCAAGTTTACAGGATTCCGCTTGTAACGTTATGCTGAGCGCATTTTTTTTTTACCATAAGAGCTATTGTTGGCCGACTTTAAAGAACCTGGTGTCAAAATCAACTCTACCCACTACTTGCAAACACTAGACAAGCTGCAAAAGCCATCAAGAATAAACGACCCCGGCATGCTTATCGCGGTGTGATTTTGTTGCACGATAATGCATCTCGCAAAGATTGTGCAGGAAGCAATAGCAAGGAAAAGTGGGAAATTCTGCAACATCCAGCTTATAGTCCCTGGTTTGTCACCATGTGATTTTCATTTGTTCGGAACTCTAACAAAAACCTCTCATGGGGCAACGATTTCATACATATGCAGATGTAATTAACGCGGCAAACACTTGGTTCAATGAGCAACCACAATCTTTTTTGCGGACGGCATTCGCCGCCTACATAAGCAATGGGAATGCTTGCCTGAATGCCTACGGCGACTTCTTCTGACCAACCTGTGATGCATAATTCATTTGAAATGAATGCTTTGTTTAATTCTACCACAACTATTAATGTTTCTTTCATGCTTTTTTAATAAAGCTATAGGAACGGGTTTCAAATGAACGCCCCTAATATATATAATATATATATATATATATATATATATATATATATATATATATATATATATAATATATATATATATATATATATATATATATATATATATATATATATATATATATATATATATATATATATATATATATATATATATATATATATATATATAATATATATATATATATATATATATATATATATATATATATATATATATATATATATATATATATATATATATATATATATATATATATATATATATATATATATATATATATATATATATATATATATATATATATATATATATATATATATATATATATATATATATATATTAGGGGCGTTCATTTGAAACCCGTTCCTATAGCTTTATTAAAAAAGCATGAAAGAAACATTAATAGTTGTGGTAGAATTAAACAAAGCATTCATTTCAAATGAATTATGCATCACAGGTTGGTCAGAAGAAGTCGCCGTAGACATTCAGGCAAGCATCCCATTGCTTATGTAGGCGGCGAATGCCGTCCGCAAAAAAAGATTGTGGTTGCTCATTGAACCAAGTGTTTGCCGCGTTAATTACATCTGCATATGTATGAAATCGTTGCCCCATGAGAGGTTTTTGTTAGAGTTCCGAACAAATGAAAATCACATGGTGACAAACCAGGACTATAAGCTGGATGTTGCAGAATTTCCCACTTCTTCCTTGCTATTGCTTCCTGCACAATCTTTGCGAGATGCATTATCGTGCAACAAAATCACACCGCGATAAAGCATGCCGGGTCGTTTATTCTTGATGGCTTTTTGCAGCTTGTCTAGTGTTTGCAAGTAGTGGGTAGAGTTGATTTTGACACCAGGTTCTTTAAAGTCGGCCAACAATAGCTCTTATGGTAAAAAAAAAATGCGCTCAGCATAACGTTACAAGCGGAATCCTGTAAACTTGAATTTTTTGGCTTTTGGTGATCAAGCATGCTTCCGTTGCATTCTCTCTCTTTTGCTGCTTGGCCTAAAGTGGTGACACCATGATTCATCGCCTGCCACTATTCGGAAGAGAAATTCATCACCCTCCCCCCTATAACGCAGCAAGTGGTTCAGACAGCATCCCATGAGTTCCTCTTTTTGGTGGTCGGTCAATATCCGTGGCACCCACTGAGAACACACCTTCCGATATTGCAGTTTCTTACGAACGACCTTTTGAATTGTCCCAATTGACACATAAAATTCTTTCGCTAGCGAACGTATGCTTCGACAACGGTTCATTTGTACTGCTGCAACCATTTTGTCGATGTTTTTCTGTTGCAACAATATGCGCTTGACCCAGCCGTCGAAGATCTGTCGTGAACTGACGTCCTTTCCGAAACATTCGTGCCCAGTCTGTCACTGTTGTCTTCGACACACATTTGTTACCGTACGCTGCCTACATTCTTCGATAAATGTCCACTGGTCGACATCCTTCAAATGAAAGAAACTGAATCGCCGCTCTTTGAGCTTTTTTGGACGGATTTTGAATCAACCCGGCCATTTTCTCAACCGTCAGAAACAGAACCTATGCATTATGGGACGATAAGCACTTGTTCTTTTATTCATTGGTCAGTACTTATCACATGACTATGACATGATCATGTTCAACGTGCGCAATTACTCGCGGTGCGGCACCAATGGATTTCAAATTATCGCCCCTTATATTTATATATTATTTCATTTATTGCACTGCGATGACCTAGGTCTTAATACGAACTCTAGATTTGCCTCTGGCCACATGTCTCCAGGGTTTGACCCATTCTCCTAATACTGGTACCAGAATATGTTCTAGAAAGTCACTCAGCGAACATGATACTAACCACGCAACCCAACACAGAGTACCGTTTGTTCACGTCAGTGGGGGTGGCTCAGCATGTCCACACCAATACGTCACCGCGAAGCTAGAGCGATGACCAACACATTGTTCTATCGATCTAACTGGCCGATTTATTGCTGGCTACTGTCGTGACGGAAGTGAAGACATCTCTTTAAGGGGTGTCTGATTGGAGTGATTCGAGTGCACTTGTTCCTTCAGCGAGGCGCTGTGGTCGTTTAGAGTTCGACAGGTTAGAATTCTCGTGTGGTCATCATCATCATCATCATCATCATCATCATCATCATCATCATCATCATCATCATCATATCATCATCATCATCATCATCATCATTATCATCATCATCATCAAATCAGCTGGCATAGGCGTTCATGTCTCTCCCCAGATCACGGCCCTTAATGTTCTGGATCAACCCTGGTAATGATATTCTCCATGCCATTGTCTCAGTCTATCCAGCATCATTTCTCTTGTTCTGCCCTTGTCTCTCTACCCCTCAATCTTTCCAATTGTTACAATGTTCTCCAATGCCTTTCTTCTCATCACATCACCACAAAAGCTTGTCTGTCTTTCTTATTGTATATAAGGTTCTAGTTTCTTTAGCCTCCTTCAGACAATCGTTGTCAGTTACTCAGACAGTCCAAGGAATTCGCAAAATTCGTCCCAGGAACCACATCTCCGTAGCTTAAAAGGTCTTTCTAATTTGTTCATTTTATTTCCAAGATTCACTGCCATGCAACAAAACATGTTTTATACAGCATTTCAGCACTTTATTTCTTACATTCAATGTTAGTGACTTATTGCATAAGATTTTTTTTATTTTCTTAAATGCAGCTTTTGCTTACACTATTCTGTTCTTAATCTATGTTGTGTATCTTTCCTGTTATAATTGTTTCTGTGTAAAATTATCCACTTCTTTAAGCATTTCCCGTTATTTTGTCATTTCACATGTTGGAGTCAATCTTTTTCTTTGATATAACCATGTTACTGTTTTCTTGATATTCAAAGAGAGTCCTTTCTTGGCACTCTATGTGTGGTCAATATAGCTGTGTGCCTATATCTGCAGCCCGTGGCGGAATTATGCCCAACGTAAGGGCGCGAGAATCAGCAGTTTAAGAACGTGTCGACGCCTGGAGTGAAACTAAAATCCTAGCAATATGTAACAGTTGTAAAGGCCCATTTCACACGCTGTAAGGTGTATTGGGTATATGTTACGAGGGCCATAATTGTATAGGTCAATCGGCATTCCATGGAGATGTTGTCCATTGTATTTTCTGGTACCCATTTCAAGTGGATCAAATTTAAGAGCCCAGGTTAATTTATCGAAATCTGTCACGTTGGAGATTTGAACACCTGACAAGCATAGCGATATGTAATTGGCTCTATATTCATGGAAGCCGCCTTAGATGAAAGGGAATGCCAATGTTCTGCCCCTACCATTATAAGAGAAATGAACAGCATGAGACGTCTGTGAATGAACTAAAAAAGAACCGCATATCTGAGGATACAAATGATTGCATCGCCTGGGGGATTATGGGACACCAACAAACTCTCAAACAATAATGTATATGTTTATTGTCGTGTCAGGATGAGATATTTCCGGACTGGCAATAGGAGCAAATAGTTCGCCGGCTAAAAGGAAAACAAAAGTCAAATATATCTGGAAGTTGGAAACTGTTGCAAGTTATATGGCCATTACGCTGTGTAGGCCTGAATGCACGGAGGAGTACGTGACCAGTCATTTTCTCTGGTAGCGGACGAGAAGTGCAGGTTTCAGACCACGTCAGTCTGCGTTCATGAAATTATCAGCGCAGTTTCCTGTCAACTACACTAATGCGGTGCCAGCTAATAATGAAGGCAAACCTATGTTGTAAATGAGACAAACTGAGGCAGACATGCATGCGTAAAGCAACGTACCCATTTACACGCCTTGAGGAGTCTTGGGCATACCGTGCTAGATCCATATTTGTATAGACCAGTCGACACTCGGCGGGTCATGGAATCCATGATACTCGGCAGCCTGGGTCTTGGAATCAATGTCACTCGTCTACCTGGGTCATGGAATCAATGTCACTCGGCAGCCTGTGTCTTGGAATCAATGTCACTCGGCAGCCTGGTTCATGGGATCAATGTCACTCGGCAGCCTGGGTCATGGAAACAATGTCACTCGGCAGCCTGAGTCATGGAATCAATGTCACTCGGCAGCCTGGGTCATGGAATCAATGTCACTCGGCAGCCTGGGTCATGGAATCAATGTCACTCGGCAGCCTGGGTCATGGAATCAATGTCACTCGGCAGCCTGGGTCATGTAATCAATGTCACTCGGCAGCCTGGGTCATGGAATCAATGTCACTCGGCAGCCTTTACTTCCAGAGATATTTCCTTCCACCAAGTTTAGGCTGGCTCAACCTGGGGAACCGGGACAATTGTACTCTGCTTGGATGCGGATTCGAACAGAGCACAGCGCCGGTGGGCAAGCGTCTATCCACTACGCGATCACTGCTGGTTAAAAAAAAGTTAGTTGCATATCTTTTACAGGACGTCGTAGTCAACCTAAACCTCCTTTGACTGTCTGTGATCTCTTGACAAGTTTACGTTCAGTAGTTTGCCATTGATTTCTGAACGACCGTGCACACCATTTTATAATATAAAAACCAAAGCAATGCGGTGTGCTGCCAAATCATCTATATCTGTATTTGTAACACGCTAAGCGGGAATACGGACTTCATTCGTAAACGCTTCGCCACGGAGCCGGATTCATTGCTGGTAAAACAATACCAATATTTTAGCGACAAACAACACAAACACTTCATTCAGTAATAAAATGCAATATACCTAGCATGTAAATATAGACAAACAATAATAATGCAATAAGCCCATGAAACAAACTCACAAAGACTTTTGTGATTCCACTGTAAAGAACAAGAGTAGCAGGAAATGTTCAGGGAAGTAAAGAAAGCCAGCGAATGTGGATTGGTTTAAAACTCTGACACTGATGCCATGAAACCAGAACGCTTCATGTGGCGAACAGAGGTCATGTACTGTTTTACCTGTCTATATCGCTAGGAAAGACGTTCAATATAGATAGATTTAAAGGTTTGAAACGCCAGATGATCGACTTCATTGCATCTAGTTTTATCCCACATGGTTAAGTCTATTTCCGCATGACCGCCTGCCGAAAGCATCGCACAAAGCACAAACACAATATCTCTTGCGACGACCCCCAGGAGTCTCCGAGAAAAATACACTCGTCAACCGAAAGACGTAGCCTGGAATCGAACTCACAACCTTCGGAGTGCGGGGCAGACGGCTTGACCACTTGGCCACGGAGACTCCCATAGAATCTCAATATCTTAGAGTGGAATGGCTTCAAGGCACGACGTCCACCTTTGACTTGAAATAAATGGTTCAGTTCACGATGTGGACCGTATAGGCCCGTACACAACAAGAAAAGGATGATTGATACACTCTCTTTTAATTCTGGATTCCTGGGTGGGACATTTATCGTCACCGAAAATGCGTAAAAAATATGTTGAATAATTTTATTGTGAGTGAAACATCACTCGCAGCTGGAAAGGGAAATGTGCAGGTCAAAGTAGTAGGATCTGCAGCATTCGGTAGAATAGGTACACATTGAACAGCTGGGTTAGATTACATTGCAACAGAGATTATGGCCGTCTCCATAAAGAAATTCTACAGTGTACGAGGAGACTTCAAATGAAAACCATAATTTGTTTTTCGGGGGGAGGTGGGTGGAGTTAATATATTCTGACTAAGTAAAGAACAAATGTATCATGTTTCCTAGTTAATCACTAATGCAAGAACTCCAGCCCTGATAAAGTGCTAGGATTCCTAAAGACAAAAATTATCTTGGTAGAGTATGAAATCACTCTAAGGTTACTCCTCGGTGTGCGTGGCTCGGTCGTGAAGAGTCTGTCACAGAAGTCACGCTGCCTTGAATTTTCCTACTCCATTCATACACGTGCTGGACTGACAGGCATGCATAGCCATATTGGATTGCTGATGAATTTCTAATATTGTCAAAAGTGGGGCGGCCATCTTTAAAATGTCCTTACGATCTCGATGTGTTCATCTGCACCGTGATGTGACGTGCTTAACACTATCACCGTTGACATCCTTAACAACAATATTGAAATGTTACATGACAATGGCATAGTTACTGTAATTGCTTTAACACTTTTAAGATATTAAGGAGTTGAGTTGAGTTGAGTTGAGTTAAGAACCGACATCACTGCACTCAGGACATTCCCATACGTGCTGCGTCCCCTCGTTCAACAGCCAGCGAAGAGTCACACTACTAATCGTTCCCACCGCTATCTGATTAAAAGTTCTCCTGGTCTTCCCTCTCAGTTTTGAGATTCTTCCAGAACCTCTGCCGATCCCCCGCAATCTCATTCTTTCCACATGTGGGTTCTCAATCTGTTCCTCCGCCTTCTCCACCTGGTCCCACAAGCGCACGACCAACTCCCCCCTGTCCATAGGCAAAATTCCACCAAGCGGTGCCCTCCCTGCTAGCCTATCAGCCTGTTCATTTCCTCGTACACCCTCATGGCCAGGGCAAAATATCCATACAGTTCTCACAATCTGTGACCTCTGAAGCGACGAGAGCCATTCCACACGAAACATTCCTTTCTCCACCTTGCTAAGCATACTCTTAGAATCCGTAATGAATACAACGTGTGTTGTAGTAGTCTCCTCTAGCCACCGGAATGCCGCTGTTACTGCCTCCACCTCCATTCTCATGCTGGAGGTCGTATTCTCATATGCGAGACTCTCCTTTCTTAAGACTCCCCCATAAGCCTTTGCAATAAATCCCCAGCCACTATGTCTATTTCTCACCACTTACCCATCGGTTAAGAAATTAAGGGGGAAAAAGAAACCAATAAAAAAGCTGTCAATGACAGTGATAAAACGAGTTTTGACTAACTTCATGGAAAGTGCTGTATACTGCTGTATACATTTGAGGCATGGGCGATAAGCAGAGACGCTGAGATACATCTAATGGCAGTGGACATGAAGTTTCTGAGGAAAAAGAAAAGAATACCAAGGGCAGAAAGAAACCATAACAATGACCAAGTCATACAAGAAACGAATGAAAATGAACACTGGATAGAGAAATTAATGTAGAGAGTCAATATTGTTGGGCACTTTATGTTGGGACATAAACAATAAAAGATATTGAAGACCAGCAGGACTTATAACAAGTCAGTAAGAGAGAAAATACACGCATGGCTTCAACACTTGACAAAATAGCGGCATGAAAGCAGACCTGATCTAAAACTGGTGATGGATCTGGTCTGATCCAAAATTGGTGATTGTGTGAGATTGCCAACTATAATCGCCCACGCTTATCTTCATAGCACTGAATGATGATGTGTACATATATTGTGCTGTATTGTCTCACAGCATTGATCCTACACCACACTGAATCACAAGCGCCAGCTAAACCGCCTTCACTCCCCATGGGGATTCGTTGGAGTATGTTAACAATGCGTTACCTAAAACCGAGGAGGACATATGACCTATCAAGGTTAAATGCCAGCCAGTCCGACTTCGCTGTGCTCAATCATGACTTGGTTGCACCCTAAGATAGCGGTTCGCAGATGTCAAGAACCAGGGTCAGTCCTGCACGACCCGCTGGTTTCCTAATGTGGGGAGATGAAGGAGAGCTCTACCAGACACTTCCCGGGGAGATGGTACTTCCGTAACGGTAACGGAACAGAAGCCAAGCCTCTACACCGGTCTCATTCCGAAAGATGGATGGATCCCTTGTCAGTACTTAGACGAGCGGATATCCAGTTATTTAGTTACATATCCTGTACACGACGTCGCAATCAGCCCCAGCCTCTTTTATTTGGCAATGCTCTCTTTATCCTTTTTATCGGTTTAAGGTTGCTTTGTCGTTTTTATCGGTTTAAGGTTGCTTTGTCATTTTCAACTGTCAAACATTTTATTAAAATACCCAGTCAAAAGTTTCTGTTTTCGTGTTTAGCCGACAAACGTGGTTTGTCGTCTCGTATCTTTCATTCATATTTTTGTCGTTTCTTTCCATCCAATGAACGTTGTTAACGAAAATCGTAAGTATCTCTTTGATTGCTAGCTTCCCATCTTCAATAAACTGTCTCGTGTTGTACTCCTCTGATTAATCTTTCAGAGACCTAGTAAAAACAAAACAGGACCAAGCACATCCGTGCTGAATTAATGAAAGCTACAAGTGAAGCAAGAAAAGCCTGGCTCGCAGACTGTACAACCATGTCTGTGTTTGACGAGATACAGGAGATAATTGGAGGAATGTAAATGTTGCTGCCACATCTTCATGCTGTATAAGTAGACAAGGGGATACAAGTGTCAGGGAATCAGCCACTCTCGAGTCTGCTGAATCACACACATGCAGTAAATTCATCTGTAACATCACCTAATAATGAATCGTGCTTATATTTATCTTTATATGCTATAATGTTTAAATTGATATCCATCCTTCATGAGCCATGCCGGAAAGAGTGGGCGGTCTTAACTATCCATTTCACTCAATCACCAGAGTCGTGGATCAGCTCAGTCTCGACCATACCATGTGGCCAAGCCATCCAGGTATTTACTTCTCCGTCTTCCCCTTGGTCTGTTCCCCTCGATCTTGCCAGTTGTCACTAAGTTCTCCAATCCATTTCTTCTCATCACATGTCCAAACAATTTTGACTGTCTACGTCTAATTTCTCTAATCAATTTACGATTTTCACTTGTTTACTGTAGTACGTCATTTGTTTTTCTGTGTGTCCATGGAATTCTTTGCATTCTCCTCAGAAACCACATTTCTACAACCATCAGATGTTTTTCAGCTTGACTGCTCATTGTCCAAGTTTCACATCCATACAAAAGCACAGGCTCTATGTAGCACCTCAACACTCTTTTCCTCGTCTCTCCTCGTCTCACAATGACATATTGTTA
This sequence comes from Cepaea nemoralis, assembly GCA_014155875.1. Lineage (NCBI taxonomy): Eukaryota > Metazoa > Mollusca > Gastropoda > Stylommatophora > Helicidae > Cepaea > Cepaea nemoralis. The sequence continues at coordinate 249,728 of JACEFZ010017988.1, read as the reverse complement.
TTGGTAAGTATGTTTTTCAACTTGCTAAAGGCTACTTTCGCCATGGCGATTCTTGTTCTAATCTCTTCGAGGCATCTCCCATCAGATGTTATGACTGTTTCGAGATAATTGTACCGATTCACTTGTTGAAGAATATTCCCATTTACTTGTATATTACATTGTGGTATTTCTTTCTTTTTAGTGACGACCATAATCTGTGTCTTTTTACAATTTAATTCTAACCCCAGTTGTTCACTGTGTGCAAACAATTGCATCTACTAATTGTTGCAGATCCTGCTCATTGTCTGCAATCAATACTGTACCATCTGCATATCTAATGTGCAGAATATCAAAACATCAATAGATGTTTCGTCCTCCAATGATGATTCTTGTATATCTTTTACATTTTCAGAAAATATTTTCACTGTATAGGGAAAAAAGATCTGGAGACATTAAACATCCCTGTCTCACACCTCTCTTAATAGGCTGATATTGTCCTACTTCTTTATCAATCCTTATGGCAGCTTGTTTTTTTTTCCAATATATGTGTTTAATAAGTCTAATGTCTTTCCCATCAATTTGTAGATCTGCAAGCATATCTATCTTGTTGACATGTCTTAATCTATCAAATGCTTTTGTGTAGTCAATAAAGCAAAGATGTATATCTTTCTTTACTTCTATAGAACATTCAATGACTGATCACAACATATACACAGCATTTACTGTACCCTTTCCTTCTACAAACCCACATTGGTTTTCCCCTATTTCAGGTTGTATTTTCTTCCTCACTCTTCGCATGATAATTCGTAGCAAAGACTTATGGATGTCACTCATTATACTAATTGTTCTATGTTGATCACATTCCAAGGCTCCTGATTTCTTTGGTATTGCAATAAATACCGAATTACATAAAGCTTTAATCATTTCTGTTTTGATGTTATCTGTTATTCTTGACAGTTTCCATATGTTTAAGAACATTCCGAACCTCCATCTTCAAAATTGGCGGTCCATCATTATTAAATAGAATATCATACTATTCATCTCTGTTATCATCATAAAGGTTTTTCACATAATCTGACCATTCATGTAGAATCTGATCTTTTTATATTAAGATTCTGCTATTTTAATTTTTAGACAGTATAGCATGATTGATCAGAATTCCCCATTCCCAGCCCGACACATTCATAAAAATACGTTAAGTCGGAACGGTGGCGTTTCCAGATAGAAGGACGATTCTTGGAATAGTATGTTCCAGTACGAGTTAGGGGAGGGCAGCGGTATGCGCTTGTCTTTTCATTGGCTAATAAGTAATGAGCCCACGCTGTTTGCTAGGCCACATTTGAAAATTGGGAGTTCGAGCCAAGATTCCATCCGGAGCGGTAGCTATTTTGTGATGTGATGACCCAACAATGCCCTTAAAGATTCAGTAATATATTGTTCTCTGGACAACAGGTACCACTTTAAAACATACTTAAATGTTGTAGTTGTGCCTAGTGAATGAAAGAGAAGAATATAAGAGTATTTTATGAATAAAATGTGAAAAGTGAAAACAGAACTTCTGTGCGCCAGTATTCTGGATACTGCTTCTTCAACCTTGACATGTCTTTCACGCTGTATACTCCAAGTGCATATCAATCCTTGTTGTGACTGGTTGCGTATGCTTGATGAATGTATAGTACACTCATGCAAATTCGCAAACCCAAACCCCTTGTGCATTCTTCATGCCTATGATGACTCATTCTTAAATCAACTGTACCTTTGCTCTCGCGAGTTAACATATGGCAGTCTGAATTGGAATGGGTGATGTAAACATGTACAAGTTCCTTTGTAAAACGCTGAGAATGTTGGAGTGAATGAGCTGGTGCTTTGATAAGTAGCCTCTCACATTAGTAGAAGGAAAGATGCTTCAATCTCAATATGTAGGCGGGACGTGATGGCACGCCAGAATTGCAAAGTTCATGTGATGGCCTGGTGGCTAGATTACGCTCAAGAGAATACCATTTCTCTCTGCAGCATTACACTGGTACCTCTACTGTTGGTAGGTTCATATAAACTAGTTCCTAAGAGGACAATAGGTGTGTGAACCTGTGTCTTAGTTGGCTGAATATAATGTATGGCTCATGCAATTTTACAAGGACTAAACATGTTTTTCCCATATGCGCTTGGTGCATATGTGAACAATTGCTCGGGCAATTGAGCTTCTGTTACCGACTGTAGTAGACATGAAAATTACTCAGTGGGGAAAGAGCACATGATGATGATGAAGATGATGTACCTGTGAGCCAGGTCTGTCTGAGAAAAGGTGTGAGGTCTGGCATTGCTGAGTAAGTGAATATGGAATAGGACATTCATGCACCAACATCACAACCATAGGAATGGATGTCTGGTCTGCTAATTGGGTAAATGCCATTAGTTAATACATAATGCAGATGGCAGTTGTAAATGCCTATTTTCCATTTCCCTTCACAATGCCTGTCCCATGTTGCTATGTCATGATGCTTGCTGTATTGTGTCTGGTCCTCCTTGTGCCCAGGTCTACTGTGGTTCAAACATGGTGGAACCTGGACCACCTAAATGCTTGTAACTGTGTAAGCTACCCCTGTCTCACCATATAGGCTTGTGGTTACCACAGATAGGAGTGAATTGAGCACATATCACCCACAGTACATCAGAGTGAAATACACTGCATCATCAAACAAGGAGAGGTGTGTTTGGACCACACCCATCCTATTCCTCCCCATCTCCATCTGTGTATGTTAATGTATGATAATATCATCTTTTAACAAATGTAAAGAGGTGTTGTGCCATTTTGTATATTGACAGAGAACAAGATGATGGTGGAGAGGCCTTCCATATATCATCTGGGACCTCTAACCAGAAGTCCTAGATCCAGAATTGACTCCCTATCAAAAGGCAGGAAAATCTAAGAAGACTTTTCTCTCAGCTCTCAACAGCTGAATGCACAAATGGGAGCATAACACAATCTGAAGCACTATAATAGTGGTGAACTGGACAGTGATCTTTGATTCAATCAAATGTCAACTGAGAAATTAACAACAGGTCTCGTGTTAATAATTACATTCATAGCAAACCTGGTGAAGTAGCTTGCAAAGATTGTTCATCTAAGACTTAACTTGAGAATAATCCAGCCTGGTGCTCACACAGTGTTTAAGAATGAAGACTTGAAGATAAGTGAGGTGGACTGGATATGTGAAGTCCCCAGTGACAGTTTTCACAGACAGTCTGGTCAACAGCAAGATTCAGTACCATGTCATCATACCAAATCTTGTCTTCCAGAGGAATGAATCTGCCATGGAACTTGTGGGAAATCTGCTAACTGGAGCTTGTCCAACATCAATGCTGATGATAAAAGGATTCCACAGACCCAGAACAGTAGTTCCTCCCTTAGGTTTTTCCATGATAGGATTCCATAACCTTCTCAAGAGACAGAGATGGATGACAGATACTGTAACTGAGTGTTGTAGTTAGAGAGAGAGGAGGAGAGTTAGTTGATGGCTGGTGGAGTAAATAAGAAGTGTTGTATCTTGTTTCTCAACATGCATGTGTGGCATATTTTATGCATTTTCAATGTAATTATTGAGGTGTTGACATGCCAGAAGATGAAACAATGGTCATCACTTGACTCACCATAAGCTCAATAAATTGTGTATTTAATGAATCAGTGTTTTAAGTACATGTCTCAAGAGAATGTCTTGTACAGTTGCTGTCAAGTTTTGTCTCTGGTGACTGTCTTAAGTACTGTGGTTGGTTATACATATTGTGAAAAGTCTTGTATAGATGTTGTCAAGTATCTCATGATGTATGTCTTGTACAATGGCTGGTGTACACAATTCCTTGTAAATGTATGTCCCACTATTGTCAAGAAACTGTCATGTAGATGTCTTGTCCAACAGATGTTATGTACAGTTATTGTTGAGTTTGTTTACAAATAATTGAATCCTACAGTCCTAGAAAAATTGGACAAAACTGATATAGGTCATACTGAAAAAAATAATTAAAGAAGATCTAATGTGACGGACGAATAGCACACTGGCAACATTATGTTGAGTGAGAGGGATCCTCAGTTGTGCAGGCGCTAATAGTTCAGATCTTCTCTGGCCTTGGGTGAACTATTGTACTTCTTTTATAAATTTCTGTGTAGATACATAGTGGTCTCACAGTGGGGGTTTGAGCCAAAGAAAAGTGGTTCTCCAAAAAGGCTATTGCGGGAATGATTATCTCATTTGAGTGACCTCTAGACATAAAACGTGCTAAATCATATCCTTTATCTTGTTATTTATTATTCAAGATATATCTCCAGAGAACACTACTAACTAGGTCCTCTGTCAATCATCTAATTTGTCACAGACAGCCTGCTCATGTTCTTATTCTTTAGTAATAAGTTCCTGAACTCTTGTGTGCACTAATTTGATATGTTGACTGTTGTGTTATTTTTCAATTTCTATGCAATTTTTCTCAAGCCATGCTTCTTTTTCCTCCTTACATAATATTCTGACTTGTCTTTGAATTTCTTCATATTTGACAGGATTATATTTGTTGAGTCTTCTTGTTTCTATTAGTTGTAAACTTTCTTCAGTCATTCATTTCTTACGACCCATCTTCTTTAATTTTGAAATAGTTGTTTCTGCAGCCAAACTGGTTGAATTCTTCAACATTTCTCATTTATCATCCACACCCTGAAATAGAATCTCTAGATCAGACAATACATCAAATCTGTTCTGTACTTCTATGTTGAATTTGTTTTGTATTTCCTTGTAATTTCTCAATGACGCAGATCATATTTAGTGTTTCCTGTTATATACTTGACTTTCTTTAACTTTACCCTCAATGTACCAGGAGGGCAATCTGGTCATTATAACAATTAGCACTTGGAACTGTTTTTGCAATTTTTAACGCATTTCGAAACCTTCTGCTAATCAAAATGTAGTCAATCTGGTTTCTAATCCTGCTATCAGGACTCCTCTATGTCCATAATCTTCTAGGGTGTTGCTTAAACCAGGTGTTTCCTACAATCATTTCCTGTTCTTTTGCCCACTCCACGAGTCTGTATCCTCTTTCATTTCTCTCTCCTAAACCATAGTTTCCTACTGTGTATCTATCCCCTTGATTTCCTACTTTTGCATTGAAGTCCCCTATTATGATGTTTATTTCTGAATTTTTACATTTCTTTAAAGCAGACTCTATGTCATTATAAAATTCCATTACATTGTCTTCACTGGATTCTCCTGTTGGGGCATGATTTTAATAACATTTAAGCTAAAACGTCTGACGCTTAATTTAACTAGTAAGACTCTGTCTGACACAGCCCAATATCCTTGAACAGATTTTGATGTTTGCCGATCCAAGATAATTGCTACCCCTCTGTGTCGATCTTCTCCTCCAGGATAAATAATCTTAAAATCTTCATCTATCTTAATGCCGTGCTCCTGTCCATCTCGTTTCGCACATCACTAAAATATTAATTTTCTCTCTTTTCATTTCTTGTTTGATGTTATAAATTATTCGTCGTTGTTTAACGTCCTAACATTCCATGTTGCTAATGTTAATGTCTCTGTTCTTGTCTTGCAGTGAGCTGTAGTTTGGCGAATCATAATGAACTAGGCACTTTTAAAGAAGGTAGTTTGCCGTTGCTTTCCTTCCTTGGCAGTGACCATACTGGTCGGTGACGCCAGCCATTGTCTCGTGAAAAAGATCTTCTGCCTACCGTCTCGAAACTTGAGACCATAATTAGCAACTATCTGTCGGCTGTCCTCAAAGTTTCATCCACCACCTGCCTTCGATGGCTTCTTGTGAAATCTTCCAATAAACGAATACGAAATAATACCGCATAATACGCAGGAAAATATTAAAAACAGCGTCCCCCGAAGAATGAAGGTTACGTCGTCGCTATTTTTACCGGAAGTCCACATTGATTTATCTATCTTGTATTCATTGTCTAATTTCGGCTAGTGTGCATCTTGCTAGAGCAGGTAATTTCCGATGTTATCTCCTTCACTGAACGCTGACTGAGTCAAAGTTATCAGTTTGGTTTACTTACCATTGTCAGTTTTTTTTGTTTTTTTTTGTTTTTAGGGAGAATGACCATTTCTATTTAGGAGTATTGCTCTATTAGCATTCTGAGAGGAGGATGAATTGGTACCTCTGTTACGATTCTGTGTAGGATTACCATCAAAGGTCAATTGTTCTTTGTCTTAGATCATTCTCGGAAAACTGTCTCCTGTCAGGAGGAATTGGGTCTAGTTGTGGCAGATAGTCTGTTGACCTTTTCATGTAGATCTGAAGCAGGTCTCGGGTTGAATAATAGTGGATAATGAGGGGTGAGACTTAACGTAAGGGTATGGCTGGAAATGCTCACCTGGTTTTTCTTTTGTTTATTGCCGGATTCCCTCTAATACTACAACTCGATTATCCAAACTCAATTAAAGGATCAAAAAGTGTTCTGCAGTATTAATGTGAGCCGAAGGCATGTCTTGACAGAATACTGAGAACATTACTACGAAGTTGCTGTTGTGAAGACTATGTAGACTTGCACGATGCCTCTGTTGTCCAGTTACTGCAGTTCTAACACCTACAATCATTCACTAACAACATTCAACTCGTTCCACCACCTTATGATGACCTTCCACATACGGACTCCTTCACTTCTAAATCAGACAGATTACTTTCAAGGACCGTTTCCATTACGATTTTCACAGTTATTCTCAATTATTGTCTAGTTAGTCGTTATTAACATGCTAATGATATAATTTAGAAATACTTAATGTGTTAATTCACTCAGCAAGTGGGAATGTATGTCTCAATTGGTCTCTTATAAGTATGACTCAGACCTTGATGTATATGTTTGTCTAAACTATCTTTCTATTGCACACTTCACTAATCAATGTGCAACGTTTACCTACGTGTTGACATTGTGCAATCTTTTGTCTGAGAGTGTGGCGGATAGATTAGGGACAAATTATCTTGTAAGCTAGTTCAAAGAAACACTCACCCATCGGCGCTTATATCATAGGATCGCTTGGGATCATGTGACAATGAGTAATTAGTCGGAAACTGTACGAGACTCTACACAGTTTTGAAGTGAGAATATGCCTGATGACTGCATGCAAGCACCCTCATGTTAACACCAATCGCAGTACTAGAAAACGTTCTAAAGTACTTTCCTACTTCAAATATGGAGTATGTGATCGTCTGGGTTGCCGCGCCCTACAGCTTAAACTCTACTCAAACTGTATGTTCAAATTGGTCAATATCAGTACGAAATCATTAGTGAACGCTTGGTGTCTGTCAATCCAGCATTAGTAGAAACATAAGAAACAACAAAACTGCTTAGGTCAGCATGGTCGAATGAATAAGAGCGGGCGCTCTTAAACTTCCAGTGCACTGATGGTGAGTTAGCGGGTTCAACCCCTACACAGGATAGTTGCACTAAAATGTTGATTTCTCGTCCTTGACTTGGGGACGTAAATTGCAAGTACCTTAGAAGTCGTAGTGGGGTCACCTAATATCGAGGGACACTAGTAACAGGGAAAGCTGATCCAGACGCAAATATCAGCCCAGTGCACTGTCAAAACTGTCCTTTACTGCCAATATAGTGTATGGCAGAGGGGTCTTTGAGCCTGAGGAATTAAGGCTGCCTGGCTAGTGCAGTCGCCGAGAACTTTTTATTTTATGGAAACTGGAAGCAATGGAGATGTGATGGTTGTCCGAGAGTGAAAAGAAAGGAGTCCCAGTGGATGTGCGTGCAATGCATGAGTGGGTGCCAGTGAATGGGTTGGCCATAGTGGACGAATTTTAAAGAGCAATGATGTATGCACCTAAGTATGATGGTGATAGAAACGAACTTCTCTTTCTGTGCTCCTTTATGTATGTACGAATCGAGTCCAAAAGTCTGGGTGGACTGATATGTGTGAGTGCACATACTTACATCTACACACATCAACAAACATTCATACAATAGTATACATACACATGTGTATGGTATATATATATATATATATATATATATATAAGAAAGAAGAAGAAGAAGAAGAGAGAGAGAGAGAGAGAGAGAGAGAGAGAGAGAGAGAGAGAGAGAGAGAGAGAGAGAACAAGAGAAAGAGAGAAATAGAAAGAGAAGGAGAGAGGGATAGAGAAAAAGAGAGATAGTTAGTTAGTTAGTTAGTTAGTTAGTTAGTTAGTTAGTTAGTTAGTTAGTTAGTTAGTTAGTTAGTTAGTTAGTCGAGGTTCCAACTTCACGGCAACGGGTCGTCCCCATTATGCTCCGTTCCTGTGCCAGTGAATATCACACAAAATGTTTCCCACTGTCCCATGTGAAAATTGGAATAGACAGGAGTCTCGGCAATCCAACAGCCCGCACAAGTACACTGTGCATAATGACGCCGCCAGAATGCCAACACGAAATTCATCCACGAATACCACATTTCATCGTCGATAGACTCGGCAGTCACCAGAAAGACCTCATTAACCCGGGTTTTCTCACATGGCTCGGTCTTTTACCGCAGGGCGATCCTCCGAAATTGTCGCATAAAGCACGAACTCCGCAGCTTCAGCGCCGACTCCTGAAAAGTCTCCTGGAGTCTCCTGAAAAATACACCCGTGAACCGAAAAGGCAGCTCAGTCAATTCAGTAACAGCCGGTAGCCATTGTTCCGGACAAGCAGGTCACAGTAAAGGACAGATGTAAAAGCATTCCCCTTGAATTTCACAGCTCACAGTGTCGCCCACGCACTCACTCAGTAGCAGGGCGATAGAACCATGTACTACCAGTCCAACATGAGGAAAATGAGATTGCAAACCGTAGCCACAAGCATAAACATGCCACAGGCCTTAACGGTTCAACGCCTAACCGCCATTTTAGCGACCGGAAGTTAAAAAAAAAGAGAGAGAGAGAGCGAGAGAGAGAGAGAGAGAGAGAGAGAGAGAGCGAGAGAGAGAGAGAGAGAGAGAGAGAGAGAGAGAGAGAGAGAGAGAGAGAGAGAGAGAGAGAGAGAGAGAGAGAGAGAGAAGTTGGTATAGTACCTGCGATATGCCACACGGAAGTATGCGGAATTAGAAGGTCTACAGATACGAGGCTGTTACTGAAACATAAATTCGATATGTGACGAATTAAGTCTTGCTGGACATTGACATCAGAAAGTAAAAACACGTTTTTTCACATCAATGGCGTACTGCATCACACGTCATGAACGGTTGCGAGCAAGAGTGTGCCTTCCGCTGACAGGACAGTTTAGGCAGGCTAATGTCAGGCTCGTGTGTCCATGTCCTCAAACTGACAATCCTTTAATGGAATTATATCACGACACCGGAACTTCTGCTCCTTTGATTTTGAGCAGGTTTAGGATTGCCTAGTAGGGGTCTTGCGATACTCTCAGGCTGGATCAGTGAGAACACATTAAGTTGCAGCGGATGATCAGATGCTTACATACATCATTCGTTTTTTTTAAATGTTTATTTTAGCAATGGGGATGTACAGAGCATTAACTTATTAATTGCCAGAGGATGATTAATCGTCTTAAGTAAGTTTCCGTATCTGCCATGAGTTTATATATCGCCAAAATGTTGTCATTGAGTTATAACACAATATGTCTGCTACCATATTAAGAACTTTTAAGCCATAACTGTTGCACACCGCCTACTTCCCATTTTAAGTCATCCGTTTTTGTTTGATCCAAACCTACTGTTTGTTTAGCACTCAATGTGTTGAGAGATGAAGCGTGTTTGGCTGTCACATACACCGTGGTACTTAGTGAAATTATCAACACAATTGCTTTCATCTTCAGTATCTTTATTTGACATCACCATGTGCCATGCCAATACGCGTAGGTGGTCACGGTTACCCATCTCACTCGATTACAAGCGGCTTTGATAAGGTCAATGTTCGTGTCTGGATATCTATGTGGCAACGCTAACCGGATAGGCATCTTTCTACCTTCCCCGAGCACTTTTCCCATCAACTGTTTCAGTTGTCACTAAGTCTTCCAATGTATTTATGCTTATAATGTCCACGTCTAGTTGCTTGAATCAACCTACGGTTTCATGTGGGTCTGTAGGTCTCGCTTGTTGGGTGTTCTGCTAGTCGGTGGTGACCTTTGCATGTTCATTAGAAACAACATTTGCACTTGCGATTAGCAATTTCTTTGCGTGTCTGCTTATTGTGTATGTTGTACATTCAAATCCCAATATAGGTTCGATGTAGCACTTCTACACTCTTTTCTCATTGCAATTGACTTTTGTTGATTGGTAAGTTTCCCATCTTGCAAAAGGCTATCTTTGACGAAGTGATTCTTGTTCTTTTCTGTACAAGGCACCTTGAATAAGATATGACAGTTCAGAGATATGTGTACAGATACGATTTAAAAATAAAAGAAACATTATTTGGATGTTACATCGTGTAATGTTTGTCTTCTAGGTGACAACAATAATCTCTGTCATCTTACGATTAAATGCTAACCCTAGTTGCACGTTGAGGTTTCTGTAAGTTGTCTGGAATCAGTAATTACTATTATGTTTTTCATTACAACAATAGTGATGTTATTTTTTTTTTAAATTGACAAGTTTACTCAGTCATAAATTTTGCGAGTTAGCATGACGTCGTTTTGGAATCCATGACTGTAAAAGTCTGCCCCAGCTTACACGGCTCTGTACAGATAACCTGTGTGACGCATATACATAACAACATATCTTTATGACCCAGTCGCCACTCGATGGCTGATGTGGCATACATAACGTCGGGCGGTTTTACTTCGCATGACATTCACTGATACCCATTTTAAACCAAGGGAAACAATACTGAATGGATATAGACGGTGGCATTGAGGAATATCATCAGCAGAGTTGATCCAGAACACCAAAGATCGGGATATGTGGAGAATCATGAGCGCCTACGCCAGCTGGCAGGGTACTTGATGATGATGGGCTTTTGTACATCCTAAAAAATATTATAACCAGTTTTGTGTTGTTCCGTTTTGTTTACTTCAAAACTGTCTGCGAATTGTCTGTGAATTGTCAAAAAATTATCTGAAAAAGAACAGATGGATTAAATGGAGCTGACCAACTTACTTCGTGGCCTAAAATATGCCAAGAGCTAGCCCTTCAGAAGGCAAGGGCAGCATCAGTCACGGGACAATCTGTACCGTATGTGAGATGACCTGATGGATGATTTGTTTCATAAACTATACTTGCATGATTATAGTTAAAGGTATCATAGATTTACAAAAAGGAAAACGAAATAAGGAAGGGAAGAAGGGAGAATAAAAGGAAGACAAGACGAAAAGAGGAAAGGATGACGAAACTAAGGAATAAAGAGTGGTGTAATCGATGTGTCCTGTAGGCATTTCGTTGCCTGGTGAACTCAACATAAACTTCTCATATCAGTTATCAGTTGGGGTATCTTAATTGCATTCCGGACAGGTCCATAGGTGCTCAGATCCTCCCCCCAGCATATGCATCAGCGTCCGGTGGCTAATAGTACCAGTTCTGTGTTGGTTGACGAGGCACCTCGTTTTCCCGATGTACCTCTCGAGTCTTGCCGTGCCGATTCTTACTCCCAAGTCTTTCATCATGGACAGCGATGTGGATTAACTATCGTCAAAGGCCTCTGTTCTCGCCATATCTTTAAGGACGTTAATAACATCGGCACGATCCATGGGCTGGCCATCTACAGGAGGTACAGAGCCAGCCAGTTTATCAGCTCGTTCATTTCCCTCGACTCCCGCATGTCCCGGGACGAAGATGAAGGTGACTTTACTGACAGCAGACTTCCGCAGCGACTCAGTCCACTGTCTACGTACAGATCCAGCTTCGACCTTCTGAATCATGCTCATTGGATCACTTAGTATACACACGTTGGTATAATGCTGTGATTCCAGCCATATGAAAGCCTGTGTAACTGCCATCACCTCCATCGTCATGCTGCTCGTGGTCATAGAGTGGGCACCACTGGATTCTTGAACGGTTCGGCCCGCTGAACGGGCTGTAAATGCCCACGCACTTCCCTGCTGCTTTACAACAGATCCATTTGTATAGATGAGCACTTTGAGGCTATCTGTGTGTTCATAGATGAGCGCGTTGACCTCTGCATTGACAGCGGCAGGGTTCTGCTCTCTGCACCGTCTGTCGAGTGTGATAATGCAGGAGAAAGTGCACTTAAAAGCTGGAGGCACCGGCACCAATTCATTTCCGGGGTTGATACTGGTAAGACTACAGACCTGACTGACGACATCTTCCTCCCGCCCCATCCATGATTTGCCCCTCTTTAGCCTGTCACCCTTTTCTCTGAATATAGCGTCATGCAGAGGGTGCTGCTCATCTGCACTTATTTTGAAGTATGCACGAGCTCTCCAGATCTTGAGTCTGTGTTCCATTGTCGTGAAGTCAATGAGGTATCTCATTGCTACACAGCTGGTGTCTCTCGAGCAGCCCAAAATGATGCGCAATACTTCGTTTTGTACCTTTTCACGTCTTGCAGTCTGTGTAGGGCTGACAGTGAGGATGGCCAGTGCATACTCGATGCGTGAAAGCACCAGTCCTTGGAACAGAAGTATTAGCAGTCTTTGCTCGATATTGGCAGTCGCCATGACTCTCATTGCTGACAAACCTTTTCGAGCTTTCTCATAGTTCTGGGCAACATACTGCAAGATTGTTCGTCTTTATCAAATGCTATGTCTACAAGCGTAGGTGGCCAAGGCTCACCATCTCATACGATAACGAGCGTCTTTGCTTAGGTATGTTCTTTTTCCGAATATTCCATATGATTGAGCCATCAAGGAATATATCTCTTTGCCTTCCTCTAACTCTTTTCTCATCAATTTTGCCAGTTGTCATTTAGTTTTCAATTGTATTTCTCCTCATGTTTCCAAAGCAAGCTTGGCTGTCTACGTCTAACACAACCTTTCACGTCCCTCTTGCACACCTCTCATGATAGACCAACGTTTTCCTTTTTCATTATCATTTTCTATTGGCAGTTTGTTGTTTCCAGTATATATACGTATGAGGGTAGCGGGGTAGGGGTATCCCCTATCAAAGGAGAAGTAAGGCGCCTCCTTCCCTCCACTAGCCTACGGGACACCCTTGGGCAAGGTGGAGTACCCGTTTAGCCCCCCGATCAGGGTTACGTGAAGCCATGGGTGCAGGAGGTGGATGAATATGAAGAGCAGCCGACAGATAGTTGTAGGTTATGGTCTCCACCTTCACGACGGTAGGCAGAGGATCTCCTTTTTTGAGGAGACAATGGCTACGGTCACTGACCAGTATGGTCACTGCTGGGAAGGAAAGCAATGGCAAACTACCTTCTTTACACATGCCAAGAAAATCATGTTGTGTTCACTTATCGATAATCAGAGAAACGGCGTAAATGGGTGCTCCATAGGAGCAGCCTCGCCCGGTAGGGATAGTCATGCGCACCAGGTGACTCCAGACCGTCAACAGGCTACTAGGTGCAAAAGATTAATATTATTGAAAGTAGGAACTTGGAATGTTAGAACAATGAATGCAGATGGAAAGTTGGAGGACATCAAAAAAGAAATGGAGAGAGAGAAGATTAACATATTAGGAATATCGGAAACGAGATGGAGAGGAGCAGGGATAAGGACAGGAGAGGATTGTAAGATTATTTACTCGGGGGGAGAAGAACAGCAAAGAGGTGTAGCCATTATATTAGATAAGCAAACATCAAATTCTGTCAAAGGATATTGGGCTGTGTCAGACAGAGTTCTATTAGTAAAATTAAACGGAAGACCTTTTAAAATAAATGTAATTCAAGTATATGCCCCAACAAGTGAAAGCAGTGAAGAAAGTATAGAGAAATTTTATAATGACATGGAGTCTGCTTTGAGGAACTGTAAAAAATCAGAAATAAATATCATAATGGGTGATTTCAACGCAAAAATAGGAAAGCAAAGCGATGGATGCAGTGTAGGCAACCATGGTAGAGAGAAATGAAAGAGGTTACAGACTTGTAGAATGGGCAAAAGAACAAGAAATGGTTGTAGGAAACACCTGGTTTAAACAACATCCTAGAAGATTATGGACATGGAGGAGTCCAGACAGCAGGATTAAAAACCAGATAGATTACATCCTGATAAGCAAAAGGTTTCGAAATGCATTAACAGTTGTAAAAACAGCTCCAAATGCAGACTGTTACAGTGATCACAGATTAATTACTGGCACATTGAGGGTAAAGTTAAAGAAAGTCAAGTATACAGCAGGAAACCCTAAATATGACTTGTGCAAATTGAAAACTGACAAAGAAATACAAGATAATTTTAACATAGAAGTGAAGAACACATTTGATTTATTGTCTGATCTAGAGATCCTATTTCAAGATGTAGATGATCAATGGGAAATGCTGAAGAATTCAATCAGTTGTGCAGCAGAAAAAACTATTCCAAAAGTAAAGAAAGTGGGCCGTAAGACATGGATGACTGAAGAAATTTTACAACTAATGGAAACAAGAAGACAGAACAAAAATAATCCTGCCAAATATGAAGAAATTCACAGAAAAGTCAGATCCTTATGTAAGGAGGCTAAAGAAACATGGCTTGAGAAAAATTGCAGAGAAATTGAAAAACAACACAACAGTAAAAATGCGAAACTAATGCACAAAAGAATTCAGGAGATTACTAATCAAAGAACACGTACATCAGCAGGCTGCCTAAAGACAAAAGATGAAAGAGTCGTAATAGAAAAAGATCAGATTTTACATGTATGGTCAGATTACGTAAAAAACCTTTATGACGATAACAGAGACGAACAATATATTGTTCAAAATAACAATGAAGGGCCAGCAATTTTGAAGACGGAGGTTCAGAATGCTCTTAATCATATGAAATCTGGCAAGACCCCCGGTCCAGACAGCGTCACAACAGAAATGATTAATGCTTTAGAAGAATATGGAATAGATAAAGTTACCAGTCTGCTTAATACAATATATGATACTGGAAATATACCTCATGAGTTATGTAATTCTGTATTTATTGCAATCCCAAAGAAATCAGGAGCCTTGGAATGTGATCAACATCGAACAATTAGTATAATGAGTCACATCACGAAGATTTTGCTAAGAATTATCATGCAAAGAGTTAGGAGGAAAATACAACCTGAAATAGGAGAAGAACAATGTGGGTTTGTAGTAGGCAAGGGTACAGTAAATGCTGTGTATATACTGAGAACCGTAATCGAACGTTCTATAGAAGTAAACAAAGATCGACACCTTTGCTTTATTGACTACACAAAGGCTTTTGATAAAGTGAGACATGTCAACATGATAAGGATGCTTGAAGATCTACAAATTGATGGGAAAGACCTTAGACTAGTAAAAAACATATATTGGAAACAACAAGCTGCCATAAGAGTTGATAATGAAGTAAGCCAATATCAGCCTATTAAGAGAGGTGTGAGACAGGGATGTGTAATGTCTCCAGATCTGTTTTCCCTGTACAGTGAAAATATTTTCAGAAATATTGAAAATATGGAAGGAATCAACATTGGGGGACGATGCATCAATAACATTAGATATGCAGATGATACAGTCTTGATTGCAGACAATGAACAGGATCTGCAAAATTTAGTAGATGCGGTTGTTACACACAGTGAACAACAAGGGTTAGAATTAAATTGTAAAAAGACACAGATTATGGTCGTCACTAGGAAGAACAAAATACCACAGTGTAATATACAAGTAAATGGGAATATTCTTCAACAAGTGAATAGGTACAATTATCTCGGAACAGTAATAACATCTGATGGGAGATGCCTTGAAGAGATTAGAACAAGGATCGCCATGGCAAAAGTAGCCTTTAGCAAGATGAAAAACATACTGACCAATAAAAAGATGTCAATTGAAACGAGAAAAAGAGTGTTGAGATGCTACATAGAACCTGTACTTTTATATGGATGTGAAGCTTGGACAATGAGCAGCCAGGCTGAAAAACATCTGATGGCTGTAGAAATGTGGTTTCTGAGGAAAATGCAAAGAATACCATGGACAGCCAGAAAGACCAATGAACAAGTCCTTCAAGAAACAAATGAAGATCGTAAACTGATCAGAGACATTAGACGTAGACAGTCACAATTTTTTGGGCATGTTATGAGAAGAAATGATTTGGAGAACTTGGTGACAACTGGTAAGATCGAGGGGAACAGACCAAGGGGAAGACCTAGAAACAAGTATCTGGATGGCTTGGCCTTGTGGCATGGTCGAGACAGAAACACGGAACTGATCCACGACTCTGTTGATCGAGTGAGATGGCAGAACATGACCGCCCACGCTTACCGGCATGGCACATGATGGATGATGGATGGATGGATGGATTGGCAGTTTGTTGTTTCCAGTATATGTTCCTTAAAAGTATACGATCTTGCCTATTAGTTTGGAGATCTGTATTTTCTTTATCCTTAGACAAAGTGCTAAAGACCATCATCATGTGGCAGATATTACTAGAGACCATCACCATTTGATAGAGAGTGGTAGAGACCATTGTCGTGTGACAGATAGTGCTAGAGACTATCATCATGTGACAGATAGTGCTAGAAACCATCATCATTTGACAGATAGTGCTTGAGACCATCATCATGTGACAGATAGTGTTAGTAACCATCATCATGTGACATAGAGTGCTAGAGGCCATCATCATGTGACAGAGAGTGCTGAAGTCTATCATCATGTGACAAAGAGTGCTGGGGACCATTGTCATGTGACAGAGTGTGCTGAGGATATTAGTATAAGACACATAGTGTAAGAGAGCATAATTATGTGACGGGATAGTGCTAAACACCATCATCATGTGACATAGAGTGTTGGAGACAATCATCATGTGACAGATAGTGCTGGAGACCACCACCATGTAACAGATAGTTTTGGAGACTATCACAATGTGACAGATAGTACTGAAGACTACCATCATGTGACATAGAGTGTTGGAGACTATCATCACGTGACAGAGATTGCTGAAGACTATCACCATGTGACAGAGAGTTTTGGAGACAATCATAATGTGACAGAGAGTGCTGGAGACCACCATCATGTGACAGAACGAACGAACGAACACTCTTTATTTTCAAAAGGTAACAAATTGAGCACGCCGGCCCGTCTTACATTCGGCCCTTTCTATTACTCATCTTTCATTCATCAATTGTGAATGTTACATTCACATAGAAAAAAACATTGAATTCTTTCCTTCTATTACTCTCTGTCATACATTATTTCATTCACACATCATTCAAGGCTAACCGAGAACAGCAAAAATATAAAAGTTATGCATTATAAAGGCATGGGGAAAATGCAAACATCAATACTACACGACTCAGTAATATTAAAGATGGTGTGGCACTTGTTATTAGCTATGAGGAATATACTGGCCTGCCAAAAGGCGACTGGCTGTTATACTGGGGTTTTATTACTATTATTATTATTATTATTATTATTATTATTAAAGAGAGTGTTAGAGACCACTGTCATGTGAAAGAGAGTGCTGGAAACTATCATCATGTGACAGAGAGTGTTGGAGACTATCATCATGTAACAGAGAGTGCTGAAGACCACCTTCATGCAACAGAGAGTGCTGGAGTCTCTGTGGCGAAGTGGTCAAGCCGTTTGACGTTTGACTCGTGAGCCGAAGGTTGTGGGTTCGATTCCGGGCCGCGTCCTTCGGTTTACGAGTTAAATGTTTCGGAGACTCCCATGGGTCGTCGCTAAAAGCTACGGAGTTCGTGCTTTGTGCGACGCTTTCCGTGCTGCGGAAAGAGACCGAGCCATATGGGATAAAACCCGGTGCAATGAAGTCGACTATGTCGACTTTTAAGCGACTTTTAAGAGTGCTGGAGACTTTCATCATGTGACAGATACTTCTTCTTCTTCTTCTTCTTCTTCTTCTTCTTCTTCTTCTTCTTCTTCTTCTTCTTCTTCTTCTTCTTCTTCTTCTTCTTCTTCTTCTTCTTCTACTTCTTCTTCTTCTGTTGCTGCTGTGCTGCTTTCATCAATTATATTCTCCATTGTACAATATTTGAAGAAGTTGACTTTGTCAAGAGGATAATAGCGCTCACGGTTAAACGTCCGGTGCGCTGTTGGTAGGGTAGGCGGTTCATCTGACGTCTTCCTGGCATTTGTTTCGTGGCTCAGCCTTACTGAATTATGTTAATTATAATGTCCATTTGTGCAATAACATCGTAAACGAGCATATATTGTGTTTGTCAAATTGTAAATTATATCTAAGCGTACTTCGATACTTGCTGCGTGTCTCTATTGTTGTATATAGTTGTTATCTCTTACTTGCAGCTGGTCACTTGAGTTGTATGTAGTCGTTACTTCCATAATGGGAGCATTGTCTGTATATTTGTATGTATTCGTTACTTCCATACTAGGTGTGTAACATGCCCGGGTTCATCAACATTAGGATGATTGCCCGAAGCGAAAGTGCAAGTACATAAACAAGTGAACGGGTCTGAGAAATAAGGCTGGGTGGTAGGTCCCCGGAAAGGGCAAATAAGAAGACAGACAGGGAAGGTTGGAGGCAGTGAGTTTAAGGGGGAGTCGAGGAGGCGTCAGCCCGCTAGTGTGGTTGTGGGGCAGACAGCTTGGGCTGAGGAGGAGTGTTGTGTGGAGTCAGGAGATCGGATAGTTAGTTGAAGCGTAGACCCAGAGAGAGTCGGATGGTGAGTTGAGGCCTAGACCCAGAGTGGGTTGGATCGAGTGCGTTTGGGCCGGGGAGAGTGGCTGGTTAACTGTCGTGGTGGATAAGATTAAGTAGGCCTGGATAAGGCAGTGTTATTCGAGTGTTAGGTTGTAATGAGGATATATTTGGGAATTACTGTTAATGGATTTATATATGTTGCTTGTTTCCGTGTTCATTCATCATTAAAGGGATATTCTGTGCGCAAACAAAATCTTGTTCAGTGACTAATAGATGTGTACTACAGTAATGACTTGTGTTGTGGGACATGGGGATAACCCAGCTTACACTCTGCAGTGATATAGAAGGAGCATCAGGATCTAGACAACGACCAATCTCATTCTGTTGCAAAAGAGATTGTGACAGAGAGGTTAATGGGGGCTCTTAATGTGGGCTCGTCGCTTAGAGAGGATAATGAGTTCAGAGACATTAGTCGGGCGCAAAATTACAACTAGAATTGTCTTACAACGAATCATCACCATCTCCAGCAGACGGCCGGTTTCAAAAGTGCCGGAGAATTAACACACAGTTCACGGGAGGCCAAGTAAAAATAACATTGCACACCCGGAGAGGGAGGGTGGATGACACAGATAGGATTTACGCCTATGAGAAAACTGTCTTGCGGCGGGACAGTGTCGCTGAGGCCAGCGTATGTGTTGGGGACAGTTGCACAGTGTTTTCACAGGTCGAGAGGCGATTCTGCGCAGGTTAACAGACAGGGCGGGGTGCCAGCGGCCAAGTACTGGTGAAATACATATTTAAAAACTCACCCTGGGAGGGGAGTTTTATGAGTAAGTGTGGAACACACAGAAGTGACAATTGCTTGTCCACCGAAGAGGAATGAAAGACGGGGGCAGGACAGCGAGTATTTGTGTATAAAGAAAATTTGCCAGCAGTCGCTGGAAAAGGGAGAACATTACTTCAGATCACACCCAGATTCAGTGCGTGTTGGGACAAATAAGATTGTAGTACACTGATGTACTGAAACTGAAGTGACCTTGGGAGTCAAGGCTGTGTACAAGGGAACTTTACTCAGTAAATTTCCACTAGCATTACAAGATGACTCAGGTGATTCTGAAAGTAGATCGCAAATGATAAACAATACCAGTTGTCTTGCACCGAAACCATTATGTTCGTCGTTGTTACCATCGTTCTGTTATCATCATCATCGCGTGACCGGGCAAACATTCTACAGCAGAAAATCAGTGGCAGTCGCTTTAAGAGTGGTAGAATTTATCTGCAAAAAAGTTACTATATACACACATTCACAATTCTGGACATTCATCACCATTTTTTAACTTTTTCAGCAAACGTGAAGCATTACCATTAATTCGAGAATATATCAACCAAACAGGTTCAGACATTTGAGTCAGGTCTAACCACTAAGCGGATCCAGGCGATTTTCGAAAACTACTCATACAACTAAAGACTTATGTGCTGTTATTGTTGCACTTTTGTCGACATACTGCTTTTGTTCGGTGTACCCGCCATTCGTTTTGTTTCTTTTTTTTTAAGTGTCATGTGCGTAATCTGTTGATTCGTGCGTTATTGTTTGCGTCTATTTGATAGGCATTTTTGCGATTTCTATCTGAATCAGGGTAGGCTTAGCAAAACGTTTTTCTTCCTTGTGCTTAAGATATTCTTTAAGGAATACGCTAATAAGTTAGCGTGGTCGTGCGTTCGCATTGGGTGTCCTGAACAATATCCAGAGCCGTGGTGTCTTGCGTCAAATCTGTGTATATTAGTTACTGGAGATTACTTGTTCTTCTTTCTTTATATTTACATATAATATCGGGTTGATTCGGATATATGGTATTATTGTAATTCTCGCGTTAAAAATCACCTATCTAGATGGTGTTTGTGGTTTTTTATGCCCACTAATTTTTGTATTACATGGGCTTATCGAGGTCAGTTTTTGTTTAAAATTTATTTATATGCAATAATCCGTCTGTGTGTCACTATCCTATGCATGTAGCGTCTTATAGACATCACTTATTGTTTATCATTCATTCGTGGATATATATGTATGTCTAAATACTATTTCCAGAAACTTTCTACAACTATTTGTTATATATTCGAGAGAGTATACGTAATACCCCCCCCCCCCTCTCACTACTAAATTTCTTATAGAGTGACTGTGTGAAGACAGAGGGATATTATCAGCGCTACTAATTTACGTAAAATCATAATGGTGTTAAACTTAGAAAATGGACACAAAGACTAGAAGAAGTGTCTTATATTATAGTTGACTGACGGTCAGCTAAGTGTCCAAAATTACAAGATGCCTACTTTAATGGAATATATTGAAGAAGGTGAACGACTAGGCCTGACTGGCAGAGAACTGCAGGAGTTTGCAGAAGCAAAATTGAAAAAATTTCATCACTGGGAAAGAGAGGAGAGACAGAGTAAACGCGAGGCAAGTCGCTTACTGGAAGAAAAGTTAGCTGAAGCCCAGCGTTTACAGGATGAAAAGTTGGCTGAAGTCAAGCGGCTACAGGAAGAGAAGGGACACAAGTCACTTTAATGCAACTAGAACTTGACAAGTTAAAACAAACAAATGCGGTGGAAATTGAGAAAGAGAAGTTTAAGTGTCAGATGAAACTGAAATTGCACTAAAAAATTAGAACTAGCATCAAAGGGTCAAATTGAGGAAGGAAGAAGAGCTTCGCAGTTGTCATAACGGTTGAAATTGCCATATTTTAGGGACCGAGACAATCTTCAAGCTTGTCTTGACAGATTTGAAGATTCTGTTAAGGCTGTAGGCATTCCAGAAGGAGAATATGCTAAGATGCTTGGTGAGTACCTGACGGGAAAGGCCCTAGATACCATGGTCAATTTACCTCTGGCAGAAAGGAACAATTATACTATTCTGCGACAACGCTTGCTTTCAAAGTTCAACCTAACTGACCATGGATACGGAACAAAGTTCAGACAATTATTGCCAGAGACAAATCAGGATTTTACAGATTTTGTCAATACAGTGAAGAACATATTTAATAAATGGATGGAGCTTGCAGAAGTTGGAAAAGATTTCAGTCGCTTAGTCGATTTGATGCTAAGGGATAAGATATTATCGTCATGTAATGCAGATTTAGTGGCTTTCTTTCAAGAACGCAAACCAAAGGACATAGACACAATGTCCCAGTTGGGGCACAACTACATGACTGCACATCCGAACAGCTCTATTGGCAGACAAATGGGTGAGGAAATAGTCTGTACAGCTTATACTAAACAGGATCAGAAGCCAGGTATTAAACCAAGGTCGAAGAGTGTGGATTCAGCACAGAGGTATGAGCAACAGGGACTTCAAAACAATGGTTTCCGGAGCAACCATTTTGGCAAAGCAGGACGTTACCCATACAAAAGGGGGAATTTTAAGAGACGTCCGAATGGTTATGCCGGATGTTGGAATTGTGGGAGCTGGAGACACAAGGCAGCACAGTGTGATGTACAACCATCCAGTGGGCCAACAAATAATAGGAGGAAGGACATTATTTGTTTCAAATGTGGCGGGACCGGGCACTTCCGCTATCAATGTACGATGGGGGAAACTGAGCACTCAAATGCAGCGCAAGTGATTGAGACAATCAATAATGAGAGTTGTAGTGGATGCAAACCTCTTTTTGATAAAGACAGTCAGCCTGTCTTAATGGGCGGTCACACATTTCAAGCAGGATCAGCAGTGCATGCAGGAGGAAGTTTGAAGCTGCATCATGGGTTTGTTAATGATAGTGAAGCAGTGACACTTAGGGATTCTGGTTGTACGACCATCGGGGTTAGAAAAAGTCTAGTACATCCCTCGGCTTACACAGGGAAAAAGGTTAGATGTATAACGTTTAATGGTACAGTAGAATTTTACCCATTGGCCGTGATCACAGTGACAACACCATATATCACAGGAAGAGTGACAGCGTGTGTTCTGGACTCACCAGTGGCAGATCTGATCATTGGAAATGTGCCACGAGTTAAAGAGTGTACAGAAGAGGAAGTAGTTCATTGGTACCACAAATATGGTGTAAGCAGTAACGAGGTAGTTACCAGAAGAAAACCTAGATTAGATACTATAGCTGAAGAAGAAGAGGCACTTGAAGTTGACAACCAAACAGGGACGAATGATAGCACCGCTGAAAAAGAGAAGACTGATCCCAAGCAAAGCCCTAGTGACTGTCAAAGACGAGACAGCACTCTTGAAAATGATTGTCAGATGTATGGTAATCCAGAACATAAGCGATTAACGAACGAGAGGGGTGGCTTTGAAGGGACGAATAATAGTCTCACTAACGATGTGTCAGATGACAAGACTATAAGCAACCAAGGTGGGATACCTTTAGAGCATAGAGAACGATATATAAGAACAGCTAAGGATATTTCATGTGCAGGGCACATAGGAATAATGCATACTCAGCAGAGAGCAATGTACCAGTTATATTGGCCAGGATTTAGTAAAGAGGTCAAACTAAACAGAGAATCCGGTGTAACAGTGCAAGATACAGATAGGAAAGTTAAGTAAATTCAAAAGAGTCCTAACGACATCACTGACCCAGGTTTATGGATAGCCTACAGGTGTTTTACATATATAGGGACCATGAGTTATGGGTACACGAGACGCATCATCGACAGTAATCGGCGGATGTTAAGAAGATATTAATAGACCTGCGGTTACACAAATATAATTTTTTCTATGATATGTTGATTATTATGCGATGTATTAGCTCAAGCATTGGTACACAAGATGGAAAGGTGGTTGTGTTGATGTGTGGGGAATATGGGAGGTTACTATGATTACTTGATATATTATTTAGGGTGGTAGCCGGAGTAAGATGGATTCATACTTACGGCTACCCAGGCAATGTTACTGGGTCATTATTTTTGTTTTGGGTGAGAAGCATTACTCTTCCATCATTTGAAAACGATGTTTTCTTTTGAGGAGGGGGTAGTGTGACATGCCTGGGTTCATCAACATTGGGATGATTGCCCGAAAGCGAAAGTGCAAGTACATAAACAAGTGAACGGGTCTGAGAAATAAGGCTGGGTGGTAGGTCCCCGGAAAGGGCAAATAAGAAGACAGACGGGGAAGGTTGGAGGCAGTGAGTTTAAGGGGGAGTCGAGGAGGCGTCAGCCCGCTAGTGTGGTTGTGGGGCAGACAGCTTGGGCTGAGGAAGAGTGTTGTATGGAGTCAGGAGATCGGATAGTTAGTTGAAGCGTAGACCCAGAGAGAGTCGGATGGTGAGTTGAGGCCTAGACCCAGAGTGGGTTGGATTGAGTGAGTTCGGGCCGGGGAGAGTGGCTGGTTAACTGTCGCGGTGGATATGATTAAGTAGGCCTGGATAAGGCAGTGATATTCGAGTGTTAGGTTGTGATGAGGATATATTCGGGAATTATTGTTACTGAATTTATATATGTTGCTTGTTTCCGTGTTCATTTATCATTAAAGGGATATTCTGTGTGCGAACGCAATCTTATTCATTGACTAATAGATGTGTACTACAGTAATGACTTGTGTTGTGGGACATGGGGCTAACCCAGCTTACACTCTGCAATGATATAGAACGAGCATCAGGATCTAGACAACGACCAATCTCATTCTGTTGCAAAAGAGATTGTGACAAGGTGCATTGTCTATATAGTTGAATGTAGTCGTTACTACCAAACTAGGTGCATTGTCTCTATAGTTGAATGCAATCGTTAATTCCATACTCGGTGCATTGTCTCTATAGTTGTATGCAATCGTTACTTCCATACTCGGTGCATTGTCTCTATAGTTGTATGTAGTCGTTACTTCCATACTAAGTGCATTGTCTCTAAAGTTGTATGTAATCGTTACTTCCATACTCGGTGCATTGTCTCTATAGTTGTACGTAGTCGTTACTTTCATATCTAGCACATTTACCTATTGTTGTATGTAGTCGATACTTCCAACTTGCAATATTATCTCTATATTTGTATGTAGTCACTACTTCCTTACTTGCAACATTGTCTCTATAGTTGTATATATTTGTTATTTCCATACTTGCTGCTAGTCACTTTAGTTTTACTTTACTTCTAACATTGTCTCTAATGTTGTATGTAGTCGTTACTTCCATATTTGCAACATTGTCTCTATAGTTCTATGCAGTCGTTACTTCCACACTTATAAAATTGTCTCTATAGTTGTATGTAGTCGTTACTACCACACTTGTAACATTGTCTCTATAGGTGTATGTAGTCGTTACTGCCACACTTGCAACATTGACTCTATAGTTGGGTGTAGTCGTTACTTCCACACTTGCAACATTAACTCTATAGTTGTTTGTGGTCGTTACTTCCATACTTGCAACATTCTCTCTAATGTTGTATGTAGTCGTTACTTCCATAATTGATGCGTGTCTCTATAATTGTATATATTTGTTATTTCCATACTTGCTGCTGGTCACTTTAGTTATACATAGTGGTTACTTCCACACTTGCAACATTGCCTCTATAGTTTTAGGTAGTCGTTACTTCTATACTTGCAACATTGTCTCTATATGTTTATGCAGTCGTTACTTCCATATTTTCAACATTGTCTCTATAGTTGTATGTAGTTGTTATGTTCAATCTCGCAGCTGTTATTCAACACTTTCCAGTCAGGGCACAATAGAAAGAGAACAGGATCGCGAGTTGTACGATTTTGTATGTTGTTGAAAGTAATTAGACTGGAAAAGATGTAAGTTAACGTCTGACAAACCAACAAATCAAAACAGAAAAAAAAAATCGTTTCTTTTTGTTCTGTCGTTGTCCAACTTAATCTATAGCTTTTTGTTTTTCAATCCCAGAAGTAGAATATAATTGTGCATTGTGAAAATGTGCATTTTACAACACAGGATCGACATACCATCGTATAAAGTCATCCAGTAGTGGTGAACTTTCTTGTTGTAACTAAGCTAATTATAAATGAAGGGCTGAACTTAACCATCTGCCAGTGCTTCCAAGATGAGGGTCGTCTGGTCTGTAGCCTACACACTCATAGATCAGTGTCAGGGGTGTAAGTTCATTCCAATTAAAGAACCCTCTAGTGTCAGACGAGTGACCCAGATGCTAGACTTAGGGCATCCGATTAACGATCAAGTTCTAATTTATCCTATTCTTATTTCTTTAGTATGTAATGCTGTTTAGTTCGAGTTCTAATTTATCCTACTGTTATTTCTTCAGTAAGTATTGTTGTTCAGTTCGAGTTGTTATTTACTATACTGTTGTTCCTTCAGCATGTAATGCTGTTCAGTTTGAGTTCTAATTTATCCCACTGCAGTTTCTTCAGTATGTAATGCTGTTAAATTCAGTTCTAATTTATCATACTATTGTTTCTTCAGCAAGTAATGCTGTTCAGTTCGAGTTATAATTTATTCCACTTTTGTTTCGTCTGTATGTATTGCTGTTCGAATCGAGTTCTAATTTATCCTACTGTTATTTCTTCAGTGTGTATTGCTGTTCATTTCGATTTTTAATTTATCCTACTGCTGGTTTTACCCGGTTAGCAAGGAGGGGGATACTATATCAAACGAGATGTAAGACGCCTTCTTTCCCTATCTAGTCTACCGGACACCCCTGGGCAAGTGGAGTAACCGCTTAGCTCCAGTCCCCTCTATCAGGGATACGTGAAGCCATGGAAGCAGGTGATGGATGGAGTGTGAGAGCAGCCGACAGACAGTTGTTGGTTACGGTCTGCTCTCTGGGGCAATAGGCAGATGATCCCATCAGTAGAGACAATGGTTATTGCCACCGACTATTACAATCACTGCCCAGCAGGGAAGCAACGGCACAACTTGCCAAAAATCCTAAAACTATGAAAGACAGCATAAAAAGAAAGAGATCTAACCAGGCAGATATGACATTCTAAGGTTGGTTATGTAAGAGGTAAAACAAAGAAAATTTAAATATTCTGGCCACTTGAAACGTCATGAAAGTTTCCAACAATAATGGAGGGGCATATGCCCAGGAAGAGAGGAAGAGGAAGACCAAAGAGAAGAAGGGTGCAAGATGTGGCTCCAAGGCACCAGGGCCGGGTTATATACTGGCCAAGACCTATTGACGCGTCCTCGTCGAGCGTCCTGGGCAACAGGTCCCTTCGGGGTCCTGGCTGAAGTCAGTAGGATCGCCGATTCCTCCGAAGTCGGAGAGTGTCTGCCTGTACGGCGAGGAACCACCAGTCTGCACACCAATAAGCCAGACATGGGACAACGGATACTCACGCAAAGCTCAGGTCCTGTATGACATCACACTGATGTTGGACAACCGGATGCCTTCATCCGACATACAGGACTTCGCGTTGGAGCTCAAGCCAACGAACACAAGCAAGCAAGCAAGCAAGCATCTCCAAATGGGTGTATCGCACGCGGGACATCTTGTTTATGACCGAGAAGTGTTCCGGAATGCTGTTATGGCAGCGAGGTTCTGTAAAGCACATGCTACTTAATGAATGCGTGAATACCTGCAAGAATTAATGCCTGCATGAATGAATGAATGAATGAATAAATGAATGAATGAATGAATGAATGAATGAATATTGCTATTCAGTTGTACCGTTGTGTCGTGAAACAGACTATGGCACACATAATCATCACATTTACACATGATGTTTTGTGCTACTGTGTGTAGACAGACGTCATGCTATCACGGGTAGACAGACGTCATGCTATCACGGGTAGACAGACGTCATGCTATCACGAACAGACAGACGTCATGCTATCACGGGTAGACAGACGTCATGCTATCACGACCAGACAGACGTCATGATATCACGGGTAGACAGACGTCATGCTATCACGAGTAGACAGACGTCATGCTATCACGAACAGACAGACGTCATGCTATCACGAGTAGACAGACGTCATGCTATCACGAACAGACAGACGTCATGCTATCACGGGTATTGCTGGGGCCCATACAGGGAAGCAAAGAATAGTAACACTGTTGCCTACCATGCATGTCGTAAGGGGCGACTAAGGAGGCTATGGTTCCGTCGCCCTGCTACTGAGTGAGTGCGTAGCGCGACACTGTGAGCTGAGAGTTTCGCGTGGAATGCTTTTACATCTGTCGGTGGTTGTTTGTTGTGTGAACTGCATGTTCGGAACGATGGCGGCCGGCTGTTGCTGGATTGACTGGTTTGCCTTTTCGGCTCACGGGTGCATTTTTCAGGAGACTCCTGGGAGTCACCGCTGGAGCTACGGAGTTCGTGCTTTGTGCGGCACTTTCAGTGGGTCGTCCTGCGGAAAGAGACCACGCCATATGGGATAAAACCCAGGTCAGTGAAGTCTTTCTGGTGACTGCCGTTTCCATCGACGATGAACTGTATTTTTCATGGAGGACTTTTGTGTTGGCATTCTGGCGGCGGCATTATGCACAGTGTACCTGTGCGGGCTGTTGGCTTGCCGATACTCCTGTCTACTCCATTGTTCACATTGGGCAGTGAGGAGCATTTTGTGTGATATTCACTGGCACAGGAACGGAGCAATATGGGGACGACCCGTTGCCGTGAAGTTGGAACCACGACTAACTAACTAACTAACTAACGGGTAGACAGACGTCATTCTGTCACGAACAGACAGACGTCATGCTATCACGTGCGTCATGTTTAGAAAGATCTCAGCATTCTAATTTTAAATGAAAACGTTTAAAGTCTTGGAGTACATTGCAATCAACCTCAGGTTTGTTTTATATGTAATCTTAAGTTCAGCAGTTTATCATTGCTGTCTGAATGGGAAGTCAACATTTAAGTCAAATTTAATGCCAGGTTAAGGATTATTTGCTCTAACTCACCATCAGCGCAATGGAAGTTTAAGAGCCAGCGCTCTCATTCTTTCGACCAGGTCGACTGCTGACGATTCTTATACCGCTCACTAAATTAGCTGACACCGCGAACAGAATAGCGGTCTCGTTCCCCTAGTGACCATACTCCGGCTGTCGGCAGATGTTTAAAACTGGTCGACCCAGTCTAAACCTGGTGCCTGGAGGTGCATGCAAGAGGAGTGATATTTACCACAGCACACATCACCTGACCTTTGGTTCTTAAAGTATGGAGCTAGCACTGTGAGTTGAGCTGAGTAAAGAATTAACATTAGAGCATTCGAAACATTACCATATGCACTCCGTCCTCATCTTTAACAGCCAGAGAAGAGCCCAATACTACTGGTACCGGCTGCAATCAGATTGTGTGTCCGTCTGGCATTTCTTCGGAGAACTGAGTGTATTTATGATCCTCTGGTCACTCGCTGTCGCACCATTCTCTCCAGGCAATTATGTTGTATCTGTTCTACCACTTTATTCACATTATACAAAAGGCCCTGACCGCATCTGCCTTATCATGCGGCAATACCGCACCCAGCGATGCACATCCCGCCAATTGAGCACGTTCCCCAGCCATACCAGCATGTTCTGGGGATAAGATAAACCGGAAGCACCCTGTCTTTGATGTGTTTAATTAACGCATGTCACGGTGCACGAAGCAAGCTTGTCTTAATCGTACTAGCATACTCTGCGAGTCCGTTACGATCACATGTGTGTTCTGTGTATCCTGTAGCCAGGTGGCTGTGGAGATGGCGAAACATGACCGGCCACGATTATCGACATGGCACATGACGATGAGCGACGGTCTCCCTGGCCGAGGAATTTAGCAGCTTTCTCCGTAACCCCGATTACTCTCGTGGTTGACGTGAGCGCACGAGAATTGGAAGCGCCAGTGACTTATGAGAGTATGGAGCCGGTCGCTCAGAAAGGAATGGCAAACTACTGAGCGTAATCTTGCCAAGAAATCAACAATCAGCTGAAAGATCCTGATGCTGACAACGATGTCCTGTAAAGGATATGCAAAACAAACATGACGATGATGGCTTTCTTATATGGATATACGACATACCTTTAGAAAGTATGAATAGATTATCAGGAAACTAAAGGTCTGGGAAAACATACTTTACCATGTCGGCCGCTAATACTGGTCATTCATTCTATGAAAGTGAATGGAGTTAATTTTACACTAAATGTGGAAGTGTCTAGAATATTACACAATGTAACGTGTCATAAACAGCTTGTCAAAGTTTCTGCCGACCATGTAAGTGCTTACTATTGAATACACGCCCGTACATTGATCATCTCGTTTTCTGTTTGTTCACACGTAGTAACACATCGTGCCTGCTGGGTAAACGTGGTTGTCTAAGCACGTCTGTTAGATGGCTTCATATCACGAAATCACAGCACTCTTCTATCAATTACAGTGTCCCGTAGTTTACCAGCACTTGATGAAGGGGAGTACTTCCACTCACCTACGTGTACTTACGTACACACATCAGACAGGATCCTCCAGCCTCTGTAACCGATTGTTATGGAACTATTATGTTGAAATGCACCTAGTTCATGATGACTGTGCATCTGTGAGAGGTATTTGTTAGCACAAGTCAGGGCATCTTATGTCTATACGAGACACATCTCGAACCTCTCAATGCTGTAAGGATGTATTTTAATGACTGTGCAGTGTTTGAAAATATTGACTGTCCAAGTTGTGTATTTACCTATTATGTTGCATAGACTTTACAAATACATAATACAAAACTTGGACCGGCAATATTTTCAAACACTGAACAGTCATTAAAAATACATCCAGTATGAAGAAGGTGGTGCAAAATTTGATTAAAGTAAACTCACCACAAGCCGTCTTGATGTTAAGAATATTCAGATACATCTACCCTTTCAGTGAGAAGAGTCCACTAAATTAGCCTGTTTCCTAGAGAATATTTGAATACACTACCATTTCAGTGAGAATAGTAAATTACATCGGCTGTTCCCTCGAGATTATTTCAATAGACTACCATTTCAGTGAGAATGGTCAACTAAATCTGCCGTTCCCTAGAAAGTATTTCAATAGACTACCATTTCATTAAAAATAGTCAACTAAATCTGCCGTTCCCTTGAGAGTATTTCAATAGACTAGCAATTTAGTAAGAATAGTCAACTAAATCTGCCGTTCCCTCGAGAGTATTTCAATGGACTACCATTTCAGTAAGAATAGTCAAATAAATCTGCCGTTCCTTTGAGAGTATTGACAACCATGTCAATAGGAATCTTGGTAGCGTAGTGAGCAGATGCTCAGTTGTCGCCTCTGTGGTCATGAGTTCGATCCTCAACGCGGCGAGTTGGAATGTTTACAATTGACCTGGACACTCAACCAGACCTAGCCTAAAATGAGTACCAGGAAATATCCTAAGAGGAAAAGGCGGCCGGCGTGTTACGAAGCTCATCACGCACCGTGCAACTGAGTACATCACGCACCGTGTTACTGAGTACATCACGCACCGTGTTACTGAGTACAACACGCAACGTGTTACTGAGTACATCACGCAACGTGTTACTGTGTACATCACGCACCGTGCAACTGAGTACATCACGCACCGTGTTACTGAGTACATCACGCACCGTGTTACTGAGTACATCACGCACAGTGCAACTGAGTACACCACGCAACGTGTTACTGTGTACATCACGCAACGTGTTACTGTGTACATCACGCAACGTGTTACTGTGTACATCACGCAACGTGTTACTGTGTACATCACGCAACGTGTTACTGTGTACATCACGCACAGTGCAACTGAGTACATCACGCACCGTGTTACTGAGTACATCACGCACCGTGTTACTGAGTACATCACGCACCGTGTTACTGAGTACATCACGCAACGTGTTACTGTGTACATCACGCAACGTGTTACTGAGTACATCACGCACCGTGTTACTGAGTACATCACGCACCGTCTACCGACTGGTCTATGCAAATATCGGTCTGCCACAACATGCCAAGCGCGCCTTAAAGCATGTAATAACTTGTCAACTAACTAATTTGTCAACTAACTAACTCGTCAACTAACTAACTTGCCAACTAACTAACTTATCAGCTAACTAACTTGTCAACTAAGTAACTTGTCAAGTAACTAACTAACTTGTCAACAAACTAAGTTGTCAACTAACTAACTTGTCAAATAACTAACTTGTCAACTAACTAACTTGTCAAATAACTAACTTGTCAACTAACTAACTTGTCAACTAACTAACTTGTCAACTAACTAACTTGTCAACTAACTAACTAACTTGTCAACTAACTAAGTAACTTGTCAACTAACTAACATGTCATCTAACTAACTAACTAACTTGTCAACTAGCTAACTAACTCGTCAAATAACTAACTAACTATTCAACTAACTAACTTGCCAACTAACTAACTTGTCAACTAACTAATTAACTTGTCAACTAACTAACTCGTCAACTAACTAACTTGCCAACTAACTAACTTATCAGCTAACTAACTTGTCAACTAACTAACTTGTCAAGTAACTAACTAACTTGTCAACAAACTAAGTTGTCAACTAACTAACTTGTCAAATAAATAACTAACTTGTCAACTAAATAACTTGTCAAATAACTAACTTGTCAACTAACTAACTTGTCAACTAACTAACTTGTCAACTACCTAACTTGTCATCTAACTAACTAACTTGTCAAATAACTAAGTAACTTGTCAACTAACTAACATGTCATCTAACTAACTAACTAACTTGTCAACTAGCTAACTAACTTATCAACTAACTAACTTGTCAACTAACTAACTAACTTGTCAAATAACTAACTAACTATTCAACTAACTAACTTGCCAACTAACTAACTTGTCAACTAACTAACTAACTTGTCAACTAACTAACTAACTAACTGACTGACTGACTAACTGACTAACTAACTAACTAACTAACAAACGCACTAACGAACTAACTAATGAACTAACTAACTATTTAATTAGCTACATTGGCACATTGCCGTCTTGACAGACGATAGTTTGTGCCTTAAAAAGGGATAATAACTTTTACCTATGGCAGTAGCGAATGTGACTGATGAGGCCAATTTGCGCTGTAAATGTCCGTTCACAGTGGGTGCATGTGAACACGTGGTCATTTCCACCATCATGCACCATCTTACATCTCACATGCCCGCTGTGTGACTTATCTGCAATAATTTTCTCCTTTGTCTTTATTCCATTTCTGATGTTTGCCCTCCATGAAACACGTTCAGCGGCGACTTGCTCCCACTGTGCATTATCAATGCCTGTATCAATCATGTCCCGCTTACACACATCTTTGTATCATAGTAGAGGCCGACCCTGAGATCTCTTACCCATCTGTAATTTACCAAAAAAGATATCCTTTGGTATTCTACCATCATCCATCCTCCTAAGATTTCCTATCCATCTAAGTCTACGAAGACTGAGCATGGAATAAACCGTCACACAACCTGATCTTTCCATTACTTCAGTATTTGTGATTTTGTCTTGCCACTTAATACCAAGAATTCTTCGCAGACACCGCATATGAAAGCTGTTTAAACGTTTCTCTTGGTGTGAGTAAGTTGTCCAGGTTTCATTGCCATAAAGAAGCGTACTAAGGACACAGGCTTGACAGACAAGGACTTTTGTTTGGGCAGTAAGCTTCCTCTTCTCCCAGATTCTTGCTGTTAACCTTTTCATTGTTGTCGCTGCCTTACAAATCCTGATGTTGATTTCCTGATCTATGTATAATTTGCTATTTACCTCTGATCCTAGAATTGTAAAATGGTCTACTATCTCCTGTTCGTTGTCGTCAATAAAGATTGATGGTATCCCATGTGATCCCATGTGCACTTTGTGACATAATCTGTGTCTTCTTTTGTTAATTGTTAAACCGAAATCAGAACAAGCATTGGAGAATGCAGATAGTAGACACTGTAATTCTTCCTCAGAGTGAGTCGTAACTGCAGTCTCATCTGCAAAAAGCAACTCTCTGATCAGTACCCTCCTAATTTTGGTCTTTACCTTCAATCTCTGAGCATTGTAGAGTGCGCCATCTGAGCTTGAGTGAGTGTATATACCAACATCCTGATTAGGAAAGGCATATTTCAGTAGTAGTGAAAAGTATATTCCAAAGAGGGTGGGAGCTAGTACACAACCTTGCTTAACTCCACTCTTGATTTCAAACTCTTCAGAAGTTGCACCATCAAACTTGATTATACCCTTCATGCCTGTGTGAAACGATTCCACAATGCACAGAAGAGTTGGTGGGCAGTCAATCTTCTTTAGTGCCTTGAACAGACCCACACGACTGACCAAATCAAATGCCCTTGTCAGGTCAATGAAGGCAATAAACAGTGGCTGATTCAGTTCACGGCATTGTTTGTGCATTTGTCGCAATGAGAGCATCATATCAATGGTACACGAGTGGGTGGCGGGGTAGGAGAATCCCCTATCAAAGGAGAAGTAAGATGCCTCCTTCCCTCCGCTAGCCTACGGGACACCATTGGGCACGGTGGGGTACCCGTTTAGCCTCCCGATCATTGTTTCGTGAAGCCATGGGTGCGGGTGGTGAATGAAGCTGAAGAACAGACGACGGATAGTTGTAGGTTATGGTCTCCAGCTTCACGACGGTAGGCAGAAGATCTCTGTTTTGAGGAGACAATGGCTACGGTAATTGACCAGTATGGTCACTTCTAAGAAGGAAAACAATGGCAAACTACCTTCTTTACATATGACAATAAAATCCTGCTGTGCGGTCTCATCGAAAATCCGAGAAACGGCGTAAATGGGCGCTCCATAGGGGCGGCCTCGCCCGATAGGGATAGTCATGTGCTATAAGCGGGAGCTGCAACATTTAGTTGATGCCGTTGTTGCACACAGTGAACAGTTAGGGTTAGAATTGAATTGTAAGAAGACATAGATTATGACCGTCACTAAGAAGAAGGAAATATCACAATGTAATATACATGTAAATGGGTATATTCTTAAACAAGTGAATCGGTACAGTTATCTTGGAACAGTCACAACATCTGATGGGAGATGCCTGGAAGAAATTAGAACAAGAATTGCTTTGCGAAGGTAGCCTATTACAAGATGAAAAACATACTCACCAATAAAATATATCACTTGAAACGAGAAAAAGAGTGTTGAAGTGCTACATAGAACCTGTACTTTTATATCGACGCGCAGCTTGGATAATGAGCAGACAAGATGAAAAACATCTGATGGCTGTGAAAATGTGGTTTCTGAGATTACCATGGACCGCCAGAAAATACTATGAACAAGTCCTTCAAGAAACTAATTAAGATCGTAAACATATTAGAGAGATTAGACGTAGACAGTCAAAAATTGTTGGGCATGATATGAGAAGAAATGATTTGGAGAACTTGGTGACAACTGGCAAGATCGAAGGGAAGAAACCAAGAGGACGACCGAGAAGTAAATACCTGGATTGCTTGGCCACGTGGCATGGTCGAGACAGAAACATGGAGCTGATCCACGACACTGGAGATCGAGTAAGATGGCAAAACATGACCACCCACGCTTATGCGCATGGCACATGACAGATGGTAAACCGGTTCTGTCGGAAGCCACACCGTGATTGGGGGTAGACTTGATCTCCGAGTACTTGAAGTCTGCGAAGAACAATTCTGCAAATACTTTTCCCAATAATACACAGAAGTGAGATACCCCTATAGTTGTTACAGTCGCTCCGAACGCCTTTGTTCTTGTACAATGTTATGATGCTTAAGTCTTTAAAATCCTTTGGGACTTGTCCTTCTCGCCAGCACAACCTGCTAGCTGGTGAATCTGTAGAGTGAGTGTTTCTTGCCCACTCCTGATAACCTCTATTATAATTCCATCCTTACCTGGAGAGCTTGACAGATGCAAGTTCATTTATGGCACACTTAACTTCTGTTATGGTGGGAAGTGTGTCCATGTGGTCAAGAGTTGGTAGGGCCTCTATGGCGTTGAGGGCATCATCCGCTAGTTTGGTCTCACTTGAGTAAAGCTCTATCCATCTGCTGTTTCTTATCAGTGATGATTTCTCCAGTCAAGGTTTTCAGTGATGCACTTCTTTTGATCATTGGACAATAGGCTTTCTTTATCCTTCATAAATGCTTCTGATGTTTCCCTTATCACTTGCGATTTGAATGGACTCACATAACTTGATCCAATAGTCATTTGCACACTACCTGGCAGCCTTTTGCACATCCTTCCTAGCTTGCTTTAGTTCACTCCGAGTGTTACGCGTTGGTCTTTCCTTGTTTCTTAAGAGAGCTATCTTCTTCTTATCAATCAAGGGCTGCAGAGTCTGGCTGTTTGCCGCAAACCAGTCCTGCCTCTAATGATCCGCAGTCCCGTAAACCCCTACTGCAGTTTTATAAAGAGTTTCCTTAAGTTGACCCAATTTTTCATTTACTGTACAATTGTCTGGTGTATCAGTGAAAGCGTCTTCAAGTTGCTGTTGAAACTGAAAGCACTTTTCAGGATCGTGAGTGTTAATAATATTAATCCTGGGGCTAGATTTGTGTTTAGCTGTGTAGATTCTCTTTGGTCTCAGTCTAACTCTTGCAACAACCAAAGAATGATCCGTATCACAGTCAGCACTGTGGTAACTTCGATTCAATGATATATGGTTCAGATGTTGTCTCCGTGTGATGATGTCCAGTGTATCCCTTTGACCTTATGCAGCTCTTTTGTTTTAAAGAAGGGGTTTGTAATACATAAGTTATTTCTGGTGCAATGCTCCAACAGCCTTTGCCCATTTTCATTCATGTAACCTACGTTGTATTTCCCAAGGCACACTGACCATGAACTCGAGTCCTTGCCCACACAAGCATTGAAATCACCGTGCAAATAAATGCATTTGGATTTTCGAAATGCCTTGATCACATAGTCTAACTCCTCATAGAACGAATCCTTCACATAATCAGAGGAAGTGAGTGTCGGTGCATATGCAGTGATAATGGTGGCAAAACCACTAGAGATTGCCAAGCGCAGGTAAAATAGTCTTTCATTACCTCCAGCTGGAATTTCAATCATTCCCAGTAGCGAATTCTTCACTGCAAAGCCCACACCATGTTGTCTTTTTTCTGCCTGCCCTTTACCCTCCCAAAAAGGTGTCATTGTTTTCCCTGAGTGACCCTTCCTCAGCGAGGCGAGTCTCCTGCAGGACAGAATATCAATGTTAAGACGATAGAGTTCGGCATCAATCACAATCGTTTTTCTCACATTATCAATATTCGTCAGGTCAGTGGAAAATACTGGACACATGGTTCTTAGTTCTTACGTTCCAGGTTGCAAGCCGTAGCTTGAGGACAACTCACTAATTTCTCAACTAACTAACTTGTCACATAACTAAGTTGTCAACTAAGTAACTAGTCATCTAACAAGCGTGTCAACTAACTGTCTTCCAATTAATTTGTCATGTAACTGACTTGTCATCTAACTAACTTGTCAACAAACGAAATTGTCATCTAACTAAGTTGCCAACTAACTAACTTGTCTTCTAACTAACTTGTCAAATAACTAACTTGTCAACTAACTAACTTGTCAACTAACTAACTTGTCATCTAACTAACTTTTCAACAAAGTAACTTTTCAACTAACTAACTTGTCATCTGTGTTGTTTGTCCATCAAGAATGATGGTGACCAATCATTTCATCCAGTGGGGTTGAAATTATGGAGCCGTGAGTTCTAAGATGGCTGATAAGGCCTATTTTGGCTCGAAATGGTCTTAGATAGTTTGGACAAAGAATGCTTGACATTTCTGGAGGAGGATTTCCTGCAGTGGTTTTTCTGTCCTGCCTTTTCTTTACAGCTCTTGCAGTCCTGGTTGCCTTACACGAGACTGCAACCTTGCGTACTGATGCATGCCACGAATTCCGGTCTCTTTCTGCAGTCTTCCAGGTGTTATGATGAATTCCAAAAGCATTCAGTGAGATTTTCAGTGTCTTTAAAGCGTTTCCTCTGGCCGCCTTGGGAGTGTCTACCACAACGCAGCTCGCCTTAACAAAATTCGTCTAGGGAGCCTGTGATCTGGCATACGAGTTAACTGACCAGCCCAGCGAATCTGATTTTTCATTAGTAGAGTGTGGATACTGGGCATGGACGCTTTTTCTAGGACTTCAGTGTCTGGGATCTTGTCTTGCCATTTAATCTTCGGTAGCTTTCTAAGGCAGACTGTGTGGAAGTGGTTTAATTTCCTAGCGTGTCGCTGATAAACAGTCCAGGTTTCACAAGCATATAGCAGTGTGGATAATACAATTGCTTTGTAGACTTTCAATTTTGTTTGCAGGCTTATTCCAGTTCTGTCTCATACATTCTTGTACAGTCTGCCAAAGGCCGCGCTGGCCTTGGAGATTCTTGCATTCACTTCGTCATCAATTGTGGCATCTTGTGACACAGTACTGCCAAGATAGGTGAATTTGTCCACAACACTTAGTCTATGACCATTCACTTTGATATTCGCACAGTGTGATTATTCCCTGAAGCTGGCTGGTACATACCTACAGTCTTCTCCAAGTCGTTTAACTAGCTTGTCAACTAACAAACTTGTCAACTAACTACTTGTCATCTAACTAACTTGTTGTCTAACATACCTTTTAACTGACTATCATTTCATCTAACTAATTTGTCAACTAAGTAGCTTGTTACTTAACTACTAACTTGTCAACTTACTAAGTTGTCAACTAACTAACTTTTCAACCAACAAACTCATCAACTAACAAACCTGTCATATTACTAACTTGTCATCTAACTACGTTATCATCTAATTAACATGTTAACTAATTATCTTGTCAACACACAATCTTGTCAACTAGCTAACTTCTCAACTAAGTAACTTGTCAAATAACTAACTTGTCAACTAAGTAACGTGTCATCTAACTATCTTTTCTACTAACTAACGTGTCTACTAACTAAATTATCATCTAACAAAGTTGTCAACTAACTTACGTGTTTTCTAATTAACTTGTCAACTAACTAACTTGTCAACTAACTAACTTCTCAACTCCCTACTAACTTGTCAACTAACTAACTTCTCAACTAACCACCTTGTCATCTAACTAACTTGTCGACTAACTAACTTATCAACTAACTAACTTTTCAACTGTGTAACGTGTCAACTAACTAACTAACCTGTTAAATGTAAATAAACGTATTTTCTCCTCACAATATTTCTGCAGATAACG
Source organism: Cepaea nemoralis (assembly GCA_014155875.1). Classification (NCBI taxonomy): domain Eukaryota; kingdom Metazoa; phylum Mollusca; class Gastropoda; order Stylommatophora; family Helicidae; genus Cepaea; species Cepaea nemoralis. Next base: position 211,050 of record JACEFZ010017988.1, on the reverse strand, counting down.
TAAAACTACGAATTATTTCCACAGTTAAATGCGAGCACATTCACCGATTTCCAAGCAACCACACACGTCCATATATTGATTTTGTTGAGGTAGTTTATTTCCAAGCTAGAAAACCATAGAATTTATCAAGCGCCATCTTCACATCACAATTCGACTACAATAGATAATTACCGTGTTCTGCCCTTTCCATAATGTTGACAATCTGTCTTTACAGTTTGTCCTTTGAAGATTTAGGTGATTGTCGTCATCTCGCAAGTTTATCTTGCATTTCTCTATCATGGGCATTATCATTTAACACGTTATTTGCAGAGTGTGGCTCTTAGCTCGTGGAAAAGATGGTCGATCCTCCGTCAGTGTCCTTGCCTCATGCATGTTTATGTCCCAAGTCTCTTCAATGTCACAGGTCCAGATTCGTGTTCTCCACCCGTGTCTTATCTTTCAGGAATCATGCCTTCATCATGGTTCTTTTCAAACAAATGGTACAGAGTTAGCGGGCTGAAACCCTACACCGGTCATATGTAATATGATGTTGAATTCTCATCCTTGACTTGAGGACGTAAATTACAAGTACCTCAGAAGTCGAAATGGGTTGGATGCTGGCAAGGGACACTGGATATAGGAAAGCTAATCCACACGTAACAATCAGCCCAGTGCATTAGAAATAGTAACACATATATGGACCACCCTTGAGTTCAAAGCGAGTGAAATAAATGTGTGGTCTACAATGATAACAGGTAGTCAGTTTCCCAGACACAATACAATGACAACAGTTGGTCAGTTTCCCAGACACAATACAATGACAACAGTTAGTCAGTTTCCCAGACACAATACAATGACAACAGTTAGTCAGTTTCCCAGACACAATACAATGACAACAGTTAGTCAGTTTCCCAGACACAATACAATGACAACAGTTAGTCAGTTTCCCAGACACAATACAATGACAACAGGTAGTCAGTTTCCCAGACACAATACAATGACAACAGTTAGTCAGTTTCCCAGACACAATACAATGACAACAGTTAGTCAGTTTCCCAGACACAATACAATGACAACAGTTAGTCAGTTTCCCAGACACAATACAATGACAACAGGTAGTCAGTTTCCCAGACACAATACAATGACAACAGTTAGTCAGTTTCCCAGACACAATACAATGACAACAGTTAGTCAGTTTCCCAGACACAATACAATGACAACAGTTAGTCAGTTTCCCAGACACAATACAATGACAACAGTTAGTCAGTTTCCCAGACACAATACAATGACAACAGTTAGTCAGTTTCCCAGACACAATACAATGACAACAGTTAGTCAGTTTCCCAGACACAATACAATGACAACAGTTAGTCAGTTTCCCAGACACAATACAATGACAACAGTTAGTCAGTTTCCCAGACACAATACAATGACAACAGTTAGTCAGTTTCCCAGACACAATACAATGACAACAGTTAGTCAGTTTCCCAGACACAATACAATGACAACAGTTAGTCAGTTTCCCAGACACAATACAATGACAACAGTTAGTCAGTTTCCCAGTCACAATACAATAACAACAGGTAGTCAGTTTCCCGGACACAATACAATAACAACAGTTAGTCAGTTTCCCAGACACAATACAATGACAACAGTTAGTCAGTTTCCCAGACACAATACAATAACAACAGTTAGTCAGTTTCCCAGACACAATACAATAACAACAGTTAGTCATTTTCCCAGACACAATACAATAACAACAGTTAGTCAGTTTCCCAGACACAATACAATGACAACAGTTTGTCAGTTTCCCAGACACAATACAATGACAACAGTTGGTCAGTTTCCCAGACACAATACAATGACAACAGTTGGTCAGTTTCCCAGACACAATACAATGACAACAGTTGGTCAGTTTCCCAGACACAATACAATGACAACAGTTGGTCAGTTTCCCAGACACAATACAATGACAACAGTTGGTCAGTTTCCCAGACACAATACAATGACAACAGTTAGTCATTTTCTCAGACAAAATGCAATGACAACAGTTAGTCAGTTTCCCAGACAGAATACAATAACAACAGTTAGTCAGTTTCCCAGACAGAATACAATAACAACAGTTAGTCAGTTTCCCAGACACAATACAATGACAACAGTTGGTCAGTTTCCCAGACACAATACAATAACAACAGTTAGTCAGTTTCCCAGACACAATACAATGACAACAGTTAGTCAGTTTCCCAGACACAATACAATGACAACAGTTAGTCAGTTTCCCAGACACAATACAATGACAACAGTTAGTCAGTTTCCCAGACACAATACAATGACAACAGTTAGTCAGTTTCCCGGACTCAATACAATAACAACAGTTAGTCAGTTTCCCAGACACAATACAATAACAACAGTTAGTCAGTTTCCCAGACACAATACAATAACAACAGTTAGTCAGTTTCCCAGACACAATACAATGACAACAGTTAGTCAGTTTCCCAGACACAATACAATGACAACAGTTAGTCAGTTTCCCAGACACAATACAATGACAACAGTTAGTCAGTTTCCCAGACACAATACAATGACAACAGTTAGTCAGTTTCCCAGACACAATACAATGACAACAGTTGGTCAGTTTCCCAGAAACAATACAATGACAACAGTTGGTCAGTTTCCCAGACACAATACAATGACAACAGTTAGGTCAGTTTCCCAGACACAATACAATGACAACAGTTAGTCAGTTTCCCAGACAAAATGCAATGACAACAGTTAGTCAGTTTCCCAGACACAATACAATAACAACAGTTAGTCAGTTTCCCAGACACAATACAATGACAACAGTTAGTCAGTTTCCCAGACACAATACAATGACAACAGTTAGTCAGTTTCCCAGACAGAATACAATAACAACAGTTAGTCAGTTTCCCAGACAAAATGCAATGACAACAGTTAGTCAGTTTCCCAGACAGAATACAATAACAACAGTTAGTCAGTTTCCCAGTCACAATACAATAACAACAGTTAGTCAGTTTCCCAGACACAATACAATGACAACAGTTAGTCAGTTTCCCAGACACAATACAATGACAACAGTTAGTCAGTTTCCCAGACACAATACAATGACAACAGGTAGTCAGTTTTCCAGACACAATACTGTTCACAAGTCAATGTGTGTCAGTGTGCAGTCTCTCAGACACAATACTGTTCACAAGTCAATGTGTGTCAGTGTGCAGTCTCCCAGACACAATACTGTTCACAAGTCAATGTGTGTCAGTGTGCAGTCTCCCAGACACAATACTGTTCACAAATCAATGTGTGTCAGTGTGCAGTCTCCCAGACGCAATACTGTTCACAAGTCAATGTGTGTCAGTGTGCAGTCTCCCAGACGCAATACTGTTCACAAATCAATGTGTGTCAGTGTGCAGTCTCCCAGACGCAATACTGTTCACAAGTCAATGTGTGTCAGTGTGCAGTCTCCCAGACACAATACTGTTCACAAGTCAATGTGTGTCAGTGTGCAGTCTCCCAGACACAATACTGTTCACAAGTCAATGTGTGTCAGTGTGCAGTCTCCCAGACGCAATACTGTTCACATGTCAATGTGTGTCAGTGTGCAGTCTCCCAGACGCAATACTGTTCACATGTCAGTGTGTGTCAGTGTGCAGTCTCCCAGACACAATACTGTTCACAAGTCAATGTGTGTCAGTGTGCAGTCTCCCAGACACAATACTGTTCACAAGTCAATGTGTGTCAGTGTGCAGTCTCCCAGACGCAATACTGTTCACAAGTCAATGTGTGTCAGTGTGCAGTCTCCCAGACACAATACTGTTCACAAGTCAATGTGTGTCAGTGTGCAGTCTCCCAGACACAATACTGTTCACAAGTCAATGTGTGTCAGTGTGCAGTCTCCCAGACACAATACTGTTCACAAGTCAATGTGTGTCAGTGTGCAGTCTCCCAGGACACAATACTGTTCACAAGTCAATGTGTGTCAGTGTGCAGTCTCCCAGACACAATACTGTTCACAAGTCAATGTGTGTCAGTGTGCAGTCTCCCAGACACAATACTGTTCACAAGTCAATGTGTGTCAGTGTGCAGTCTCCCAGACACAATACTGTTCACAAGTCAATGTGTGTCAGTGTGCAGTCTCCCAGACACAATACTGTTCACAAGTCAATGTGTGTCAGTGTGCAGTCTCCCAGACACAATACTGTTCACAAGTCAATGTAAGTCAGTGTGCAGTCTCCCAGACACAATACTGTTCACAAGTCAATGTGTGTCAGTGTGCAGATTTTGCAGAATAGTATCATTTTTCAACTCATAGTTCGACATATTCAACCAATCTGTCTGAACTATTGAAGTTCACACGCCCCGATTGCCTTTCTTAGTGATTGGGGAATGGTCCCAGCCTCAAGCCGTATGTTGCCACAGGACTCTAACAATGTTCTCAGATATCTTACTGTCACTTGTTTATGGCATTACGACATAGGTTCTTAATATTGTTTCTCCTCTGCGTTTCTATGGCCAGTCTACATCTAACTTCTTTTGACCGGTTCCCAGCGTTGTTGATTATGAAGCCGAGATATTAATGTAACAAGTGAGTATGTCTTTTATTCAAACATCAAATCAAACGTCGTGAATCTAGGCAAAGAGCCTTGCTGCAAACTAAAGAATAGGTAATCAATACAGAACTAGTGACACGTTTCTCCTATCTTGGGCATTTAGAAACAGATGATGGCAGAAGTGAAACAGAAAGATATTAGAACAAATAACAAGTGTCTCATATCTTAGACATGTAATAAGAGATGATGGTAGAAGTGAAACAGAAAGATATTAGAATAAGTAACACGTTTCTCCTATCTTGGACATGTAGTAACAGATGATGACAGAAGTGAAGCAGAAATCAGAAAATAGCAATGTCCAAATATGATTTCAACGTCATGAAATCAACATTGACATCTAGAGAGATTAACAAATCAACATTGACATCTAGAGAGATTAACAAATCAACATTGACATCTAGAGATATTAACAAATCAACATTGACATCTAGAGAGATTAACAAATCAACATTGACATCTAGAGAGATTAACAAATCAACATTGACATCTAGAGAGATTAACAAATCAACATTGACATCTAGAGAGATTAACAAATCAACATTGACATCTAGAGAGATTAACAAATCAACATTGACATCTAGAGAGATTAACAAATCATTAAACATGAGAATTGTCAAATGTCAACACTACTATATGGCTCTGAATCCTGGGCATTTAACAAGCAATTAGAAGGTTGAATGGAGGTTCGGGAGATGTGGATATACAGAAGAATATGTTGTATTTCATGGAAACAAGAAAATCAACTACACAGGTTTTAGACAAACTGGGAATGAAAAGAGCGTTGATGAAAGAAATAAAAATGATTCAAATGAAATATTTCGGCCGCGTTAAAAGACATAACACTCTTATAAAAGCTATGCTTGTGGGGGGGGGGGGGGGGGGGGGGCATGGTTGAAAGCAAGCGAGCAAGAGGTAGACAACGATACAAGTGGGAAGATAACATCAAGAGATGAACGAACAGCTATCTGACAAAATGTACAATCAGGGCTAAAGACAGACAGTGTTGGAGATCCTTTGCAGCCAACCTTCATTGTGGAGACGGCACCTTATTGATTGCTTGAAAGAACTGGTATCGTCATACGTTACACTCTGAGCAAGAGTGTGAGGATAGTAACTGAGCAGTTATTGATTAATATTTTGCTGTATAATGCAGATATATTTACATTAACTAAATGACCGTGCAATGAGAATGATCTTTTGACGAACTAACTGACTAATTGACTAACTAATACTTCTAATGTAACCACAATACATAACACATGAACATTTGAAAAAGGAATGAAACGAAATAATGTAGTGTTTAATTTTATATATTGATGTTTGTATATATTTCCCTATTACAAAATAGTTAATGAATAAAATACATAACATAAACCTAGACAGGCCTGCAGTTGTTGCCGGATTCAAGAAAGCACCACTGCGCTGTTTTTTCAGTACACAAAAACAAACTATATAGTATACATGCATGCTTATGTTCGTCCCAAAAGCAAGCATCGTGCATTATATTGCTTAATTTGTTCAAACAACAAGTCAAAGTAGAGAAGTGTTGGTTCTCTCAATCTAACATACTGCAACGAAATAAACTTCGTGTAAATTATTTCAAGTCCTTAGTTTACTATCCACATTCTAGGCGAGTTTTGAGTATTGAAAGACCATATAAATGTGAGAGAGACGTGTCCTGTGTTGGGTCCAAGATCTTTCTATGGAATTTCTGGGGATTGACTGTCCGTCGACAGCCTAACGCCTTGACGCCAGGGCATCTCATGAAGATATGGAGGCTACCTGTTAGAATAGATTATGATAACACTTATTTACTAAACCTCAACAAAATTAATTGAAACATCAAACAATAGCTAAACACAACATTTAATATTAAAAGACGACAGGTTTAGTCATTGTATCAATTCTCCGAGACATTTCCGGTACCCATCATAATTGGGTCGATCAGAGAGTTGAGGCCAACTTGAAACTCCGCCTGAATGTCTGTTGAAACTTATGGCCAGTGTTCCCGCAGGTGACAGACTGCACACTCTACTGCTGGAGCTATCCACACGGGAAGTCAGGAATAGTAACCCTGTTGGCCTCCTGGCGGCTCCGTGGCAAAGAGGTTATGGGCGCAGTTCGTAATCCCGCATACCGCGTTCGAAACACAGCTTTGGGGAATTTGGCAGCAGATCGCCTTGCGTTGGCTTTTTACAAACATAGTATGGGTACCGGTTGTTCAGAAAGCAATGGCAAACTACTGAACGTAATCTTGCCAAGAGATCAAAAAGAGCTAAGACGGACTGGGGTTGAATGCAACATCCTCTAAAAGATATGCAACTAACTTATGTTTCATGAAAATGTCGTAAAAGTCAGTCGACTAAAGAAGGTTGGCCTGACAATGGCTAGCTCACAACTTATAAACATCCAGCCACCATTCAACCAGTCCTTAGCTGGCCTACACAGAGGAGGTATCACCGGGAATGTGGGCCTATACTCCACTAGAAGTCTGAAGGGCAAAGCGAGAACAAGAGGAAGAGGAAGAAGTATTAGAGGGAAGAGAAGCAGGAGGAAGAAAATTATGAAGAAGAGAAAGAGGAAGAAGAATGATTTAGTAAAGCTCACTCCACTTGGCGTTTAGTGTCTGTTATTTTCCACGGTCTTTAAAAACTAGATAAGCAATAACCCCAAGCCTCATTTGGCATTAGGTGCTAATACGCTGTCTCGCCTCCCTTACAATAATATCCTAGACATCCCTTCTACACAAAGAGAGGTAAGAGAACATCACTTCGACACATAGAGAAGCAAGAACAAACCACCTCGACACACTGAGTGACAAGAAAACACAACTTCAATACATGCAGGGACAAGAGAACATTACTTCGACACAGAGAGACAATAGAATACAACTTCGACACATAGAGATACCAGAGACCACAACTTCGACACATAGAGATACCAGAGACCACAACTTCGACACATAGAGATACCAGAGACCACAACTTCGACACATAGAGAGGCAAGTGAACACAACTTCGACACATAGAGATACCAGAGACCACAACTTCGACACATAGAGAGACACGAGTGTTACTTTAGATCAACCAGGCAGCACGTATTTAAGTTCAAGTAAAGGATCCTCTTTCGACGTAGCCGAAAGGATAAGACCGATCGCTAGTAAAATGCCGGTGCTCTAATTACGGGATAGGCTATTTAACCCCTGCAACAACATACAGTTGGACTTTAACGTTGACTTAGTTTTAGAAAGCAATGGTAAACTAATCAACGTAAAATTGCCTAAGTAATCAATCTACGGTTGATCTCAACCTCTGCAAAGAACAGGCAAATTTATTTGAAAGGATCCTGTTACACCATGTAGACGTAATGCGTATTTTGTGCTAACATGAACGACTAATAACGTGCCTTCAAGATATAAGAGTAGACGGAAAGGACATCAGACTTATTAGTAACTTGTACTGGGAACAAGTGGTGTCTATTAGAGGCAGAAATAACTATTCGTCGCCTATAGAGATAAAAAAGAGGAGTACGGCAGGGATGTGTACTGTCCCCAAACCTCTTCAACCTATACACAGAAAGAATTTTTAAACAAGTTGAAATGCCTGGACTTAACATCAATGGAAGAATCATAAACAATCTTAGGTATGCTGATGATACAGTGTTACTTAGCAGAAAGTGAGCAAGTTACATGACCTAGTGGAACAGGTAAACAGGCACATTGCTGAATGTGGCTTAGATATTAACATCCAAAAACAAAACCTATGATAATTAGCTGTGAGAAGGAAAGGTCGTCAATGAACATCACAGTAAACGGTCAGATACTAGAACAAGTAACACGTTTCTCCTATCTTGGACATATAATAACAGATGATGGCAGAAGTGAAATAGAAATCGAAAAGAGAATATAAATGGCCAAAAATGCTTCGAACATTCTTGGCATGAAATCAGTATAAACATCTAGAGAGATAAATAACGCATTAAAAATGAGAATTGTCAAATGCTGCATATATTCAACGCTACTGTATGGCGTGGAAGCCTTGACATTGAACAAGCAACTAGAAAGTCGCATAGAAACCCTGGAGATGTGGATATACAGAGAATATGTCGTATTTCATGGAAACAAAAACAGTCAAATGCTGAGGTTCTAGAAAAACTGGGAATGAAGAGAGAGTTGATGAAAGAAATAAAGAGGAGGCAAAAGAAATATTTCGGCCACGTTAAAAGACATGATACTCTTATAAAAACCACACTGGAAGGCAAGGTTAAGGGCAAGCGAGCAAGAGGCAGACAACACTACAAGTGGGAAGATAACATCAAGAGATTGATGATCACCAGCCTGACAGAATGTACAGTCAAGGCGAGAGACAGACAGTGTTGGAAATCCATTGCAGCCAACCTTCAGTGTGGAGATGGCACCTGCTTAATTGTATTTTGTGCTAGCCCCGTATTTGTATCCATGGTATATTTTTAATGACTGTGCAGTGTTTGAAAATATTACCGGTCCAAGTTTGTATTTAGTAATTTACCTATTATGTTGCATGAACTTTGCAGAGGGTGAATACAAAACTTGGACCGGGAATATTTTCCAACACTGCACAGTCATTAAATGTACACCCTGTAGAACAATCATCACTCGATGCGTGATGTGATCAGTGACACGCTGGCCGCCGGTACTTCTCAAGACATTTCCTGGTAGCTCTTTTATGCCAGGTCGACCTCAGAACAGAGGTCAATGAGAAAATATCCCTGCCTTGTGGGGGACTCGAACACATGGCCACCGAGCCAGTAGGTAAGCGTCATAGCCACTGCGGTACCACTGCTACTTAATCAATGTATAAAAGGTTATAGAAAATAAACATTGTGCATAATGTTAATGTCATTAAAGACAGAGACAATTGATATGATTAAAGATATGGAAATACACTTGTTCTATAGTGTTAAAGTGGTTAAGAATACAGAAAATAATAATGTTTAATTTGTTATAACGTAGTTATAAATACATAACATAAATAGCATTACTGAGAGAAGACTTGCAAAATAAACACATATCACAGCTTTTATGTGAGGAATACAGAAAACAACCATCTTTCACGGTGTTGATGTGCGGCAATACATTGCTGGCACCAGAAGGTTAAAGAAAATAACCATGTTTTTTTTTTTATTTGCGTTGCGTAGCATCGCTTTGAACTCAAGCGTAGTCCATACGAACTCGAAAAATTAACTACCTGCCATGTTAAAATACCAATAGGTGCACGTCTTTTACAGGACGTTGCAATCAACCTCATCATCTATTAAATGTTTGTGGCTTACTCAGACATTTTAAGTTTCAGTGATTTGTCATTGCTTTCTGAACGACCGACGCGTCATGCCATCGAAATCAGCGCATAGCTGTCTGCTTCCACATGGCCTGAGGCTGATTTCGAACCCTCGTGTTAGTATGTCGGAAAATTGGAAAACTACGTGTGATCAAGAGACATCGTTGTTATACAACACTTGGCGAATCAAGAAGGAAGGACTCGGCAGCAAGCTCGTAAAATCGGTACCGCTAATTGTTCTGTGCGCCAGCATAGCGGTTATAATATGCTTGCCTGCTACAGAGGTAGGTACGTAGATAAGTAGGTAGGTCAGTAGGTAGGAATGTAGGTAGGTATGTGTTTATTTTTACCACTAGCATAATCAGTATAACATCCCTTGAAACAAGTAAAGAGTTTCAAGTCCATTTTTTTTTGCATATCCTTTACAGGACATCGCTGTCAACACCAGCATCTTTCAGCTGTATGTTGATTTCTTGGCAATATTACGCTCAGTAGTTTTCCATTGCTTTCTGAGCGGCCGGCTCACATACCCTGTAAGTTACCGATGCGATTCGAACCACTGCTGATTCTCACCGTCATCACGTTACCTACGAGAGTATACGAGATTACTGAGAAAAGTCATAACTTCTAAGCCACGAAGCCGGCTTCAAGTCCATAGGAAGTATACTATAATCAATTGGCAGATCAGAAGACGAGATCGAAAATAGATGTAATAAGGCAAACCAACTCATTGGACAAATGGCACCAGTTGAGTTGAGTTGAGTCACGAACCAACATCACTGCACTCAGGACATTCCCATACGTGCTCAGTCCCCTCATTCAACAGCCAGCGAAGAGTCATACTACTAATCATTCCCACCGCTATCTGATTAAATGTTCTCCTGGTCTTCCCTCTCAGTTTTGAGATTCTTCCAGAACCCCTGCTGATCCCCCGCAATCTCATTCTTTCCACATATGGGTTCTCAGTCTGTTCCTCCGCCTTCTCCACCTAGTCCCACAAGCGCACGACCATCTCCCCCTTGTCCATAGGCAAGATACCACCAAGAGGTGCATTCCCTGCTAGCCTATCAGCCTGTTCATTCCCCCGTACACCTGCATGGCCAGGGCAAAATATCCATAAAATTCTCACAATCTGTGACCTCTGAAGAGACTAGAGGCATTCCACACGAAATATTCCTTTCTCCACCTTGCTAAGCATATTCTTTGAATCAGTAATGAACACAACGTGTGTTGCAGTAATCTCTCTAGCCACCGGAATGCCGCTGTTACTGCCTCCACTTCCATTCTCATGCTGGAGGTTGTAGTGTCATATGCCAGGTTCTCCTTTTTCAAGACTTGCCCATTAGCCTTTGCAATAAAGCCCCAATACTAAAGAACAAACATGTATCAATAACTACTAAGAAAGCTCTTTACAACACAATCTTCCTACCAACTCTATGCTACCTGGACAATGACAGAAAAGGAGAAAAGAAAAATCAGAACAGAAATGAGATTCCCTGAGAAGACTACTCAACGTATCAAGAAGAGATAAGATCAGAAATGAAGAAATCAGGACTAGGGTGGGGGTTATATCAGCACTAGATTTTATTAGAAAGCAGCAAGTCAAATGGTTTGGCCATGCAAGTAGGCTACCAACTAACAGCATACCACAACAAGCAATGATGTACAGACCAGATAGAAACAGAGGAAGAGGCCGACCACGTAAACGTATACATGAAGCCCATAATCGGGCACTCTCACGATGTTTATACTTCAATTCGACACCGCAAGGTACAAGAGCAACATAATGAGTTGAGATGAGATAATCAGTCTATCGTTGAGCCACCCTCATTAAACTGCGCGCTGCAGATGTCTAGCAAGAAAAAAAGCAGCCTGTGAGATACTGACCGTATCTTCTAATGAAATGTATGAGCGACTAACTCTTTATGTAAGTAACAGTTGATGGCACGGTAAACAAAGCAACATGTATGTTTATGGTAACGGACGTCAAAAGTGATGAGTTTGTGGAAATGGCGAAGCAACAAATGCAATCCTGCATGCAATCCAGAGTAAGGTTCTGCCTAGGAAGCTCTTTGTTCGCTGAGGCTCAAAGACATTTCTTTGGCTAGCTTGTTTTTGGGATGGGTGTTAGTTAGTTAGTCGACAGATCATCCTCATTGCACATCGAACCATTCAGACCATAAGTGCTCGGATCCCCTCCTCAGCAAATCCCGCAGCGTATAGCGGCTAACGACACCAGCTCTGTGTTGGTTTATGAATCTTCTTTGGCTTCCTGAGTAGTGTTCTTGTTTGGCCACACCTATTTTAATTTGCTGTATTCGCAGTCTGACCATGGTTGTAGATTCACAGTCATCGCTTGGTTCTCGCAAAAGTCTTACTTCTCGTAGAGCATTCAGAATGTCAGCATGGTCCATGGCGCGTCCGCCCTCCACAGTAGCCTTACCTGCGAGCTTGTCAGCCCGCTAATTTCCTTGTACTCCTGCATGCCCTGGCACGAAGATGAAACTAATCTTTGCCAGCCAAGACCGCTCCAGAGACAGCAACCACTCTCTTCGGATTCACCCCGTCTCTATCCTCTTGAGCATACTCATTGAGTCGCTAAGGACACATGCCATAGTGAATGTCCGTGTCTCCAGCCATGTTATTGCTTTACCTACTGCCATGACTTCCATAGTCAGGCTACTTGTGGTCTCAACAAAAGCACCAGAGTCCTCCTTCACAATTCTCCTGGATGGGTGGATGGGTGCTATTGAATCCTGTAGACGACTGCGGTTTAAATCGATGCAGTTTGGGCATTAGGTGTCCTGTCGGTGTGCAGACTTCTATCAAGACCCGGTACCAAAGTTCTACCTACACAGGGGACTATGTTGTGGAGCACTCCCTCCCGTCTCCAAATTCAGAAGTCAGTGGGGTGTACAAAACTGGTACTGAAACTTCACATCCGCGGGATGCATATCACGATATAACAGGTCAGGATTCAGTACACCACACACGGTCAGGATGAGATTAGGTCAAGGTCGGTCATGTTTACTGCAGGGGATTTAGTATTTAACTGCCAGCAGAAAATAACTTCCAACGGGACTGCGAAAGGTATAATATGAAAATGGAAAGTAGCAGAAGATGAAACAAACCTATCAAATAAGGTGAACACTTACTTGTTTGTCTAGCTGCGCTGATCTATTGTCAAGGTGTCTATCATTTTCTGACTCTGCTTCGATGTCATCTATATCGTCATAATTGAAACCATCTTCTTCGCTTCTTTTCCCAATACCGCCAGCAAAGCCAAATCTGTCTATTCTTCTTTTCCCAATTCCTCCTGCAAAACCAAATCGGTCTAGCCGCCGCTTGCCGATGCCTCCAGCAAAACCATATGTGTCTAGCCGTCGCTTGCCGATCCCTCCAGCAAAACCATACGAGTCTAGTCGCCTTTTCCCAATTCCCCCAGCAAAACCATATGTGTCTAGACGTCGCTTTCCGATCCCTCCAGCAAAACCATAAGCATCTAGCGGTCTTTTCCCAATGCCTCCAGCAAAGCCATACGTGTCTAGCCGTCTTTTCCCAATGCCTCCAGCAAAACCATAAGCGTCTAGTGGTCTTTTACCGATGCCTCCAGCAAAGCCATATGTGTCTAACCGTCGCTTTCCAATGCCTCCAGCGAAACCAAATTTGTCCAGACGCCTTTTTCCGAGCTGACCAGCAAATCCGAAACGGTCAAGTCTGCGTTTGCCTATTCCGCCAGCGAATCCAAACTTGTCTAGTCTTCTCTTATCAGGTCCACCATAGTATCCCGTGTTGTCTATGTCTCGTTTCCCTAAATGCCCAGCAAAACTGAAAGGATCAAGCTGGCGTTTTCCAATTCCTCCAGCGAACGAAAATCTGTCTACTCGTCTTTTCCCAATACCACCGTAAAATCCATAACGATCTAATCTTGCGTTTCTCAATATCGTCAGGATCTTCAGAATCCTGATCTTCAGGTACATACAACGCTGCGGGTTCTAGGTCTGCTGCTTCATTGACAGCGCTGATGTCACCGAAGGCATCTGGGCTGTCAGCTGTGTCGGCTACATCGCTGGCTGAGAGTTGATTCAACGTTAAGACAAGCGCCAAGAGGAGCAGCTGTTGAAGTAGGGTCTTTCCTATCATCGTTGAGTATTCTTTACACCTGGATTGAGACAAACAAAATAGAGGGTGTTACGTATATATCATATATGTGTAAGGTAGGATTACTCCCGTTAACAATATTAGAAATACAAAATTTATGTTAAAATAAATGTCTGTTAACAGCTTGCGGGAGACGGCTTTATAACTCCACGTAGATATCACTCCCTCGGACACTATAATACAAATCATTATCATGTATGTCATGCTGATAAGCGTTGGCAGTCATCTTACGCCATCTGACACGGTCTTATGAGTCGTGAATCAACTCTGTGTTCTTGTTTCTATGCCATGCGGCCAAGCCATTCAGATAATTACTTCATGCCTTTCCCTTATTCTTTTCCTCTCAATATTGTCAGCTATCACCAGGTATTATAGATTATTTCTTCTCATAAAGTGTTCCGCGTTCCCATTTTAAATGTTACTAACCTTCAGCTTGACAACGGTCTGGCGTCACCTGGTGCACATGACTATCCCTACCAGGCGAGGTTGCTCCTATGGAGCACCCAGTTACGCCGTTTCTCCGATTTTCTATTAAATGACAAAATCATGATTGTCTTGGAATCTGTAAGGAAGGTAGTTTGTCAATATTTTTTTTCTTAGCAGTGACTATATTAGTCGATGACAGCAACCATTGTCTCCATCCTCAGTCTACTGTTGTGAAATTGGAAATCGGCTGCTCTTTAACTTCATCCACCACCTGCATTAGTACGGGTGGCGTAACCGCAATAGGGGGATATCCATTGGCTATTTACTCTGGACGTGACGGTGTGTAGAGAGACGATCAGGCAGACAGACTGGCCCGGACTGTATCGGTGAATGGGGTATAGATGGACGATACGGTACATGCGTCGAGGGATCATCCCCTAAACCATTTTAGGGTTTCCAGGGGGGGGGGGGGGGGGGGGGAATTAAGATTATTTCCAAATCGCGTTAATACAAGATATTGATATTGTTTTTCCCTTCATACTTTACGGTTCCGTACGTCTCAACCTTCTAAAATTCATTTTATAAAGTAAGTAGACCCACAAATCACGCTTTATGTGGACGTCTAGACTTGTTTTAGTTTGTGTTATTAAATTTAACTTCGATTATTACGTATACTGTGTAAAAAAAAAAGGGGGGGGGGGGCGATTTTTAGGTAGGAAATACGAAAGGGGGGAATGAAGTTCTGAAAATATGGTAAAGGGGGACACGGGCCAAATTTTTAGGTAGGAAATACGAAAGGGGGGAATGACGTTCTGAAAATATCGTGAAGGGGGACACGGGCTAAAAAAGGTTGAGAACCACTGGGTTAGAAGATCTGGCCGACACGCAGTACCCCGAGGATAAACCAGAGGACACATAATTAGACAACAACTGGCACCATCATTGCTGAGACTCTTCGCTGGTTGTTACAGCTCACAGTGTCAAAGAGTCAGTTAGTGAAGGCATAGAGAATAAAGCTATGCCGTTGATCTTGGTGTGTTGTGAGATATTGCCTAGTTTTACCAACTATGGAAACAGACTCAAGATGCGCCAAGGTAAGTCATATCTCCGAGTGGTCACGGACAAGAAAATCTCCTGCTTGAAGCCCTGGAGAAGGACCACAGGCTGAGAAGAGCAAAATTATTGATAATTCATGCAGAGAAGACAACAGAGAAGTGTGTATGCTCGAAAACAATATGAGTTGTGAGACATGGTTCAGAATGTCAGAGGAAAATGTCAGACCTGTGCAGGGTCATAATCACATCGGATTAGGTGTGTAGAAATTGACCAGCAGGTTGTGCAGAATGGGTTGTGTCAGCAACTGGTACGCGACAATTTGCACTCAGGTGATGTAATAATCTATATGGCTGGTTCTGGAGGAAAAGGCAAAAGAAGTTCCTGGGGGTTCATGACAAAGATTAATGGACAATGTGTGGTGCAGGAGAGACTGGCATGTGATACTATAACATCTGTCTGAGAATGAAGGTGGAGGCGGTCACAATTGAGTCATTTAACTACAGGATAAACAGCATAAAACGTATTGTCATGATTGCAATGAACTCACATAGACCTTTAAATAGAGTTAAAAGAGTATGCTTTCATTAAAAATGCAAAGCTATGTAGGAACTAGTTAGATCTTTTCCCCCAGGGCACGCTAGAGTATTGGGAAATGAGCAGGTGGACAAATTGGCTGGTTCTGGACCGCTGAGCGGGGTGTTGGCCCACAATAAGGCAGATGGACAAATTGGCTGGATCTGGACCGCTGAGCGGGGTGTTGGCCCACAATAAGGCAGGTGGACAAATTGGCTGGATCTGGACCGCTGAGCGGGGTGTTGGCCCACAATAAGGCAGGTGGACAAATTGGCTGGATCTGGACCGCTGAGCGGGGTGATGGCCCACAATAAGGCAGATGTGGCCAGAGCCCTTGGGGGTCGTGTCCGTTGTGTGAAAGAACAGATACAGCATCATTGCCTGGAGGCACCTTGGTGCGAACGAGAGTGCCAATAGATTTGGCCTATATTCAGTTCCGCCAGGACAGACAGTAAGTAAATGTTAACCCCGACACACGAACGCAGACAATAAGTGTAAACTGTCATGGTGTCCCGGTTAAGCAGACAGAAAATGTGAATTACCACATCACATGTTAACAGACAGTAAATATGAACTGCCACATGTTAGCAGACTGTAACATTGAACTGCCAAATGTAAACAGACAGTAACATTTAATTGTCACGATTAAACAGAGGTAAAAATGAATTTACCACATGTTATATATGTTTGCATATCCTTTTACAGGACATCGCTGTCTACATCAACATCTTTCAGTTGATTGTTGATTTCTTGGCAAGATTACGCTCAGTAGTTTGCTACCACATCTTAACAGACTGTAAATATGAACTGTCACGTGTAACCAGGCAGTAAACTGTCACGTGTAACCAGGCAGTAAACTGTCACGTGTAACCAGGCAGTAAACTTTCACGTGTAACCAGGCAGTAAACTGTCACGTGTAACCAGGCAGTAAACTGTCACGTGTAACCAGGCAGCAAACTGTCACGTGTAACCAGGCAGAAAATTGTCACGTGTAACCAGACAGTAAACTATCACGTGTAACCAGCTAGTAAATAAAAAAACGGTTACACATTGGCAGGCATTAAAAATAAACTGATACATGCAAGCAGACAATAAACTGTGACGTTTAAGTAGGCAGTTTTAAAAAAAAAAACGTATTTGTTAACAGGCGGTAAATATAAACTGTTAAGTGTAAGAGGACAGTAAATGTAAACTATCGGCTGTTAGCAGACATTAAATGTTAACTCTAAAATTTGAAAGCAGACAGTAACATGCAACCCCCATCTTCGTGTAGGTACGCAACGCAAAGTGAGAAGACTGATACCCCAACGTAGACAGTCAGTGCACACCTAGCTATATGTAAGTAAATATTAACAGGAACACAACTGATAATGGAAGACATCAGATTGGCTGTGTGACACACGACAGACCTATTAGATGTTTGTCAGAACTGACCAGATGTTGACTTCATTTAAAGCAATTTTTGCGCACTTTGATAAATATCTAACACCTGACATGCCATCTTCTGTCTAGAATGGCATTAACGCTGTGGACTGCTGCTATCAGTCTAAAACTGAGCAAACCCTACGTGAATTCGAGGCAGGGAAATTCGACAAATCACACACACACACACACACACACACACACACACACACACACACACACACACACACACACACACACACATAAAACTGAGCAAACCCTACGTGAACTCGTGACAGTGTAACTCGACAAAGGACAGACACATACAACACAAGTGCTCACCTGTTATTCTCAACGAAAAATATAACACACAGAAAACCAACTTCAAGAACTGAAGAAAAAAAAACGTATCTGTCCTGAGAAATATTACAACCGAAAACAAATCGTACAATGGTTCCGTCGCCCTGCTACTGAGTAAGTGTGTGGGCGACACTGTGAGCTGTGAAATTCGCGTGGAATGCTTTTACATCTGTCCTGTACAGTGACCTGCATGTTCGGAACAATGGCTACCGGTTGTTGATGAATCGACTGATTTGCCTTTACGGTTCACGAGTGCATTTTTCAGGAGACTCCTGGGAGTCGACGCTGAAGCTGCGGAGTTCATGCTTTGTGCGACACTTTCGGCGGTTCGCCCTTCGGTAAAAGACCGAGGCATGTGAGAAAACCCGGGTCAATGAGGTCTTTCTGGTGACTGCCGAGCCCTCGACGATGAACTGTGGTTTTCGTGGATGAATTTTGTGTTGGCTTTCTGGCAGCGGCATTATGCACAGTGTACCTGTGCGGGCTGTTGGATTGATGAGACTCCTGTCTATTCCACTTTTCTCATTGGACAGTGGGGAGCACTTTGTGTGATATTCACTGGCACAAGAATGGAGCATAATAGTTACGACCGTTGCCTTGAAGTTGGAACATCGACTAACTAAATAACTGCCAATGCGTACATCTGCAAATTCCCTAGAGTTTTTACTTTACAAATTCACAAATCATGCTATTTCAGTACCATAGTACATTTTCTATTATCGCAACAATTTCTTCGAAAATATTTGACGCATTACAAAAACATTCAAAACACGTATATTTTAAGTTCATAATTAAAATTCGATTTTAATTGCCAGTGTGAATGACGATAAATGCCTCAAAGTCACACGGGTACCTTTGAAGGAACATGTTTTAAATCGAAGACGCATGCAAATTTGCTACAACCACAAAGATGTAGTTATAATATAATCATTAGTTAGCATAGTGGGTGTTTGAGATACAGACACGCCGCATAGGCAAACACGACATTCTACGATATGTCACCAGTACTGACAGTGCAGGGAACAGTTCTTTGGGAGGTGGAGGATCGAAGAACAATTACTACTGTTACAGTTATCGCGTGCATGAGTGTTTCTTTCTTCTTCACAATATTGTATTTCTGCATTCAATGTCTTCTGTTATTGTCTGGTTTATTTGGGTTACAATGCAAACTATAATCGTGTTCGCATGCATGCCCGTCAGTCTTTTCATCAATCTGTCTCACTTCTGCATTCTGCATGTATTAGTGTATATAGGCAAGTATATAATTAAATATAATATCGTCAAATGTCAAATCAATATATGAAATCGAAAATAGATGCAATACGGCAAACCAACTAATTGGACAAATGACACCAACACTAAATCACAAACACTATCAATAGTTACTAAGAAAGCACTCTACAATACAATCGTCCTACCAACTCTATGCTACCAATGCCAAACCTGGACAATGATAGAACAAGAGAAAAGAAAAATCGCAACAACAGAAATGAAATTCCTTAGAAGAATAATCATTGTATTAAGAAGAGAGAAAATCAGAAATGAAGAAATCAGAACTAAAGTGGGGGTTATAGCAGCGCTAGATTTTACTAGAAGGCAGCAAGTCAAATGGATTGGCCATGAAACTAGGTTACCAACTAACAGTATACCACAACAAGTTATGATGTATAGACGAAAAAGAAACAGAAGAAAAGGTCGATCACGTTAACGATGGGCAGAAGGAATAGCACGAGAATCTCGATATATGAAGCCCAAAAACGGACAGTTACCCGCTATTTATACTTCACCTCGACACAGCAAGGTACAAGAAGAACAAGCTGAGATGAGATGCGATTATAATTACGCTTAAATGAGCTACTGTTTGCAGACGATCACAGTTAACTGTACGAGAAATCTGCAGATATCTAACATCATATAAACCGTCTCGACAATTGTTGTCAGAAACATTTAATGACGATTAACATCGAACAGACAACATTTATGCCAATTCGACGAACACCAAAGCAATGTAACGCAAACATACATAGAAAATTATGAAGACAAGTTAGAGAGTTCATGAATCTAGACAGTCTGGTCACATAGGATGGAAGACTAGGTGGAGAAATAGAAGCGACTATACAGAAAGCAAACAAAATAAATTGACAAATAGAATATATCCTGAAACATTCAAATATCAACATGCATACAACAAGAGGCTGTTAAGTGCTTGATTCGTTCCAACGTTTTGTTACCAATTATTCGTCCCAACGTTTGTTACCAATGTAAGACATTGACAGTACAAGAAACACACAGGCGTACAATCGCATCATTTAAGATGGCAGCATAAGGAATAAGGCTGGAAAAATAAGAGTTACAGAGACACACCATAAACTAGTAACAAATGAGGGAGGGAGGGGGGATTAACACCGATTACTGACTTTATAGAACACCAAAGAATCAAATAGTTCGGAGATTTAGTTAGACAATACAAGATCAACCAGCCACTAGATCGTTCTATATGAGAACATCGGGAAACAAGACGAGAGGACCACCCAGGAAGAGTTGGCTAGATAGAGTGAAAGAAACATTGAAGAAATCAAATATGGCATGAGCATATTAAACAATACAAGCGAAAAACAAAATTACGTCAAACTCCTCTCTGGAACGATTCACGACATAAGCTTTAGAAAGAAAGACGTATGAAGAAAACTCATGGGTAGGTATATATATGTATATATATATATATATATATATATATATATATATATATATTATATATATATATATATATATATATATATATATATATATATGTAGGTAGACTGATTTTTTGCATTCGCACTTGTGGAGCGGTATCGAGAACAAGTCACCCAAACTGTTCAAGAAACCTGATACGGGGGAGGAAAATGGCACGTAGCAAGAACATTACAAGTAGACACCCGACTTACAAGATGAGCAGCGTGGAAGCCGCCAAGACCTTAAAGATGACAAGAGAAGAGAACCTACCTGTGAGCTGCAGCAAAGAACCTGAACCTACAGTAACCTTAAATGAAGCTACCACGAGGAAGACCGACGACAACCCACCAAGACTATTGAGAAGCGAGAGAGGAGAAAGACACCATAGTCGGAAACACCGACTCACAGACGATCAGATGGGTTGTCAAACGTATCCAAGTAGAGCTGACAGATGAACAGATCCTGAAGCAGCTGCAACAGGAGAATCTCCATATCCAAATCTTGAAGACAGAGCGGCTGCTGACATACTTCAAGATCCCTACAACTTTGGCGGAGGTGACAACAGAGGGCAGCGAGATGCCGATCACAGTAGCTATGAACAAGAAAGTACAACAGCCCGAAAGATTCATTCCAAGATTCACTCAATGCTCAACATGCGAGAGGGCCGGCCACAGCAGAACAACATGCCGCAGCAAGACGGAGATCTGCCGATACTGCGCCGAGCACCCCTCCTTCAAGGAATGACCGCTGGCCAAACAGGACAAAAACTTCCAAACGCCCAACAATAATAGAAAGTGTGTTCCTGCCTTGGCAAGCATGGAGCTGTCCCGTACCTCCAAAGACATAGAGATGTCTTAAAGACCTGCCATAACTACAAAGACACCATACAAGAAAGAACTGCGAAAGTGCGAAACAGCAGCAGGCATCACACAAACCGAAAAATCACAGCTACAAGACCAGATTAACGAGCTGAAGAAACAAGTTAAAGCACTACTGACACCGACCCTGACCAGTGACAGCGAACAACTGCTGACCGACATGAAAGAAGTCCGGCAAAGCATCCAACAAGAGATGGAGCGCATTGCAAAGATGAAAAAGTAAAATGAAACAAAAATCCTACAAGCAATCAAGGCAGAAAGAGAATTACTGAAAACCAAAAGGAAACAATGCAAATACAAAACAAATGAAAAAAACAGAAAAAAAGCAGAAGCAACGCAAAAGACCGCAAAGAAGCCGCAAGCTAAACCAAACTAAAGACCAATCAGAAACCGCCAGCTAAGGCCAGCTGTCCAATCATGATGTCCAAGCATCTCAAGGGAAAACCAGAATCCTGCCAGATACTTGAAGAAAGCTAAGAGCTAAGAGGGTTTGGTACCGCAAATCCGATACGCGTGCAGACAACTGGAGCTTAAACGAGAAAGACGAAGCAACCTTACCTCTCGAAGAGCAGTGGGCAATATGGGAGGATAAATACGACGAGAAGGAATGGTAAAGAAGACTACCAGCCGACAAATCAAACAGAGTCCTTATAAAGACTGTAACCAGACGAGCCAGGAGCCTTCACTAACTAAAGAAACCAAAAGAAACCACCAGAGGAGGCGAGCACAAAGTAAACTCGCCGACAAACACCACAGCTGACGTCACAGGCACAAACGCTTATATAACCAGTCTTAAGAGCGCACATACAGAAACTGGATACAACCCATAAAAATTACGGTCCTCAACTCTAACCAACGCCGAAGAAAAAGTTTGAACGAGACCGAATTTAGACATATTTTTTTGTTTTGAATCAAGCAAGCTGATTGATTGATAGATAGGAAGACAGGCTGTTTGATTCGCATTGGGTAGGCATTCAAATAGGTATATATATATATATATATATATATATATATATATATATATATATATATATATATATATATATATATATATATATATATATATATATATATATATATATATCGAGACACGGACATTCACTAGGACATGTGTCCTTAGCGACTCAATGAGCATGCTCAAGAGGATAGAGACGGGGTGGATCCGAAGAGAGTGGTTGCTGTCTCTGGAGCGGTCTCGGCCGGCAAAGATTAGTTTCATCTTGATGCCAGGGCATGCAGGAGTACAAGGAAATGAGCGGGCTGACAAGGTATGGTTAATGTGGAGGGCGGAGCGCCATGGACCTGGCTGACATTCTGAATGCGCTACGAGAAGTAAGACTTTTGCGAGAACCAAGTGATGACTGCGAATCTACAACCATGGTCAGACTGCAAGAACAGCAAATTAAAAGAGGTGAGGCCAAACAAGTACACTATGCAGGAAGCCAAAGAAGATTGATAAACCAACACAGAACTGGTGTCGTTAGCCGCTACACGCTGCGGGATTTGCTGAGGAGGGGATCCGAGCACTTATGGACTGAATGGTTCGTTGTGCAATGAGGATGATCTGTCGACTAAATAACTAACTAACTAACTAACTAACTAACTAACTAACTAACTAACTAACTAACTATATAATATATGTTTTACAGGACATTGCAGTCAACACCACCATTTTTTACTGAGTCTCCCTAATGTTCTGTCGTTCTATTAGTATGTCTACATCTATCACGTTACTTTATCTATGTCGTTTTCTTGTTCTGTATTCCTGATACAGATACCGTGTATCTCTTTTGGTACATATTGAAATAACATTTTTCACTGCATCTTTATCTATTTCAGTATCTCAATGTTCTGCACTGTTAGTCTATCGATTCACCAAACCCTCTGTTATTGTCTGTACAAGTATCTTTCTAATGTTCTATATACTCATTATTCGGTTTCTATGCTTCTTATTTTCGTTCTCTCTCTCTCGCTCTCTCGCTCTCTCTCTCTCTCTCTTTCTCTCTCTCTCTCTCTCTCTCTCTTTCTCTCTTTCCCATTGGTCGTCTGTGTCTGTCTGTCTGTCCGGCTCTCTCTAAGTAATTACCTACCTACATACATATCTACCTACCTACATACATAACTACCTGCCTCATCTTAATTGTTTGCATATCCTTTACAGGGCATTGCTGTCAACATCAGCATCTTTCAGCTGATTGTTGATTTCTTGGCAAGATTACGCATAGTAGTTTGCCATTGCTTTCTGAGCGGCCGGCTCACATACCCCGTAAGTTACCGACGCGATTCGAACCACTGCTGATTCTCACCGTCGTCACGTTACTTACGAGAGTATACGAGATTACAGAGAAAAGTCGCCAACCTCTAGGCCAGGAAGCCGGCATCTACCTGTCTACATACACGAAATCCACAAGAAATCAAAGACACCACCAATAATTATACATACAGTCGCAACCTGTTTCAGCACTACCTCAGTACAGGCTATATTCCCCCGTTAAATAAACAAAGTAATAATAATGGAAGATTATCTCTAACGACACCTAGCCTATAACATTCCCATATGTAAGGTGCGGTACATCTTCCTTAGGTATTTATAACGCTCATGTTAAACACTGCCTCAGTAAATCATGTATTATTGATTATTTATCATGCGTTTTGTTTTAATGCTTATTGCTATTTTGTTGTCTAAGATTAGCTTTATAAGTGATATTGAATAAAATAATGTATGAGAGGAAATAGAGAAGAAAACAGAATGTCAGACGGGCCTGCGTGCCCAATTCTTACCCCTTTGAAAATAAAATGTGTTCGTTCCTTGTTGGTTCATTCGTTCGTTCGTTCATACCTGTCTGTCTGTTTGTCTGCATGTCTCTGTCTGTCTGCCTGCCCACTGGCCAGCAGGCCCTTCCCCCCGTCAATCATTCTGCCTCTCTGTCCGTCCGTCGTCTGTCTATCTTTTCATTTATTCACCGGCGTGCCTGTCTATCTGTGTGTGAGTGTGTGTGTGTGTGTGTGTGTGTGTGTGTGTGTGTGTGTGTGTGTGTGCCTATCTGTGTGCCTGCCTATCTGTCTGTGTGTACGTTGCTTGTCGGTCGTCTATCCGCCTATTTATCCATCTCTCTCTCTCTCTCTCTCTCTCTCTCTCTCTCTCTCTCTGTGTGTGTATGTCTGTCTGTCTGTCTGTCTATCTGATTGTTTAGCTGGCTAGCTACCCTAGGCATGTATCAAATATAATGCATGTGTATGTATATCTTGTAACTAACAACTATTGTCTGAAAGAGGTTAAGTGAAACTAGAACATTATATACAACAATAAGAAAGAGACAAACAGCTTTCTTTGGTCATGTGATGAGAAGAGAGGCATTGGAGAACATCGTGACAACAGGAAAGATCGAGGAGAAGAGAGGCAGAGGCAGGCCAAGAGAAATGATGCTAGGATGGATTGAGACGATGGCATGGAGGAATATCATCAGCAGAGTTGATCCAGAACACTAACGACCGAGATCTGTGGAGAGCCATGAACGCCTACGCCAGCTGGCATGGCACTTGATGACGATGATGATGTATATCTTCCTTTATATCCACACATGCATACATACTCCCTTACAAACAGAATAAATCATTTCGGTCAATCTGAAGTGAACTGAGAACAAACCCCACAATCTCAGACAATCGTTTATAGAAAACTGAGTGTCTTCAACACACAGGGTGTGTAGTCACATGAACCCACTATGATATCTTGACAAAGAAGATGAAGAAAAATAAAAGAGATCACACGAGACAGAGAAACCACTGTTAAATGATGTTCACAATCGATAGGTATCGATCACTCGGCACCGAGGGTAGGGTAATGATGTACCAAAAGAAAGAAAAACACGGAGAATTACAGATACACAATTAGATTGACATTAAGTAGTCGAGAGTGGAATCAATAAGGAGCTACACAAGAAAAAGTCAATAGTGTTGGAAATGGAGACATACACAGAAGATGCAAGCTGGAAGGTGAAATCAGTGGTAGAATCTATTAATGAAGCATATGTCAGATATAACGAGACAACGACAGCAGCCATAAACGCTCGTATGACCTCACTCATAATATTATCAGTCTTAAAAAAAACTTAAAAGTCGTACAATTAGAGATGATAAACTTCATTAGCACCGGGTTTTATCCCATATGGCATGGTCTCTTTCCACAGGGCGACATGCCTAACGCGTCGCACAAAACACGAACTCCGTAGCTCCAGCGACGACCCAAGGAGTCTCCGAAAAACGCACCCGTTAACCGAAAGACGTAGCTCGGAATCGAACCCACAGCCTTCGGAGCGCAAGGCAGACGGCTTGGCCATATCGCCACGGAGACTAGCGCAGATCCATATTAACTTTGCGGCTATAGAAGAGCAAACATAAACCATATCTTTAGTATGAGAACCATATTTTAGAGATGCAGAGAGAACACTGTAGATCGTCCTACTTACATGTTTATATGAGTAAACATAAACCATATATTCATTATGAGAACCATCTTTCAGAAATGCAGAGAGTACAATATAGATCGTCCTACTTACATGTTTATATGAGTAAACATAAACCATATATTCATTATGAGAACCATCTTTCAGAAATGCAGAAAGCACAATATAGATCGCCTTACTTACATGTTTATATGAGTAAACATAAACCATATATTCATTATGAGAACCATCTTTCAGAAATGCAGAAAGCACAATATAGATCGTATTACTTACATGTTTATAAGAGTAAACATAAACCATATATTCATTATGAGAACCATCTTTCAGAAATGCAGAGAGCACAATATAGATGTCCTACTTACATGTTTATATGAGTAAACATAAACCATATATTCATTATGAGTGTCGTGTCCTCCTTTAAAGTGTCGTCCCTGGAGTGAGGAGATCCGACACCCACATTATAATATTATTTTTTTCCCCCCTCAATATTCTGGAGAATCCACCAGCTTCTGTCCAACACACTCCATCAGCCTATGGACACCTTTTCCTATCACTCTCACACTGTCGTACTATGCCCCCTTCTCATACTTCCCCAACGCAACATACTCAACAACTCTTACTTCTAGAAATTAATAAAGATTAATTTATTAAAATAAAAGTGTAACGTGTATGAGACGTGTATGCGAAGAAAATGTGTGACGTGTTCTATATAGTGTAGAGAATCTGACTCTCAGACATCAGATCAGTCCGCTGATCACAGCAAAGATAGACCACAGCACGTTACGTCAGAACAAGTACGTCTCACCCGTTGCCGGAACCATCCTGCCGGATACTGCTTTGCTTCTGTAGACCTCTGGTAATCCCATTTCATGAACATGAGAAATAGACACCGGTGGTATGAACAGTTACTTATGGACCGGATTCACTCTACACAATGTCCGTTCCTAATGTTCTCTAACCAACTGCACAAGTTCTTTTCTAGTGTTTACACAGTTAGTAAAGTTAAGTGTTAGTCGACAGATCATCCTCGTTGCACATCGAACCATTCCGTCCGCAAGTGCTAATTACTAATGTTAATTGTTACTGTACTAACACTAGTTACTCTTAAACGGTTCTCGGTTCGTTACCACTGTTTAATGCTGTATGGTGCAACTGTAATCTTCACTATGTTGGGTGAATCAACCTCCCTCTAGCTTTTAATCACGTCTGTAAGCAATCTTTATTGATTGCCGAACTGGTGTTCTTCAGACTGGGATTTTCTTCCTTCCCAAAACTTTATTGAGCTTCCTTGGATCTGGTAGGGAACCTAGGATAGAAACAACACACCTGGTGATAGTACTAGTTCATGATTCTTTCGGCTGAGTGTAAGCCTATCACCTTGCCTAATGATCGTTAGCTAACTAGACTTAGTCATAGAGTAGATTAGCTACCCACCTAGAATCGAATCAGGTTATGACAAAGAAAAAATCAGCAAACAGAATGTGGAACCCCTCCCACAAGGGACACCTACGGGAAATCCCAATTATCCCTCATTACTCAATTCTCAACTAGTAAAGCTTATCAACACTTCACTAATCTATTCTAGCTAACAGAGTCAAGTATCACTTCCCTACTCTAGCTAGTTTCCACTAACAGTGCTAATCATCACACTATAGTTTAACAAGGCTACTGCCTAAAGTAAGTATAACGAATATATTATAATAGGTTATACCTTAAATGGCACCACTGCAGTCCTATCAATCATATCTACATCTGCCATTATAGGCACGTGTAAAATTAAGTCACTAATTAACACACGGTAGATATTATTTCCACTAGGCGCTGCCGTGCCCTGGCACTCTGACTAAAGCATAATTTCAAGTCCTCCCTAGCTGGTCACAACTAGAGTTTATATGGCAAACTACCAAAGTTGTCCACGTGACTTTATCCTCTTCTCCCCCACACAGGTGTTATTTGGACATATCAACCATTTGCAAGGATCTATTTTTCCGGGCTTAAATCCTGTCAAAGTTGTCAGTAATTGTTAAGATTCTCAAAACAAGCCAGCGAATTTTATGACGACTTCCAACAAACAGTTGCAAATAACCCCGTCAAACTCTTCATGTTCCGGAAACCAAGAATTGACATATGTACTGTTTTCTCCCTACTAAGTACTTCCGTTTTACATCTGCCATTGTGATCTCACGGCTTCCATCTGCATTCAAATGTTGACAAACTTGTCAATCTTCTGTTCCGTGGTGACAATATATGTGATTCTAACTGGTAATGAACTGCCAACTCGGTGTATCCCTTCCTTCTCACTCAACACCAAATGTGTAGATGGGCTGACCCCACTGCTTCCATTTACATTCAAATGTAGACAAACTAATCAAGGCGATGCCAGGACCTGTCACCATCAACACCGACCGTTCCAAATCCGTTATAGATGTACACGTGCAGCTACAAATATTGTCCTGAGATTTTGACATCCGCGGT
The DNA here is from genome assembly GCA_014155875.1 of Cepaea nemoralis. NCBI lineage: Eukaryota > Metazoa > Mollusca > Gastropoda > Stylommatophora > Helicidae > Cepaea > Cepaea nemoralis. The sequence goes on along the minus strand of JACEFZ010017988.1, from coordinate 182,620 downwards.
GTTTTTCCAGTTAGTAAAATAATGGTGCTGAAAATACACGCCAAGCAAACGTCGGGAATATTTATCTGTTTAACTCATGGCAATCTCGCGACATAGGCCCCCTCTTAAGAGAGTAGTCCATCTCACTCTCCTCCACCATGAGTTAAATCCAGATAATTCATTCCTCTTCTTCAGGAACTGGGTGTCTTGACAAGAAGTCCGCTCCAACATTTTCCTTCCCAGGAATGTACTCTACTGTGAAATTATACGGTTGAAGTAACAACGACCACCGCATCAAACGTGCGTTGAGCTTCTGAGAAGTAGCCAGGAACATCAGGGGCTGATGATCCGACTGAACCCGAAACTTAACTCCATACAAATATGGCTGAAATTTTTGCACTGCCCATACGAGGGACAAGCATTCTCTCTCGACGGTTGAATAATTCCTCTCCGCCGGTAGAAGTTTCTTACTTGCGTATGCTACAGGTTTCAAAACCGAAGCATCGTCTTTTCCTTCCTGTAACAAAGCGGCTCCAATTCCAATCGCACTCGCATCTGTTCTCAACACAAATTGTTTGGAAAGGTCAGGGAGCTGTAATACAGGTTTGCTGACCAAGGCCTCCTTTAACTGACTATAGGCATTCTCACATTCTGGTGTCCAAATGATTTGATCCGGTAATCCCTTTTTCAAGGTTTCGGTCAACGGAGCTCCCAGTTCAGTGAAATGTGGGATAAATTTGTGGTAGAACCCACACAACGAGAGAAAAGATCGCACATCCTTCTTCGTTTTTGGCCTTGGTGCATTACTGATTTTCTCCAGGTTCTTCTCTTCTGGAACAATGTGTCCTGGAGTGATGGTGTGACCTAGAAATTCCAGAGTTTGGTAACCAATCATGCACTTGGTTGGACGAGCAGTAAGCCCTGCTTCCTTGAGTCTATTAAACACTCTCTCCAAGGATTGTAAGTGGTCATCCAAGCTGTCACTGGAAATCAGAATATCATCCATGAATGAGATGATGGACGGATCCTGTAACGGATCTAGTAAAGTCCTCATCATGCGTGTAAACACACTAGGTGCATTGCTGAGTCCAAAGGGCATGACCTTGAATTCGTAGTGTCCACTGGGTGTACTGAAAGCTAACAGTGGTCGAATCTCCGGTTTGACTGGTATCTGATAGTACCCCCGACTCAGATCCACCTTTGAAAAGTACCGAGCCTTATGGAGCCTAGCGAATAGCTGAGTTGGATTCGGCAAAGGTTCCACCTGAACTGTGTATGACTGTTCAGGAGTCGGTAATCTATACACAACCTGTGTTCTCCACTTGGTTTGCGTAACAAAACTACCCCCGCATTGTATGGGGATGTGGATGGTGCAATCACGTCATCCTCCAGCAGTTTTTGTATTTCCTCCTCCAGGGCCTTTTCTTTAGAGAATGGCACTGGGTAACCTTTTGGCGAACAGGCTCCTGTGTGGTCAAAGTCATCTCGAACTCCACCAACCTCGTTCGTCCTGGTTTATCAGTCAGTATCTCCTTATGAGACTTGAGAACCTGGGTTATCCTTTCCCTCTCCTGGGAGGTCAGATCAGGGTTCACTTGTACATCCCTATAGGTTTCCTGGTGTACTAAGGGATATTCCCTGCCCTCGCTGGTTCCCACTTCTGTCTCCACTGCAACTGCCATTGCCATGAGGTGAGCTGCCTTGTCTCCGGGTCTCTCTTCGTATTTCCGCAAGAGATTGATATGGAAAATCTTCGACTTTTCCCGGATCCGGATCTGATAGTTGGTTCTGGATATCACCCTTCCCACGGGAAATGGTCCTTGCCAACCTATCTCCAGTTTGTTGTTTCCCGTTGGGAGTAGCAACAAGACTTTATCTCCCACCTCTAGAGATCTTTCTTTAGACCTACGGTTGTAGTAAGCCGCATGTCTTTTCCTGGCCTTTTTCAAGTTTTGATTTGCCAGAGTCCATCCCTTGTGGAGTTTTTCTTTCAGTTCCTCCACGTATTTGTAGGATGAGATCACTTCTTCTGACGTCCCCTCTTCAGTCCAACTCCTCAACATGGCTTCCAACGGTCCTTTGATTGGACGACCAAACAGCAACGTAGCGGGTGGTAGTCCTGTTGAGCCATGAGGAACTTCCCGATAGGCAAAGAGTGCTGCTGGGATATATTCATCCCACCTATCAGGTTTTTCCTGCGCTAGTTTCCTGAGCATTGTCATCAACGTGCCGTTGAAACGCTCTACTTGTCCATTGGCTTGAGGGTGGTAAGGGCTGGTATGTATGTGGTTAGAGTGAAACACCCTAAATACCTCCTCCATGAGTTTTCCACAAAACTGAGATCCATTGTCCGTCAGAATTTGATCCGGAAAGCCTAATCTGGTAAAGGCCTCCATCAGTGCGTCCGCCACTCTTTTCGAGTCAATCGTGGTCAACGGTATAGCTTCACCCCACATTGTACAGCAATCCACCATTGTGAGTATATACATGTTCCTCTTCCTAGTCCTGGGAAGTGGACCCACGATATCGATGGCTACCCTCTCGAAAGGAGAGTTCATGATGGGCATCTCACCCAACATCACCGGTGCTGTCCAGTGTTTCGGTGCCACCCTCTGGCACTCAGGGCATGACTTCACATACCGACGCACATCATCTGTCATTCCCGGCCAATAGTAGTGGCAGGAAATCCGCTGCATGGTGGCGGCAATACCCATGTGTCCACTAAAGGAGATGGTATGCCCCATATGAAGAATCTGGGACCGATGAGCTTTCGGGACGACCAACTGACCGTATAGGTTGTCTCCCCTTCCTGCTCTCCTGTAGAGTATCCTATTCTTCATGTAGTACTGCCCCCGTCCTGGTGGATCAGCACTTTTCTGCAGCTTTTTGTAGCAAGGACGTAAAGTATCATCCTCACTCTGGGCAGTTCGTAGCTCCCCCGGCATTGGGTTAGTCACAATTGCGTCTGCCTCTTCCGTTTTCGCCTGAGAGCGAGTCTGCATTGCTCCCATATGAATAGGCTCCCTGGGCATTCCCAGAAAGACATACCGGCAACCTAGGATGACTGGAAAAATGGGATCGGTCAATACAGCGGCCTTGATGGTGCCGGTGACGTACCTTGACCGAATCTCCACATTAGCAATGGGCAACTTCATGGTTACAGCACTCTTCTGTGCAGGCTGTATATCCAATGTTTCACCTGTGAATTGTTCCGGATGTACTAGATCCGCAGAAATCACGGCCTCCCCGTCCAGTCCTGTGTCGTATAAACACTCCACTTGACGACCGTTAACCTCTACCAATTCCACTACAGGTGGTTTCTCCTGGTCTGGAGTCTCTTCCTCGGCCTCGACCTGTTCGGTGGGCTCCACCTTAGGTTTCCCTGAGCACACGACGAATTGAGTGTCTCCTGACTTTCCCCTGCAGTCAATAGCATTGTGCGTGTTTGACTGACATTGGTTGCACCATTTCCCTGTCCTAGATTTTCTATTGTCGGACTTGAATGAGCTCTCCTGGTGGCGAGCTTCCTTGTTGACCTTGGCATTTTCCGTGACAACCTCCTTGGAAGTCACTTGACATGCTGCAAAATGAGGGTTCTTAGCCTTCGATTTGCAGTCCCTCGTATTGTGAGAGGGTGACTTACAAATTGAACACCACTTCTCCGACCACGGTCGTTTAGGTGTAGAGCTTGAGGTGCTCTTGCTTCCCTCCTTCTTCTTCTCTGAACTATCCTCTGATTTTTGCCCATAAGGTTCCCATTTTGTTGTTCCTGAGTTTTTGGCTTTCTTCTTGTCATGTTTCTCTTGACTTTTGGTGTTGGTGGAAAGGTTTTCCCCTGCCTCCCCATGTACCTCGACGAACCGTTCTGCTAATTTATTCACGAGGTCAATACGTTCCGCTCCTTGTTCTCCCAGGAACGTCCTGAGAGGTTTAGACATTTGCTTCTTCAGCTGGTCGACCACCATGAGCTCTTCCAGACTCTCATAGTCATGTGCGAACCCAGCCAAATCCATCCACTTATGGAGATAAGATTTAAGACGCAAACTGTAGGCGGCAAACAACTCTCCCGGTTCTCGTTTCGCTGCTCGAAATTTTTTCCGGTAGGTATGTGACGTAACCTCGAATCGTTTCAGCAGAGCCGTCTTTAATTCATCATAATTGTTCTCATGTCCTGGTGGCAGGCGAGTATAAACCTCGTATCCTGTCCCGCGTAATCCCTGGGATAGCTTAAGATTCCATTTGTTACGCTCCAGACCCATAGCAACTGACATAGCCTCGAAGCGTTGAAGGTATTGGTCAATCTTCTCTTTGTCCTCCTCGTAGACCGCTAAAGGAAACTTCATAGCATGGTACCCATGTCCACCTACTGGTGTTGATCCTGGGATGGAGGAACCTCCAACTGCTCCCTCAGTTTCTCCATTAGATTGACTCTTCAACTCGAGTTCCCTCATCCGGTACTCGTGCTCCCTTTTCTGTGCTTCCTGTTCAGCTTCTAATTTCCTAGCTGCTTGCTCAGCTTCAAATTTCCTAGCTGCTTGTTCCAACTCCATCCTTCTCAATTCCAGCTCGGCCTTTCGATCATCCCTTTCCGCTTGACGATACTCTCTCTCAACTTCTTGTATGTAATCCGTTAGAGCAGACCCAGCCAATCCCATTTCCTCCCCCCTTGCCTTTAATTCTAACGTGCTAAGTTTAGGGGTGGCCATTATACAGAGAGGTAAGCTAGCAGGTCTAGTACAATATAACTGCAAATTACTATACAGATATATGAAGAAGTACTATAAATCTAGATATTACCACACACAGCACATTCACGCAGTGACAAGAGTAGAATCAGGACCACAGACCTATGCAGACGTGTGAAGTGTGAACAGGTAAGATATTAATCCTAACCCCTATCCACATTCACTCTAGCTGGATTCTCCAAAATGATATCTCCCTTTTATAACTAAGGATCCCGTGTCAAAAGACCCCGTTGTCAGAAGATCCCCCTGTCAAACGTTCCTGCTTGCAGGAGATCTCGCTGTCCAAGGATTCCGTTTACGGGAGATCTCGCTGTCCAAAGATCACGTTTACGATAGATCCCACTGTCCAAATATCCCGGACGAGCCCCCAATAATGTCGTGTCCTCCTTTAAAGTGTCGTCCCTGGAGTGAGGAGATCCGACACCCACATTATAATATTATTTTTTTCCCCCCTCAATATTCTGGAGAATCCACCAGCTTCCGTCCAACACACTCCATCAGCCTATGGACACCTTTTCCTATCACTCTCACACTGTCGTACTATGCCCCCTTCTCATACTTCCCCAACGCAACATACTCAACAACTCTTACTTCTAGAAATTAATAAAGATTAATTTATTAAAATAAAAGTGTAACGTGTATGAGACGTGTATGCGAAGAAAATGTGTGACGTGTTCTATATAGTGTAGAGAATCTGACTCTCAGACATCAGATCAGTCCGCTGATCACAGCAAAGATAGACCACAGCACGTTACGTCAGAACAAGTACGTCTCACCCGTTGCCGGAACCATCCTGCCGGATACTGCTTTGCTTCTGTAGACCTCTGGTAATCCCATTTCATGAACATGAGAAATAGACACCGGTGGTATGAACAGTTACTTATGGACCGGATTCACTCTACACAATGTCCGTTCCTAATGTTCTCTAACCAACTGCACAAGTTCTTTTCTAGTGTTTACACAGTTAGTAAAGTTAAGTGTTAGTCGACAGATCATCCTCGTTGCACATCGAACCATTCCGTCCGCAAGTGCTAATTACTAATGTTAATTGTTACTGTACTAACACTAGTTACTCTTAACCGGTTCTCGGTTCGTTACCACTGTTTAATGCTGTATGGTGCAACTGTAATCTTCACTATGTTGGGTGAATCAACCTCCCTCTAGCTTTTAATCACGTCTGTAAGCAATCTTTATTGATTGCCGAACTGGTGTTCTTCAGACTGGGATTTTCTTCCTTCCCAAAACTTTATTGAGCTTCCTTGGATCTGGTAGGGAACCTAGGATAGAAACAACACACCTGGTGATAGTACTAGTTCATGATTCTTTCGGCTGAGTGTAAGCCTATCACCTTGCCTAATGATCGTTAGCTAACTAGACTTAGTCATAGAGTAGATTAGCTACCCACCTAGAATCGAATCAGGTTATGACAAAGAAAAAATCAGCAAACAGAATGTGGAACCCCTCCCACAAGGGACACCTACGGGAAATCCCAATTATCCCTCATTACTCAATTCTCAACTAGTAAAGCTTATCAACACTTCACTAATCTATTCTAGCTAACAGAGTCAAGTATCACTTCCCTACTCTAGCTAGTTTCCACTAACAGTGCTAATCATCACACTATAGTTTAACAAGGCTACTGCCTAAAGTAAGTATAACGAATATATTATAATAGGTTATACCTTAAATGGCACCACTGCAGTCCTATCAATCATATCTACATCTGCCATTATAGGCACGTGTAAAATTAAGTCACTAATTAACACACGGTAGATATTATTTCCACTAGGCGCTGCCGTGCCCTGGCACTCTGACTAAAGCATAATTTCAAGTCCTCCCTAGCTGGTCACAACTAGAGTTTATATGGCAAACTACCAAAGTTGTCCACGTGACTTTATCCTCTTCTCCCCCACACAGGTGTTATTTGGACATATCAACCATTTGCAAGGATCTATTTTTCCGGGCTTAAATCCTGTCAAAGTTGTCAGTAATTGTTAAGATTCTCAAAACAAGCCAGCGAATTTTATGACGACTTCCAACAAACAGTTGCAAATAACCCCGTCAAACTCTTCATGTTCCGGAAACCAAGAATTGACATATGTACTGTTTTCTCCCTACTAAGTACTTCCGTTTTACATCTGCCATTGTGATCTCACGGCTTCCATCTGCATTCAAATGTTGACAAACTTGTCAATCTTCTGTTCCGTGGTGACAATATATGTGATTCTAACTGGTAATGAACTGCCAACTCGGTGTATCCCTTCCTTCTCACTCAACACCAAATGTGTAGATGGGCTGACCCCACTGCTTCCATTTACATTCAAATGTAGACAAACTAATCAAGGCGATGCCAGGACCTGTCACCATCAACACCGACCGTTCCAAATCCGTTATAGATGTACACGTGCAGCTACAAATATTGTCCTGAGATTTTGACATCCGCGGTGTTTTTCCAGTTAGTAAAATAATGGTGCTGAAAATACACGCCAAGCAAACGTCGGGAATATTTATCTGTTTAACTCATGGCAATCTCGCGACAATGAGAACCATCTTTCAGAAATGCAGAAAGCACAATATAGATCGTATTACTTACATGTTTATAAGAGTAAACATAAACCATATATTCATTATGAGAACCATCTTTCAGAAATGCAGAAAGCACAATATAGATCGTCTTACTTACATGTTTATATGAGTAAACATAAACCATATATTCATTATGAGAACCATCTTTCAGAAATGCAGAGAGTACAATATAGATCGTCCTACTTACATGTTTATATGAGTAAACATAAACATATATTCGTTATGAGAACCATCTTTCAGAAATGCAGAAAGCACAATATAGATCGTCTTACTTACATGTTTATATGAGTAAACATAAACCATATATTCATTATGAGAACCATCTTTCAGAAATGCAGAAAGCACAATATAGATCGCCTTACTTACATGTTTATATGAGTAAACATAAACCATATATTCATTATGAGAACCATCTTTCAGAAATGCAGAAAGCACAATATAGATCGTCTTACTTACATGTTTATATGAGTAAACATAAACCATATATTCATTATGAGAACCATCTTTCAGAAATGCAGAGAGCACAATATAGATCGTCTTACTTACATGTTTATAAGAGTAAACATAAACCATATATTCATTATGAGAACCATCTTTCAGAAATGCAGAGAGCACAATATAGATCGTCTTACTTATATGTTTATATGAGTAAACATAAACCATATATTCATTATGAGAACCATCTTTCAGAAATGCAGAGAGCACAATATAGATCGTCTTACTTACATGTTTATAAGAGTAAAAATAAACCATATATTCATTATGAGAACCATCTTTCAGAAATGCAGAGAGCACAATATAGATGTCCTACTTACATGTTTATATGAGTAAACATAAACCATATCTTCAGTATGAGAACCATTTTTCAGAAATGCAGAGAGCACAATATAGATCGTCCTACTTACATGTTTATATGAGTAAACATAAACCATATATTCATTATGAGAACCATCTTTCAGAAATGCAGAAAGCACAATATAGATCGTCCTACTTACATGTTTATAGGAGTAAACATAAACCATATATTCATTATGAGAACCATCTTTCAGAAATGCAGAGAGCACAATATAGATGTCCTACTTACATGTTTATATGAGTAAACATAAACCATATATTCATTATGAGAACCATCTTTCAGAAATGCAGAAAGCACAATATAGATCGTCTTACTTACGTGTTTATATGAGTAAACATAAACCATATCTTCAGTATGAGAACCATCTTTCAGAAATGCAGAGAGCACAATATAGATCGTCCTACTTACATGTTTATATGAGTAAACATAAACCATATATTCATTATGAGAACCATCTTTCAGAAATGCAGAGAGCACAATATAGATGTCCTACTTACATGTTTATATGAGTAAACATAAACCATATATTCATTATGAGAACCATCTTTCAGAAATGCAGAGAGCACAATATAGATCGTCCTACTTACATGTTTATATGAGTAAACATAAACCATATATTCATTATGAGAACCATCTTTCAGAAATGCAAGCACAATATAGATCGTCTTAATTACGTGTTTATAAGAGTAAACATAAACCATATCTTCAGTATTAGAATCATTTTATTTTTTTTTCTTCCAGAAATGTAGAGAGTACAATATAGATGAAGACAAATGAGGAAGCGGGAGGGAGGTAAGGAGGAGGAGGAGGAGGAGGCCAGAATGGAATTATTAGCATTTATCAACATCTTATTTTTGCTGATAATGCAACCTACAGATGAAAGTCTCCAATCAGAAAATAAACATGTGAACAACATATGTAAAAATGTAAGAATGAAAATTAATTATTGCTTAGAAACTGCAATTATGAAAACAATCAATAAACATAATTTGTGCGGACAATGTGCATTCACGCAAAGAACTTTAAGTATCATTGGGTTATAATAGAATAACATGCTAAAATTGAATGCAAATAAAACAAAGCAATACAAATCGCTGGAGAGGTGTCATCATTGTTATCAATCAAACACACGAGACAAGAAACAAACAGCTTTACTCAAAAATGTTCTCTATTGTTAACATCATATCTGGGACAAGAGAATAATTTCTCAACTAGGGTGGAAACTTGAATAGCCAGCTTACAGCCCCGCCAAGGTTCCGCCCGATTACCACATCTTTGATTTGGCAACACATCACCTTGGCAACATACTATTTGCTAATGAGGAAGCTGTTCAGCGTGAGGTGCGGGCGTGGCAAAGACAGCAACCCAAAGACACCTAAATGCAGGTATTGGGGGAAGTGATAAGATGATGGGATAAATGCATCAATGTTCGTATATATTACTATGAGAAATACACAAAGTCTTAAAAGTCGAGAGGATCGACTTCATTGCACCGTGTTTATGCCATATGGCTCGGCCTATTTCTCAGCACGGCCTGCCGAAAGCGTCACACAAAGAACGAACTCCGTAGCTCCAGCAACGACCCCTCCCTCCGGAGTCTCCGAGAAAAATGCACTCGCGAACCATAAGAACCCGGAATCGCACGCAACCTTCAGAGCGCGAGGCAGACAGTTTCACTACTTTGCCATTGAAGCTTTTGTGTGTGTAAGAGAGAAGTAAGGAGAGATGTATATCTACTAACAAATGGTTTTAAAATTCGCACCCCAATATACTTTATTTGTTATATATTAACGTGCGATTTTCCATTTTTCTTTCAACACACGGCTAATCTTCTACAATAAAAAAACATCGTTCATATAGAAAGAGACAGCGCAGATTGTCCTCGCTAAAGATGGATACATGGCTCAGCAGAGATAGTAACCATCACCGTGTTTAAAGCAATACCGGGGACTTGCTCCGAAACGACGTTATTTCTTTGTCGCTTAAAAGAAGCAGAGTAAACAAGATCGCATGCATGTCATGAGAAAACTAAACGATCCCGAAGAGCCATGAGGAATGCTAATATGCAAACAGTGTGTCCGTACAAAATGAGACAATTAATTACTATTAATAACCATAACATGTATGTGAAAATGTGAGTTACAAAGTGTATTACACATTCATTAGGCTATACAGAGAACACACAAATCTATACACCAAGAACTGCACATTGAAGACGGGTGATTTTTAAGATAAATAAAATTGAGATAGTTGAAGTATTGTGGGCATGTAAACAAGATCTGACTAACTGGAAAAAGTAACTATGGAGGGAGGTATACCGGGGAAACAGAAAATAGGAAGACAATACTGTAGGTATCATCTAGACAATTTACACACAGGTATCATTTAGACAATTAACACACATGTAAAATCTAGACAATTTATACACAGGTATCATGTAGAGAATTTACACATAGATATCTAGAAAATTTACACATTTACAATCTAGATAATTTACACATAAGTATCATCTAGACAATTTACATACAGGTAACATCTAGACAATTTACAGAGATTTCCACACAATGATGTCCGCGTAACGTACACGTACAGACCATCATATTATGGACATTACATTTACAAGAAAAGAAACAAAGGGAAAGATATGAAGAGCAACATAAGCATGAGTAATGAAATATGATGTCGGCATTGTAAGACAACGCCACGAGACCTGGAATGCAACGATCCACAAGCACAGACTGAGACAAACAAAGCCATGTAGCCAGTTGTAAACCAGAAATCTTGGAACATAAACATTTCCTGCCGTGATCACGTGCACATATTTTACCAGGAAATGGACAACAATAAACTATTGCTAGACACAAACACTGGCAATATAATCGTGTAGAAACTAGCATGTCAGCTGGGCATATACGAGATAATAGTTAGTTCCATATCCCTTACACGACGTCGCATTCAACCCCAGCATTTTTTTTTTTGCTGTCTGTGATCTCTTGGCAAGTTTACGTTCAGTAGTTTGTCATTGCTTTCTGAACCACCAGCACTTATACCATCTCATTAAAAAAATCAACGCAAAGCAGTCTGCTGCCAAATCTGCCGCAACTGTAACATATACGAGTAGCGGGCACGAAATTTAAGATACAGCGTGCTGCATGACGGGATATTAGTTTGTATTGACCTGGACTATTAGGTCGACCCAGGACAGACTGACCACAAGAAATGGCCTGGAAATTAAAGGCGATTGTCGTGACATTGACATAATCGCCCTTTGTGTCACAATTGGTCTATACAAATAATGGACTAGCACCATATACCCAATTCTACTGACAGCGTCGAAAATGTCCTTCGCTGTTTTATTTACATATATTACACGTGTAACCAAGTGGAATACAGAAAAGAAGGTTGGCTACTAAAGACGATAAAACAAAGATAATTGAAATATGTTGGTCACTTGAAACGTCAGGAAAGTTTGGAGAGAACAATCATGGAGGGGTATATACCCAGGAAGAGAGGAAGAGGAAGGCCAAAGAGAAGATGGGTGCAGGATCTGGCGGATGATCTCCAGATGGGTGTATCAGACGCGGGACATTTCGTTTATGAACGAGACGTTTTCCGGAAGATTGTTATGGGAGCGAGGTTCTGCAAAGGGCATGTTACTGAATGAATGAGTGAATGAATGAATGAATGAATGAATGAATGAATGAATGAATGAACCAAATGGAACCAGAAGAAGAGGGCAACCATGTAAATGATTGACAGACGGAACAACCGAGTCAATGGGAATCTCGATACATGAAGCCCATAAACGGACACTTTCTCGCTGTTTAAGATTTACCTCGACACCGCAAGGTACAAGAGACACACAATGAGATGGGATGAGATGATGAGATTGTGCGTGTAAATATCAATGTATTTCATATGTGTAAACAGTATGGTTGCAGGACGAAGAATCAGAGTTCAAACACAATGACACAGACACGGAAATGTACAGAAACACTGAGGCTAACAAATTAATAAGGCAGAAGAAATTAAAAGGATCGAAACTGTTTCGAGTGGGTGGCCAAGGGGTTACGGACTTCTTCTTCTTCTTCTCCTTCTTCTTCCTCTTCCTCTTCCTCTTCTTCTTCTTCTTCTTCTTCTTCTTCTTCTTCTTCTTCTTCAGCGTTCCCAGCCATTGAGTTAGTTTTGTTTCTATGACATGCAGCCTGTTCTTTTGTATTTCCACATTTCTAGCATCCCTATTTAACTGTCTTATGGCTTGCTCGTTGTCAAATTAAACTTAGCCCTTAGCTTAGAGTATTCAAGTCTAAGGTTAAATCGGTACCACAATATGGGTTAGAAGCATGGAGAACAGCGACAACGATTACCAAAGAACTTCAAATATTAACTAATTGGTGCCGATACAAGAAATAAAATGGTATGGCAGAATCATAAATGTGGGACTCATGGAGAGCTAGGCATATACCAGTGAACCAATGTGGGACTCATTGACAGAACTAAGCACATACCAGTGATTTCAAAATGTGAATAAAAGGCGCTAATAGGACATTTTTTTCCGCATATTCTTTACATGACATTGCAGTCAACACCAGCATTTTTCAGCTGCTGTTGATGTCTTGGCAAGTTTTACGTTCAGTAGTTTGGACCTGCAACATTTAGTAGATGCGGTTGTTGTACATAGTGAAAAACTAGGGTTAGAACTGAATATTAAGAAGACACATATTATGGTCGTCACTGGGAAGAAGGAAATAATACCACAATGTGATATACGAGTAAATGGGCATATTCTTAAGCAAGTGAATCCATACAGTTATCTCGGAACAGTCATAACATTTGATGGGAGATGCCTTGAAGAGATTAGAACAAGAACTACCATTGCGAAGGTAGCCTTTTGCGAGATGAAAAACATACTGATCAATAAAAATATATCATGTGAAACGAGAAAAAGAGTGTTTTAGTGCTACATAGAACCTATACCTTTGTATGGATGTGAAGCTTGGACAATAAGCATCAAGCTGAAAAACAGCTGATGGCTGTGGAAATGTGGTTTCTGAGAAAATGCAAAGAATAACATCCACAGACAGAAAAACCAATAAACAAACCCTTCAAGAAACAAATGAAGATCGTAAACTGATTAGAGTCATTAGACGTAGACAGTCAAAATTTTTGGGCATATTATGAGAAGAAATGACTTGGAGAACTTGGTGACAACTGGCAAGATCGAAGGAAAGAGACCAAGGGGAAGACTGAGAAGTAAACACCTGGATGGCTTGTCCATGTGGCATGGTCGAGACAGGAACACGGGGCTGATCCACGGCTCTGGTGATCGAGTTAGATGGCAAAACATGACCGCCCACGCTTATCGGCATGGCACATGATGGATGGATGGATGGATGGATGGATGGATGGATGGATGGATGGGAGGAGCTGCTGAGAAAGGTAACGATAGCACGGATTGGAGTGAGTTGACTGAAGGGCTATTCCCCAGTAAGGAATAAAGTGTGAAAGAAGAAAGAATTGTGTATTGGATATTAATTATGACTCTGCCTGTCATTTAATAGATATTTATCTGGATACATTGTAGTATTTATAACTCCACTTGTTGTTAAACTTGGCCAGCTGACTGACTGGCACCTTGAAGTCTTGGCAGACGATAGCTTGTTACATTGTGCTTCAAACAAGCATACTGACTAGTAATACCTCTCCATAGTAGAAAGCCTAGGCTGAATTGTAGCGATTATGTGTTGCTAATGCAGCATGATCCCCCTCTCTGTCTGCCTAGTTTACTCTTGAGGAAAGATAACATCAATGTGTCTGGAACAAGCCGAGCTGCAGAAGCTGCCAAGTCAGCATAGCAAGAAGCTGCCAGATTAGTAGAGCAATGCTGTAACTGTCCGCCTGTAGGAGCTCTGATCCCCCAGCTGCCAAGCAAGGCTCAGAGCTTGGTCTGCCCCACCATGACAATTCGTCTTTAGGTTGCATTTCCTCGCCCTAAGGTGTGGCTTGTACCCTCCCAATTGCGCTCCTACGCCCAAAACCGTTGGCACAATCTGGGGAGTCGAGTTTGGTGACTGCCGCCAACATTCTGGGCTTACAGAAAGCAGGTAGAACGGTCTACTGTCATTCGGCGCTTACAGAAAGAAGCTACTACCGTCTACTGTCACACGGTAGCTCAGTCATATCTGACAAAGAACTGACACATGTTTAACTACCCGTATTTATTTAATTTACAGTTTTAGAACCGCTAATGTAGAACTGACTTCTTTATTTCCAGTTTCAAATTAGGTTATTGCCAACAAGAGACGAGTATCGGGTATTACAAAATACCACGGAATAAGCCCGCTCTGTAATCAGTTCAGGTTATGACACATGCTATGACAGAATCGATTGTGTGGTTTCAAACAAGACCGATTCTTTGTTTCGTCTGCTACGATGTTGTTTTCATTTCCAATTCACAATCAAGACATGTGTCTTTTCACTTTAACATGTTATGTCTTTCTTGACCAGTGCTACTTTCATTGACATTGTTGTTGATCTCCTTCGTTTGCTCTTAATTACTTATTTTTCCAGTGTGAGCCTTTAGTATCTAAATCTGTTCTCATCAATGGTTTATTTATTTCCTGCCTATGTTCTATTATCCTGAGCTTTATTTTAATCTTCACTCTTCTTTTTGTCAATTCTAAAGCACATCCACCCGCCTTCATTTTCGTTGTTTCTTTGGTCAGCATTTCTTTGTTTAAACATTTGCTTTATTTACTTCATTTTTTTCTTTCCATCACAATAATCATGTATCAGATCTTTCCATCACAATCTTCATGCAAAAGATCCTTTCATCACAATCATCATCCAGAAGATCTTTTCATCACAAACATCACGCAGAAGATCTTTAGAGTCACAATCCTCATGTAGCAGATCTCCCCATCACAATCCTAATGTAGCAGATCTACCCATCACAATCCTCATGTAGCAGATCTACCCATCACAATCCTAATGTAGCTGATCTACCCATCACAATCATCATGTTTCAGATCTTTCCATCACAATCATCGGGTAGCAGATCTCCCCATCACAATCATCGGGTAGCAGATCTCCCCATCACAATCATCATGTATCAGATCTCTCCATCACAATCATCATGTATCAGATCTTTCCATCACAATCATCATGTATCAGATCTTTCAATCACAGTCATCATTAAGCAGATCTTTCCATCACAATCATCATAAAGTAGATCTGTTGCAGAACGCCACTCTCATCACAGATCGCCGAAAATCCTCTAGATCACTGTCCAGCTCCCCTGCCGCATGCAGGCCCATGCTGTTGATGTCTACAATGAACTGTGTCAGTCTTCGTGCTGGTCGTCCTCAGCCTCTTATGCCATGCTTTCCATCGCTGTTCTTTACAAGTCACTGTGACGATTGTTATGACCAAAGTATTTCAATTTCCGAGACTTATGTTGAAAAAGAGTCAGTTTTGTTCAGTGTGAAGATTCTTTCCATTTCCCTGTTACTATTTTCATATTTTTCTATTGTACAAAATCCGCTATACAATGCCTTATCTTATATATAAATAAGGATCGTCTGTATGTATCTATGTATGTCCTTTATGTGTTCGCGAACGGCCCATCCGATTGAGATGAAATTTTCTACACGCCTTCCTTTCATTCCAGAGCTGCCAACTGTGATATTTTGTTAGTGTGAAATCGCCTGCTTACTCAGTATTATTTCATTTTTCATTTTTCATTATAATTTCATATATTTCAGGGGACCTAACTCCGTAAAAGTTATTTCAAGGGGCATAACTTTTCTGTATAACTTATAGTCATATTGTGGCATCGTTTTCAAAGATTTATAAACTCTGTGTCCATAGTTATGTACCGGCATATGAGTTATAATAAATAATGATACAATCTGTAAGGCATTTTCAAAGTTTTCATAAAAATAATGCACAATGCATAACATTGTAACTCATCTTTATTTGCTTAAGAAGTTACTGTAGTCATGCAGGTGATTAGAAAGAGTTTTCATTAAAAATAATGGATGGTGTGTGGAAGGACATTCTTTTATGTTACTTTTTTTGTTGTATGAATTTAATGAGAACTTATATGACTACTTATATGAATTAAATGAGATGCTCCACACCAGGAGCTGGGCAATGCCGGGCCGGGTCAGACAGACAGACAGACAGACAGACAGACAGACAGACAGACAGACAGACAGTCGGTAACGGGAACGAGAACTTATATGACTACTTATATGAATTAAATGAGATGCTCCCCACCAGTGACTGGGCGAAGCCGGGCAGGGTCAGCTAGTAAATTATAAACTAACAACTTGCCAAGAAATCACAGACAAAATATACAATTGACAGGTTTGTTGCATGTGTATATTATTCAATTTCATATGTATTTTACTGGCAGTTACATTCCTTTATAACTATCTCAACATTGCCTCTGTGAGTCATTTACATAAATAAACACACATTGAATTATTGATTATAGATACATAGTAGTATTGATTTCTCAGTGAGTCATGTATTATTGATTATTGATACATAGTAGTATTGATTTCTCTGGGAGTCATGTATTATTGATTATTTTTCATGCGTTTTAATGCTAATTGTTCTTTTGGTCAAAGATTAGCTTCATAAGGGATGTGGAATGAAGGAATGTATGAGAGGAAATAGAGCACAAGGGCAGAATGTCAGACGGGCCTGCGTGCTCAATTCTTAACCCATTGAAAATAAATATAAAGATAAAAATAAGTAGCTGAGACATCTGTAAATGGTATTGATATTCCAGTTTTATCAGGTTGAAGACAAGGCCGATAGTGTAAAACAAAAGATTGTGTGTGTGTTTTAGAATATAGGCAAGGACGACAGTGAAAACCAGTAGATCGTAATTTATAAGATTGTAGATAAGGAGTAAAAACAGATGATAGTTTAAAAGACAGCAGACAAAGGCAGCAGTCTAAAACAACAGATGATGTTCTATAAGACTGTAGGGAAGGAGGGCAGTATAACACAACAGATGGTAGTTTGTAAGATTGTAAACATATGCGGCAGTGTAAACCAAAGATTGTGTGTAAAAGATTGTAGATAAGTACGGCAGTTTGAAACGATAGATTGTGTGTAAAAGATGTAGGCAAGGACGGCAGTGTACAACTGTGTAGGGTTAACTAAAGACCTGTTTTCTGGGACTTGAAGCAAAGCCCACCCATCGTGGCCCTAGGCAGGCGCTGTTCTTGACACTTGTCCAGGCGGACACCGGTTATTGTCGGTCAGTGTCTCAGGACTTAGGGCAGGTCGCAGATAGGGATAGTCAGACAACGGTGTGGGGGATTTTACATACCTTTCTACGCTTCTATATGTGGAGATGTTAACATCTCTGACTACGCTTCTATATGTGGAGAAGTTAACATCACTTTCTACGCTTCTATATGTGGAGATGTTAACATCACTTTCTACGGTTCTATATGTGGCTATGTTAACATCCCTTTCTACATTTCTGTATATGGTGATGTTAACATGCCTGTCTACGATTCAGTATGTGGAGGTGTTAACATTCATTCCTGAACTTCTATATGTGGAGATGTTAACATGTCTTCATACACTTATATTTGTAGAGATGGTAACATCTCTTTCTACACTTCGGTATTCTGTGGATATATTAATAATTCTTTCTACATTTCTATATGTGGATACGGTAATATCCCTTCTTACGCTTGCATATGTAGGGATGATAAAATCGCTTTCTACGTTTCTATATCCTGAATTGTAAGCATCCCTTTCTACACTTCTACATATGGAGATGTTAACATCCCTTTCTACGCTTCTATATGTGGAGATGTTAACATCCCTTTCTACGCTTCTATATGTGGTGATGTTAACATACCTTTCAACGCTTCAGTATGTGGAGGTGTTATCATTCCTGAAAGAAGGCATTATGGGTGTGTTATAGTGACGCAGAAGAGAATCTCTTGGCGACTCGTTATATGTGTAGAAACATATGATGTTAATGAGTTGAGTGGCATTGAATATATTTATTTCTGAATAATTAATGTTTCTTCTGGTGCCTGCCTGGGAACAGGCACCGGCAATCGCAATCCTTTATGTCGTTTGATAGTATAATGAATGTGTAATATATTATACTATTATTTGGTAGCTGCGAAGGGTTGTGGCTAGACGCTCGCCTGCCAATCGCTGGCCATGAGTTCGAGTACCCTCGGGAAGGATTCGAAATTTGAAAAGTTGCCCATTGTTCTCAGGTCAACCCAGCCTGACAGGCTACAGGGGAATGTCTTTGGGTATAAAGGCGGCCGGCGTGTCACTGACCACATCACCGACAGACTGCCAGTTGGTCTACATATGGACCCGGCACCAACCACATGACTAATGTGCCCTACGGTGGGTAAATTGGTCCGTTATTTACTCAATTACTATTTTATTATTTTCTGCATTAGCTTTTTTTAGTTTTCTTTGGACTATTTTTGTTTAAATGTAAGGATAATGTCTGTGTCCCACCTATTTTGTTTATATGCTTCGTTACTTTCGTTTGTCCTTTCCTTAATGGGATTATAAGTGAGCGTGTGCATCCATGCTTCGAGAGCTGGATATTGAAGACGGTTGGCTATTGAAGACGATAAAACAAAGAACAATAACATATTTTGGTCACTCGGGGCGTCGCATAAGTTTGTCGAGAACAGTGGTAGAGGTGTGTATGCCTGAGGCGGGAGGGAGGAGAGAGAGAGAGAGAGAGAGAGAGAGAGAGAGAGAGAGAGAGAGAGAGAGAGAGAGAGGAGGACCAGGGAGAGGATGGGTGCGGATAATCTCCAGAAGGGTGTATCGGACACGGGACATCTTGCTTATGGTCGAGGGGTTTTCCAGAATGTTGTTATAGGAATGAGAGTCTGCAAAGGACATGCTACTGAATGAATGAATGAATGAATGAATGAATGAATGAATGAATGATAATAAGTGACCTGATAAGCCGCTGCATGTCTTAATACCTCAGCTCTGTTTTCGTCTGTGTCTATGCTTTTGACTATGTTTCCAAATACATCCCCACTCCGCTCCTTTTTTAAACTGTTCCAATTCTCTTTATTTGTATTCACATCCCCATAAAGAAGATCTGCCCATGACAAGTTTTCAGAAAGCAAAGATGACTTGTGAAAGTTCTGTTATGCTGACAATGCTTATTCTTGCTAAACAGAGTCGTAGGATAAAGAGATCCCTTTCTTTATCTTTGTGTTACGTTTTCCGTCAGATGAATAATACAAATAACATCCAATGATTTGTAGAGTTTAATATTTCTATTGTCAACGTGCAAGTTAATCTGGTTAAGTACGGTAAGGTGTACATGTAAAAATTCGCTTCCATTGTAGAAAAACGCGAAAGATATTATATCGGGAACACCAACGTCTAAGTTTATTATAGTAGTCGGGTATTCTGCCAGGATATAATAGCTCACAATAGGACAGCGGTAATTCAGTTTGCAGGGAAGTTAACATCATGGGGTATTTTGATGAGAAAATATAGAACATCGCCGCTAGACATCTGAGACTAGGACCGTACGTCTTGAATGCTTGGTCGCAATTTATGGAGGACAAATAGAGACTGTTCTGTTGTATGAACAGCAGGATCTGTAGCTGGTTCGGTAACATTCAGCTACACAAACAGTACTTAATAACGTCTTTAGTGATGTACATTTCTGAGCACCTTGCTTCTATTCTAGCCAGATCCATCAATCCACTCTATCCCTATTGTTATGTTAACTGATTCAGTCCCAAACAAAAAGTAGTTTGGGCCAAACGTTTTTACACAATCAAATGAAAAAGTGTTATGATGCAAATTCCCGTTTACTGAGTAGTGAAATTGTGGAAGACGCCACGAAATAAAATACATAACGCGGTAACCGTTGTTTGGCGACATATTCTTGGGTACTGAATCAGTTCTTCTGTCCAGGATTGTTGTTATGTTCACCCCTCTAGACCCACGGTGTATTACTTTAAGGTTAAAGCTTGCTTTAAACAGAGAGAATTGCAAGTAAGAATTGATTAGCACAGAAACAGTAACCATCGAGGGAAACCTGTGGGTAAGAGCTGCTGGTAGTAAACATATCATAGACGGAATAATGAGAAATATAGAGATGTGCAATAACCAAGAATCATTCGTGTCTGTAATGAAATGAGGAAATATATCATGTTTAATAAACACAGATATTAGTTACTGACGAATGTCACTGGGGAATTGGTAAAACGACAGTTAAATATTTGTTGTCAGGAGTGTCCAAAATATGTAGAAGAAAGAAAACTTAGCTGGCCCACACTCGCTGTATTGATATGTCGACACGCTTATGTTGACTGCCGCTTTCTTTTTTGATGTGTTCATGTTAATGTCTGAGGTATGCGAAGAAGAACAATGAAATGTTGAAAGCAATTGGATGCATGTCGTTACATACATACATGATCCCTCTGGTTACTGGTCGAAACAAATAGCAAAGGACGTGCCAACATTGATGCAGAAGAAATTACGTTAAAGTAAATGGTGGGCAACACAGATCCCCAAGAAATGCCATTAAAGTAATGAGTGGACAACACAGATTCAGAAGAAATGCCATTAAAGTAATGAGTGGACAACACAGATTCAGAAGAAATTTCATTAAAGTAAATGGTGAGAAATATTTATCCAGAAGAAATGTCATTAAAGTAATGAATAGACAGCATAGATCCAGAAAAATGGTATTACAGTAATGAGTGGACAATATGGATCCAGAAAATTATGATTAAAGTAATGAGTGAGCAAATAGATCCAGAAGAAATGCCATTAACGTAATGAGTGAACAACATGGATCCAGAAAAATATGATTAAAGTAATGAGTGAGCAACATAGATCCAGAAGAAATGCCATTAACGTAATGAGTTGACAACATGGATCCAGAAAATTATGATTAAAGTAATGAGTGAGCAAATAGATCCAGAAGAAATGCCATTAACGTAATGAGTTGACAACATGGATCCAGAAAAATATGATTAAAGTAGTGAGTGAGCAACATAGATCCAGAAGAAATGCCATTAACGTAATGAGTTGACAACATGGATCCAGAAAATTATGATTAAAGTAATGAGTGAGCAAATAGATCCAGAAGAAATGCCATTAACGTAATGAGTTGACAACATGGATCCAGAAAAACATCATTAAAGTAATGAGTGAGCAACATAGATCCAGAAGAAATGCCATTAACGTAATGAGTGGGCAACTTGGATCCAGAAAAATATGATTAAAGTAATGAGTGAGAAAATAGATCTAGAAGAAATGCCATTAACGTAATGAGTTGACAACATGGATCCAGAAAAATATGATTAAAGTAATGAGTGAGAAAATAGATCTAGAAGAAATGCCATTAACGTAATGAGTTGACAACATGGATCCAGAAAAATATGATTAAAGTAATCAGTGAGCAACATAGATCCAGAAGAAATGCCATTAACGTAATGAGTGGACAACTTGGATCCAGAAAAATATGATTAAAGTAATGAGTGAGAAAATAGATCTAGAAGAAATGCCATTAACGTAATGAGTTGACAACATGGATCCAGAAAAATATGATTAAAGTAATGAGTGAGAAAATAGATCTAGAAGAAATGCCATTAACGTAATAGGTTGACAACATGGATCCAGAAAAATATGATTAAAGTAATCAGTGAGCAACATAGATCCAGAAGAAATGCCATTAACGTAATGAGTGGACAACTTGGATCCAGAAAAATATGATTAAAGTAATGAGTGAGAAAATAGATCTAGAAGAAATGCCATTAACGTAATGAGTTGACAACATGGATCCAGAAAAATATGATTAAAGTAGTGAGTGAGCAACATAGATCCAGAAGAAATTATATTATTGTAATGAGTTGACAACATATATCCAGAAGAAATTCTATTATTGTAATGAGTTGACAACATATATCCAGAAGAAATTCTATTATTGTAATGAGTTGACAACACATATCCAGAAGAAATGTCATTAATGTAATGAGTGGCCACCACACAGATCAAGAAGAAATGTCTTTAAAGTAATGGGAGGGCAACATATATCCATAATATTTGACGTTAAAAAGAATGGTGGGCAACATATATCCAGAACAATTATCGTTAATGTCATTATTGTAATGAGTGGACAACATAGATCTAAAAGAAATGTCATTATTGTAATATGTGAACAACATAAATCCAGAAGAAATGTCATTATTGTAGTTAGTGGACAACATGGATCCAGAATTGATACCATTACAGTAATGAGTGGACAACACAGATCGAGAAGAAATGTTAAAAGTGTTATTCCCGCGAGAAATGTCCCTTGTCAAACAAACACGACCTCCTAACAATGAACCTAAGCTTATCCTCACCTTCCATCCACATGCCTATGCCATCAAGCACATTTTCCTCCGACACTGGTCTATCCTGGAATCCGATCCAACCACTCGTGAGGTATTCTCCAATGGCCCTAGGGTAATTTTCCGCCGAAACCAGAGCCTCAGAGACCACCTTGTGCATAGTCGCCTCCCCACGGTCACTTCATCTGTGGGCACATTCAAATGCCACCGTAAGAACTGTCTGACATGCCCATACGTTGTTCAGACTCTGGCGATTACATTTCCCTAGGCACCTTCTCCTTGAAAGATTCTTTTACTTGTACATCCCGCAATCTGATATATGTCATCATCTGCAAACGATGTGACATGAAATACATTGGTCAAATTGGCAGACGCCTTGCTGACCGTTTTAGAGAACACCTCAGAGACATTACTCAGGGCGCTGACAAACCTGTCCCCAACCATTTTAATTCCTCCAACCATAATGGAGTCGACGATGTATGTGTCACTGCATTGAAACCCTGCTTCTCCAACAGCTCCATTAGGCTCAAAATTGAATGCCAATTAATCAACTCTCTGGGATGCGTCCATCCAGCAGGTATCAATACTGTTGTGGACGCCACTGTATAACTGTGCCATCTTCTCCAACTGTCTACACTGTCTATCACTATGCTGTCCCCCCCCCCCCCCTATATATTCATACCTAACTGTCTCCACACCCCTATATTTTCATATCAGACTGTTCGCATATTTTTGGCGACCTAAATCCTATCTGGCAACCTACTATACTTAAACTCTGCAGCCAAAGAGTGCCTTCGCAACTGGCAAAGCCGCCTTTTCTGCTCCCGCATGGAAACAGTGTAGTGGTGCTTTTTGCTTTTTTTTTTTGTATTTCGTTGTTTATCTATCTGTGTTGTCCTGTCCTTGACAAAGATTCTGAGAATCGAAACGTCGGCTGTCCTGTGTGTCGTAGTGTACGCTTTTGTGTGTATTTTATTGTATTATTCATTTTATATATTTATTGATTACGTCTGATTTTGGATTTTCACCTGTATTCCGGTATACAATGGATCTCCTTGTAAGGTATATGCAACGTGTTTGTGTTTAGTACGTTTCTTCTCGCAGGAGCTTAATATACCTATTTGTTTCCAATTCATATTGTTATATCCTGCTGCAGCCCCTGCTTTTTCTTCTATTCCATACTACTGTTGCTGCCGTGTATAAACTCTCTATCATAAGCCAGATGTCCTACTACTGTTGCTGTCATGTGTAATGTAGCAATTGACTGGGACAGAAAGAGTAACAACCTGAATCTATCCACGAGTCATATGTTGAGGTCGTTCTCTCTGGATTTTCCTTTACGTACCCTCCATGTTAAACTATTCCTGTCAATCATGCCTGTGTACGCAGGTTCGCATGGCCGAATGAATAAGAACGCGTGTTCTCAAACATACGTTGTGCTGATGCCGAGGTAAGCGGTTCAACTCCTACACCGGACAGCTGGACTAAAATGTTGACCTGTCGTCCTTGACTTGGGGACGTAAATTAAAAATACCTCTGAAGTCGGAGTGGGTTCGCATAATGGCGAGGGACACTGTTAATATTGAAAGCTAACCCACACGCAAAATTCAGTCCATCACTACTATAAATAGTGTGTATGGACTACGCTTAAGTTCAAGGCGAGCGAGCGCCCAAAAAAAAACAACGTCTGTGTACATGCACAAAACATTGCATTCTCTATTGTCCTCCTGTTCATTTGTCTTAATAGCCACCTTTCTTAAACATTGTGTTTTTAGTTAATAAATATGTTAGTTCTCTAGTTCTCTGTTCTTTTTATTATTTTATTTTATTTTTTTTAATTATTTTTTTGGGGGTGGGGGTGGGGGAGGGGGGGGGGGGGTTTATTGAATTGTGACAACTTTTATCACGTATATTCAAAGATGCATATGTGAGTTTTAGCTTAGTTGTTAAATGTCCAAGCCATTAAATGCTAACGACTGGAGATGTTCTTGTAGGAGGTGTTTATGTTGTCTTCTTTGTGCAACAACGTACAACAATATTAAACGGACAGCTAGTAGTAGAGAAGTGGCCTAATTATGTTTAACATGTTTGGTGCAAACATCTAATGATTGAAAAGCTATATACTGTGTTTTCTCCTGCATGGGTATGACTGCTGGACAATGAGTCATGCGTTATTGAAGATACTGGACACAGCGAAGATACGGTTGTGGAGAAGACCGTTGAGACAATCATGGGCAGAGAAGTAAAGGAATACTGATGCAATGAAAGTTGTAGGAGTTACAAGACCATTCCTCGCGCTTTACAGAAGCAAAAAAAGAAATGTTGCTCTCCAATGCCTCTCTTCCCCTTGATGTTTCCAGCCGCCACAATGTTCTCCAATGCCTCTCTTCCCCTTGATGTTTCCACCCGCCACAATGTTCTCCAATGCCTCTCTTCCCCTTGATGTTTCCAGCCGTCACAATGTTCTCCAATGTCTCTCTTCCCCTTGATGTTTCGAGCTGTCACAATGTTCTCCATTGTCTCTCTTCCCCTTGATGTTTCCAGTCGCTACGATGTTCTCCAATGCCTCTCTTCCCCTTGATGTTTCCAGCCGCCACAATGTTCTCCAATGCCTCTCTTCCCCTTGATGTTTCCCGCCATCACAATGTTCCCCAATGCTCTCTTCTCATCACATCGGACATACACACATGGGACTACCTCTATATACCTTACTAGGGATAAAACAGGTCAGCATGGCGGAATGTATATGAGCGTTCGCCCTTAAAAATCCAGTGTGTTGATGTCGAGGTACCTGGTTCAACCCCTACCCGATCACCTGGACTAAAATGTTAATTTATCATCCTCGACTTAGGTATGTAAATTACAAGTACCTCAGAAACCGGAGTGGGTTCGCCGGATGGCGAGGGACACTGGCAATAGGGAAAGGTAATCCACACGCAAGAAGCAGTCCAGTGCACTATAATTAGTAGCATACGTATGGACTATGCTTGAGTTCACAGCGGGAGAACGGGAAATACAAATCTGACAATAAACTGATCCACAACTTTAGTTTCTTCTCATCATTACTGCTATTGGTATTCATTAACATGTACACATACAAATACTGATACGTTATCACAATAAGGCACTGAGTTCTAATGTGTATTTTCACTTGAGCTGTGAGTTGACGCCCTTTACTTAAGACAACTTTATCCAAGCTGTTACTTTAACTTTTTATTTTCCAAATACTAATTACCTTGCAACGAAAACATAGTGCAGCAGAAGGAATCGTAAAAACGCCCCGGCAAATAACTCAATGTTATAATCATAGTTTTATTTTCTCTCTAGTAAGTGTGTGATTGTAGTTAAGTTGGGGAGATATTTAATTGCCTATCTGTCATCTAACGTCATTCTAATCTCTTGTCTGTTTCATCTTCTGTCACCTTGTATCATCCTCGTCGCCTGTCTGTTTCAGCTTGTGTCACCTAACATCGGCTCTTCGCCTTCTGTCAGGAGCAGCTAGTTGCAAACCCACTTGAAATAACCTTACAATAATTCCAGTTACCAGATTAGAGTAAGCATGGACTGATTTATGTCAATCAATAATTAATTTAGTGGCCCCAAAATAAATATTGCTCAAGCGATTTAAAGCGATTAGATTCAATGCCTGAGTCAGTTTTAATGTATGTCTTTAAAAATGAAAGACGATTATGTATTTAAAAAATGGGAGTGGGGTGGGGGAGGGGGGGGTGGGGACATTGAAGCGTGACAGATCCAAAGGTGATTACGAATTACACTAACTTCTCAAACATATCAGCCTAAACAAAATTACAGACCTTGTCAGAAACAACGATATACACAACTCAAAGTAAATAATTTAAGTAGAAAACAGAAAATGAAATTGTTCGGTAACGTCACTAGGCTACCAACTAACAGAATATCACAACAAACAATGATGTACAGAACAAACTGAACCAGAAGAAGAGGCCGACCATCGTCGTACAGGGGGAATAACAGTCCATGGGAATCTCGATATACGAAGCCAATAAACGGACACCATCCCTCTGATTATGCTTCAGCCCGACACAGCAAGGTACAGGAGGAACAAGATGAGATGAGATGAGATGAGATAGTAAAGAATTTATGTATGTGTTTCACTACTTTTTCATGTAACTACAATGTCTAGGATCTACAAATGCGTACTGTCGCGAAATCACTGTGAATTAACGATCAGATGATACAAATAACAGCGACAGTCTGATTCGCAGCTGCAAGTTATTTATTCCTGGAGGCGGTGAGATCAAACGGTACAGCCGTCTTTGAGAGTTCCCCACAAGACAGAAAATTGTAGGCATGTTGTTGTGGCCCGATCGGGAGAATGCAGGAAACACGCTGGCTTGATTTGGTTGTCGAAACAAGGGAGACAACTTTTGCATTGGTTGATCAGGGGGAGAGAATAATTCTGAAATAGTTAGTTGCGCTTGAGGACACCTGTGTTAACATCAAAGGAAATCACTAGAACAATTCAAGTCTGTTTAAGTTGGCCTAAGACGGACGGTGTTTTCGCTAGCTCTGTTGGAATTTGAAAAACATCTACCGTGTGCGGGATTAATTAAATTTAATTTACACGTGCCTGTCATGGCAAATTGTAGATGTAATTCAGGAGTAAAGCAGTGTTACATAAGGTACTCCATAGATTGTATTTAGGTGTAATTAATGTGGCATAGACTGGTGATAGTAGAGTTTAGGACTTTAACGTAGTGAAGTGATAATTAGCTCTGCTGGTTGAGAATAGGGTAGTGAAGTGAGAATTAGCTCTGCTAGTGAGAATAGTGTAGTGGGGTGATATTTGGAGAGATTGAGGATGGGTTGGGAGATAGGGGAAATGTCCAATGGTGGGATCTTCCAGTGGGGTGCCTACTGGGGTTCTGCACTCTGTCTACTGGTCTTTCCTTGTCTTAACCTGATTCGGACCAAGGTGATGAGCTCCTCTGCTCTATTACAGAGTTTAGTTCGCTGATAAATATCTGAGCGAGGCCGTAGGCCTACACTCAGCTAGTAGGATCA
This sequence comes from Cepaea nemoralis, assembly GCA_014155875.1. Classification (NCBI taxonomy): domain Eukaryota; kingdom Metazoa; phylum Mollusca; class Gastropoda; order Stylommatophora; family Helicidae; genus Cepaea; species Cepaea nemoralis. Next base: position 155,018 of record JACEFZ010017988.1, on the reverse strand, counting down.
GTGACTAGTGCTCTCACCAGGTGTGTTATTTCTCTAACAGGTTCCCCGCCAATTACGAGGAAGCTCTACACTGGTTTTGAGGAAGTTCTACTCCGATGAGGAAGAACACCAGATGAACAGTCAATGTTTTTTTTTAAGAAAATGAATAACGTCAGAGAAGAAAGGTTGTACAATAGTGTTTACGCTGGGCCCATGATCAGGAAGGTCCACCAGAACATGGCTCAGATGAGCAAAGCTATATAACGATTCCTGTGGGATAAGGTTCACCTAGGACGGGTGAGGTTCGTTGATACACCACATATCATATGAACAATAGTGACTAAAAAGGAACATTAAACGTAGCATTCACATGGAGCCGAAGAGACCATTGGAATAGTACAAGGGACATTGTATTTGAGACAATATAGACAATAGATAGGATCAAGTGTATTAACAATAACAGTGATACCTATATTCACAAGTACAAGGATTGAACATTTAAGAACTATAGGGACCTATAGGACGCAGTGTGTAACCGATCCGTGATCAGTGTTAAACTATGGACTGTATCCATTTCGGATGATCATGTAGATAGATTACCAAGTAGCTACAGAAGAAAGTCAGCGTCTGGCAGGAGAGATACATCACTGGGTGAGGTTGTCTTGTGCTGACCTAACGTGCTGTGGTGTGACCTTGCTAGGATGATCTTATTGGGCTACTGATCTGATGGTCCGATTCTACACACATTATAGTACACGACACACATTCTCCGCATACACTTCTCACATACATTACACTTTTCTTTTAATAAATTAATTGTTATTAATTTTTAGAAGCTAGAGTTGTTGGGTATGTTGCGTTGGGGAAGAATGAGAGGGGGCATGATCCAGTAATGATAGAGAGAGGTGTCCATAAACTGAGGGAGTGTGGTGGACGGAATCTAGTGGATTCTCCAGGATAATGATAAGGGGTTAAAATATAATGTGGGTGTTGATTCCCCTCACTCCAGGGACGACACTTTAAAGAAACACACGACACGTACCATCTTCTCATTCGTGCACCTCCAGATGTCAGCGTGAATATTTCCACAGAAAGCAGCAGTCACTTCAACTTACTGACATCCAAATAAAGTTTCTAAAAGCCTTGGGTCTAGGCCATTATAGTGTTCTCTGTTGTGCATATCTTGGACATGGCAATAAATGTTTGGCAGTGATGTTACCAGTTCCATAGTTGCATTCGTCAGTATCCTTTATTATCGTTAGTTATTTAAATATGAGGAATAAGTCGCTTAGCAGTCGACAGGGTCGACTTCATTGCACCGGGTTTTATCCCATATAGCCCAGTCTCTTTAAACAGCCAACTACCGAAAGTGCCGCACAAAGCACGCATTCCTAGCTCGAGCGACGATCCTCAGGAGTCTCCTGAAAAAATGCACTCATGAACAGAAGGAAACGGCCCAAAATCGAACCCACAACCTTCGGAACCTGAGTTAGACGACTTGACCACTCCTAAAAGGAGTCCAATGTTGCGTGGCCGGAAGGATAAGACAGCCCGATCAGTTACCACTGATGGTTAAATAGTAAATATGAAGTATGTGTTCTGTCACTCCCAGCAAAAGGAATACATCGGTACAGTAAATACAGAAACTAGAAGATGATGGAGCAAGGAAACAGAAAAGAAAATGATTATTATTTGCTCTCTTCAGTCCTGAATTGCCATTTAATGCACCCAAATACACACCAGTAGTGAGGTTAGTAATGTACATTTATGGAAATCTGTTCTCAATGTGATTTCATCATGGGAATTTCGGCTCTGACTAAGGTAGAATGAGGTCCCTAATAGACGGTGAGAGGCCTCAAATAGAACCCTAATTATATGGGTTTTGTCAATGCCAGAGACGATCCCGTCTAAGTGTCTGTCAGGTTGTCAAGGTTACCCTTGATATCAACCCTTGAGGATATAATTCTATTTAACACTATTGAATGCATGGCATAACCGTGTTTGATGTTCTAGTCATGTAGGTAGTTATTCTACCACACCCAATGGTCTCTTTTGACTTTTCTCGTGTTTTTGTGTTATTTCCTGTATCCACATTGTTTCAGTAAACTATCCTTAACCTGACATGTATGCTGCAGTATTGGGCTCAAATGATCATCCATTACAGTTTATTTTCTTATCATTGTGTGAGTGCAGTCCTTTCACGTTGGACATGTCATTCTGATACATAAATTTTGACTGAATCGCGTGGTGTGCAATTTATAGTCACCCACGCTTTAGCCATGGCCATTTCTGTCGCCGTCGTTTAGTAAAGATATTTGTTGTGTTTGTTTCTCCCGCCGAAAATAAATGATTAATCACCTGTCACTTCGCCTGTTCGTACATATGCACGCACTAGGTATCATCACTGCTTCAAATCCGCTTTCAAGCCGGTCAAATTCGGCCTCTTCTTCGAAGAACCTTTCCAAACTATGTGGGCGTCTACTTTCGATGCAACGTTGCAACATTCAAAACACGATGCTGTTTATAAGTCACATATTTTTGCTGTATAGATCTTGTAGAATATTAGTGTTGTTTGCGTTCTTGTTCGATGATATTCTGCAAAATGTTCTGTTTTAAACAGCAACAATATTCTCTTTAGCAGTCGTTAAATGGTCATTGATTCGCATGTATATTTCCAAAGATGCACCTTCTAAACAAACGTCTTATATACAAGTGGTGAATCAAATGCTTGTAATACTATCTAACGTCTTCATTGACATGTGGGCGCTATCTCAGACCCTTTTTATAAACAGTTGCAATTGTTTTTGATTATGTCGTCAAGTCAATCAGAGTTTGTGACATTTTCAATGAGTGTAATTTATTGATTGACGTGTAGTTTTATGTGTGAACATTATATTTCTTTCATTCGTCTTTTCTGCGATATTTCAACATGCCATTTAACATGACTGATAATGTATGTGTTCGTCCGTTTTGAATGTGATTTTGTTGTCGTTACACATCGACCTGAAGTAATAACCTTCAGTTTATCATGACAATGATGACATAATGTTACACCAGCCCCCCCCCCCCCCCCGACTCTTCCCAGGCAAAATAAAGATAATGAACTCGCAAAAAGACAGTTAGTGAGTGCCTGTACCAGGGCTAAGTCCCTTCATGCAACATCTACATACTGGGGTGGGAGGGTCTGAGGTATCCTGATAAAGGAATAGTAAGGCACAGCTCCTAGGGAACTATGTTCCTTCGCTTGAAATGTATTGTGTATATCTGCAGTGTTGTCTCGTGTATAACTTATAGTCTTTTATAGTCCAACATCACTTTGCTACTCTAGCAAGACAGGCCTACTGGACAGCCTTGGACAAGGAGAAATATGCATTTACTCCGCTCCCCCCCCCCCCCAACCATGACCACTCCCCTCCACCCCCACCTTCCTCAAAACAGGGTGGCGTGACATCGCACGATACTTGGTGGATGGAGATTGAGCGCAGTCGACAGTCAGTTGTTGCTTCGGGTCTCACATTCGCGTCGGTATGCAGCCGATTTCTTCAGAGATACAGTAGTTACTCTTATGGACCAGCTCGGCCGATGGCAGGGATGAAATCAATGACAGACTATGTTCTTTACAGATGCCTAGAAAACTACAGCCGACACAGAAATCATGGAGAAAAGAGATCAATCAGGTCTATCCAACAAGTTAGCTGCATATCCTTTGCAGGACGTTGCGGTCAACCCGACTTTGTGACTGCTTTTGATTTATTGGCAAGAGCTGAATATTGACGAAGGTTGCCTACTAAAGACGATAAAACAAAGAAAATTGAAATATGTTGGTCACTTGAAACGTCACGAAAGTTTGGAGAGAATAATAATGGAGGAGTATGTGCCCGGGAAGAGAGAAAGAGGAAAGTCAAAGAGAAGATGGGTGCAGGATGTGGCAGATGATCTCCAGATGGGTGTATCTGACGCAAGGCATCTTGCTTATGACCGGGAAGATTTCCGGAAATTTGTTATCGGAGCGAGGTTCTGCAAAGGACTTGCTACTGAATGAATGAATGAATTAATTAATTAATTAATGAACGAATGAATGAATGAATTAATTAATGAATGAATTAATTAATTAATTAATTAAGTAATGATAAAAGCATATATTCAAAACAATGTATTCCCTTGGTGCATCTAAACAAAGACGCCATAAATTAAATGTTGCACGATTTCTTGCCTGGCATATTTCGCTGCATCTCATCAGGTGCATACTGCAGAGTGATATATCAAGTAATGTGGAACACCGAATGCTACTTTGACTGAAATATGATGTACACCGTCGCTGACATTGCGCGAATATGTGGAACGTTATATCCACGGAATTCTAACACTTAGCATGAAGTCCTTCTGTTTGCATGGTAACGGCTGGAATCGGCTATTATTACTATGTAAACATAAAGACCGTCTCACATCATGGCATGGACGAACGTTGGTATCAGAAATGATAGACAACAAAAAGAAGGCTGTATTATAAATAACAAGCTGAGAAACACATAATGACGATAGAAATGTGGTTTCTGAGAAAAAGTCAAAAAGTGCATACACGTAAAGAAAATCAAACGAGGCAATCCTTCAAGAGAAAAATGAAACACGGAGATTGACTGGAGAAATTAGACGGAGACTGTCAAGATTTTGTGAACATGGTATAAGGAGAACGGCCTAGACAATTTAGTGACAACTGGCAAGTTTGGTGGGAAGCGAGCAAGAGAAAGACAGCGGGATAAATAGCTTGACGGTTTGGCAGCACGGTATTGTCGGGGTACGTACGCAAAGCTGATTCGAGACTCTGGTGACATTATGAGATGGCGAACTATGACCACAAACGCCTTTGGGCATCGCACTTGATTATGCTGATGATTTCAAATAACAGTTACAAACAGTATGTCAATGGAGCGCTCACAGGTTAACCACAAGAACAATGTAGCAACACTCAGCAGACCACCTGCTCAAACACAGATCTGATATTATCTAATGGACAAGGACCTAGAACAGATACTCTCTCACGACTCAGGACAAAGCACAAACGACGATATAACCACCTGTATATAAAGCTAATCACGGATTCTACAGCAATGTATAAACACTGCAGACAACCATCCACACCAGTATATAAAATAGAGACTGAAAACGTATATTCGATGTCCAAATGAGACAGCTGTGTATATGAATATCGTTGGAAGTGTGCAATATCTGCAGAAGACAGCACAATTCAAACATACACGAAATTACAGATATAGACTGAATCCAGTCTAACAACAACCACAACAACAAAATGGAAAAGACACATTAGACGTTGAAAGCTGATCCTTGCTTTCCTCTGCCATTTATGTTGCTTGCCAGTATATTTATTTGGCTTGCCAGTATATTTATTTGGCTTGCGGAAAAGCTTATTTAGCATCTCAGTATATTTATAGGGCTAACCAGTATATTTATTTGGCTTACCAGTATATTTATTTGGCTTGTCAGTATATTTATTTGGCTTGCCAGTATATTTAAATGACATCTCGCTATATTTATTTGGCTTGCCAGTATAATTATTTGGCTTGCCAGTATAATTATTTGGCTTCTCAGTACATTTATTTGGCATTCCAGTATATTCACTTGGCTTGCCAGTGTATGTATTTGGCTTGCGGAAAAGCTTATTTAGCATCTCAGTATATTTATTGGGCTAACCAGTATATTTATTTGGCTTACCAGTATATTTATTTGGCATCTCAGTATAATTATTGGACTTACCAGTATATTTAATTGGCTTGCCAGTATATTTATTTTTGGCTTGCCAGTATATTTATTTGGCTTGCCTGTATATTTATTTGGCTTATCAGTATATTTATTTGGCTTGCGGAAAAGCTTATCTAGTATCTCAGTATATTTATTGGGCTAACCAGTATATTTATTTGGCTTACCAGTATATTTATTTGGCATCTCAGTATAATTATTGGACTTACCAGTATATTTAATTGGCTTGCCAGTATATTTATTTTTGGCTTGCCAGTATATTTATTTGGCTTGCCAGTATATTTATTTGGCTTGTCAGTATATTTATTTGGCTTGTCAGTATATTTATTTGGCTTGTCAGTATATTTATTTGGCTTGCCAGTATATTTATTTGGCTAACCAGTATATTTATTTAGCTTCTCAGTATATTTATTCGGCTAACCAGTATATTTATTTGGCTAACCATTATATTTAATTGGCTTCTCGGTATATTTATTTGGCTTGTCAGTATATTTATTTGGCTTGCCAGTATATTTATTTGGCTTGTCAGTATATTTATTTGGCTTGCCAACAAATTTATTTGGCATCTCAGTATATTTATTTGGCTTGTCAGTATATTTATTTGGCTTGTCGGTATATTTATTTGGTTTGCCAGTAATTCGTGACCAACTAAATTGAATGGAAACCGTTGGCGTATACATTGTAAGATCCATTTAACTTGGCAAGTCACATAATATTTCAAATAGTTTGAACATCTGATTAACATTTTTATTACATAGGGCGTTCAGTACATTAACAATGGCTGATAAATAGCTCCTAACAGCGTGCGTATTTCTCGCGATAAGGTGCATTTGTAATGTCGTGACCGAACCAAATGACATTAATTTGTCCGTGCTGTTACACAATAATTAGTGACTAAATCTGAATGTATTTACAACCTGTACTGAGAGACATCGCAAGACACAAGACACTAATGGACAATCGATAGATGAGTCGGGACATGGAGCTGAAGAAGTGTATACAAATTATGCTACAACTAAAGAGTACAGTATAAGTTTTCTACACAGTTCTCTTTGCAGTATCGTTGATATACAGGGACCCGAAGTAACACACTGACCAGCAGGCCTGCCTGCCAGCCTAATGGTCATGGTCATCGAATCTCCATTGTGGGGAATTCATGTATAACATTGACTCAGGTTGACCCATCTTAAAATCAGTACCGGGAATTGGGAAGTAAATGCCGCCTATTTAACGGTGACCACATCAGGCATCGAATCAGATTGGTCTCTTAAGTTACTATCGTTTATATGCAGTACACAATCGTTCAGATACATATCCTTTACAGGACGTTGCATTCAACATCAGCATTCCTTGACTGTTTGTGATTTATTAGACAATGTGAGGTCAGCGCGTCCGAATGGATAAGAACGCGCCGTTCTTAAACATCCAGTGTACTGATGCCGAGGTAACGACTTTAATCCCTACACCGTCCAGCTGGACTAACATTGTGACTTCTTTGTCCTTGACTTGGGGACGTTAGTTATACGTACCTGTGAATTTAATTACGTACTACTAGAATAATGTGTACGCACTACGCATGGGTTCAAAGCGATCGAACACCAAGAGACAACTAGACAATGTCAGGTAAATTGTTTGCATTTGCTTTGTGAAAGGCTGACGCCTGATAGCATCGAAATCAACGCAAAGCGGTCTTTCAAATCATCCGTAACTGATTTGAAATCTTCGTCTCAATATGTCGGTGAATCATGAAATTGCGCGTCTTAATATCCGCTAAGCCATATTGCCGGTATGCAATACAAAGGCAATACAGAGTTGTGGGGTGTCCATGGTTGCTGCAGGCCGCCGTATTGGCATCTGTCAGTCCGATGTGATAGACAAGCCCAGTGTGAGCCAGTATATATATATATATATATATATATATATATATATATATATATATATATATATATATATATATATATATATATATATATATATATATATATTACAGTGAGGGGATGCGAATGATCAGCGGAGGTAGCTAACTCAACTGTCGATTTTTGTCTGACACAACACCGTATAGGTTTTCCTCGTTTATAAACCGTTCCATGTATGACATTACGTGTGGTTTCCTCGATTCTAATCTGTTCCATGTATGACATGACAACATGTAGTTTCCCCTATTCTAAACTGTTCCATGTATGACGTGACAACATGTAGTTTCCCCTATTCTAAACTGTTCCATGTATGACATGACAACATGTAGTTTCCCCTATTCTAAACTGTTCCATGTATGACATGACAATATATAGTTTCCCCTATTCTAAAGTGTTTTATGTATGACGTGACAACATGTAGTTTCCCCTATTCTAAACTGTTCCATGTATGACATGACAACATGTAGTTTCCCCTATTCTAACTGTTCCATGTATGACGTGACAACATGTAGTTTCCCCTATTCTAAACTGTTCCATGTATGACATGACAACATGTAGTTTCCCCTATTCTAAACTGTTCTATGTATGACGTGACAACATGTAGTTTCCCCTATTCTAAACTGTTCTATGTATGACGTGACAACATGTAGTTTCCCCTATTCTAAACTGTTCTATGTATGACGTGACAACATGTAGTTTCCTCTATTCTAAACTGTTCTATGTATGACGTGACAACATGTAGTTTCCTCTATTCTAAACTGTTCCATGTATGACATGACAACATGTAGTTTCCTCCATTCTGAACTGTTCCATGTATGACATGAGGATATTGTTCCTAGATTTTAAACCTTTCTATGTATGACACGCCGTGTGTGGTGTCCTAAATCATAAACTGCTCCATCAATGACACATCTACGATTATTTTCCTCGACTGCAAACTGCTCTTTCTATGTATGACACGACAAAGTGTAGATTTCTAGATTATAAACTGTTCCATGTTCCAGTCTCAGAAACAACCAAAACATTTGCCTTTTGGTTTTGCATTTACAGTTTAGTGTAACCAATATCTCCACATTAAAATATCTCCATAACTGTTTGTCTCTCGCTCAGGTCGTATACCTCATCCGAATGATGCCGATCTATTTCTTATATGATATCCTTTTATTCTTCTATATATCGTGCATCTCTCGGTCCCCTGCCTTCAACTTTTCATTCCCGTAGTTTTGTTTTTTATAACAGCATTATGTCTTGTAATGTGGCTAGAATATTAGACATCCCTCATGTTTGTTGTTTGTTTTCTTTCATCAACTGCCTTTTCATTTCTCTATGAGTTTTATGTTTTTCTTTGCATGAGACGAGACGTTCTGTGTATTGACATTTTCAAGGCTTCAGTTCGATGTTCTAATTTTCTGTTCACATACACTCAAACACACACAGACACACATTCACACAAATTTATAACGCATTTGTACATGACACAGCGTCACCGATAATGAACAGAAAACATTAGAGACTGGTATAAAGTGGATGACATGTAACTCCTCCATGTGGCAGTCTAGAGACTGGTATAAAGTGGATGACATGTAACTCCTCCATGTGGCAGTCTAGAGACTGGTATAAAGTGGATGACATGTAACTCCTCCATGTGGCAGTCTAGAGACTGGTATAAAGTGGATGACATGTAACTCCTCCATGTGGCAGTCTAGATACTGGTATAAAGTGGATGACATGTAACTCCTCCATGTGGCAGTCTAGAGACTGGTATAAAGTGGATGACATGTAACTCCTCCATGTGGCAGTCTAGAGACTGGTATAAAGTGGATGACATGTAACTCCTCCATGTGGCAGTCTAGAGACTGGTATAAACTGTATGACATATAACTCCTCCATATGGCGAAGGATCCTCGCCGTGCTACCGAGTTCGTGCACTGAGCTGAGTTTCTATAAATTTAGGTTTGCGTTAGGAGAAGAACGGAGCACTTAGGGGTTTCACCCGTGTGCCGTGATGTTTATCCATCGACTAAACTAAACTAAACTTACGATGTCACAACAGCTAGTCTGGGAATGGAGGTGGAGGCCGTCACTGCGTCTTTCGGCTGGCTGGAGGACAAACAACAACACACAAGTCGATGTTGAGACAGACTCACAGAGCACGCCCATAAGCGCGAAGTCAGGCATGCTTCGTGCAGAGTGCCATGCTTCAATTAAACAAAGAAGAAGAAAAAGAATTAAACAATTCAATATTGGGAGCAGCCGGTGGATCTCTTCCCTATGGCATGCTGGTGCATTGGAAAGCGAGCAGGCGGACTAATTGGCTGGGTCTGCATTGCTAGGTTGGGCACTATTACACGATAAGGCAGATGTGGTCAGTTCCCATAGGGATCGTGTGTGGAAAAACAATTACGCAGTCTTTGTTTGGAGAGAATGATGCGGTGCATAAGAACTAGAGAATCAGTGCTCCGAGGAGGGGTCAAACAGATATACAGATTGCAACTAGCACCATTAATATTGGGACTCTTCGCTGAATGTTGAAGATGAAGACGGATCGCATATGAAAATGTCCCGAGCGATGTAATGTCGGTTCTGAACTCAACCACAGAAGTAGAGGAAATATTTTGTTAGTCATACCAGAACAATTTAATCATATATTAAAAGTGAAGAAAAACTAACGCCAATGCTCACAGACAGTCCTCTATCAATAAATATTTTGCACAGAAATTGGAAATTACAGATTCAAATCGCTACTTGTTATTCTGGCAATTCTGCTCCTTGTGAAGTGTGTATGTCTCTGTACGCAATTGAATGCCTTGGGCGAGGGAAAGCTGGCTGTGTTAGTCTTCGTCGTGCCGTGTCTGTCACGAGATAGATATAGTCAACATGTTGTATCACAAGTTGGGGAAACACAAGGTTGTCTTACAAGTGGGGAAACACGAGGTTGTATCACAAGTAGGGAAACACGAAATTGTCTTACATGTGGGGAAACACGAGATTGTCTTACATGTGGGGAAACACGAGATTGTCTTACATGTGGGGAAACACGAGGTTGTATCACAAGTGGGGAAACACGAAGTTGTCTTACAAGTGGTGGAAACACGAGGTTGTATCACAAGTAGGGAAACACGAGATTGTCTTACATGTGGGGAAACACGAGATTGTCTTACATGTGGGGAAACACGAGGTTGTATCACAAGTAGGGAAACACGAAGTTGTCTTACATGTGGGGAAACACGAGGTTGTCTTACATGTGAGGAAACACGAGGTTGTATCACAAGTGGGGAAACACGAAGTTGTCTTACAAGTGGTGGAAACACGAGGTTGTATCACAAGTGGGGAAAACACGAAGTTGTATCATAAGTGGGGCGGAAGGGGGTGAGGGGGAGGGAAACGAGGTTATATTATAAGTGGCAAACACGAGGTTGCGTGTGTTAAATAATGTTTCCACACGAACCGTAGTTTTGTCCAGATCACAAAATGAGATTTACGTTTGAAGATTAGAAATATTGTTTTCTAATGTTTTTGTTTTCTGTTCCAATACATCATTTGATCAGCTGTTACTTCTGCATGCATGTTCAAATATTTCTGTGTCAACTATTATTGTTTGTTTGCTTTCCTTCGCTTTGAACTGAAGCGTAGTCAATACATGTGCTAATACTTCTAATGCATCGGACTCATTTTTGCCGTGTTGATTAACTTCTCCTATTGCACGCCATTAAGCGAACTCACTCCGACATCGGAAGTACTTAAATTTTAAGTCCCTAAGTCAAAGACCAGAAATCAACATTTTAGTCCAATTCACCGGTTGTAGAGGTTGAACACGTTAACCTCGGCATCAGCACACACGAAGTTTAAGACCAAGATCACTTATCCATCTAGTCCACAAGATAGTGACGGGGGTATTCTGCACCTGAGATGCAAGGCTAGGTGAGTTGCTCTCACTGCTGTCGCAGTAGTCTGGGTGAAATTGTGACCGTGGAGCTACCAATGCCTGGTTTTCTTGTTGATGTTTTGCTGTATGTTGTTGTCGTGGATATTTGGTTTTATAGCAATCGACACTTCCTCGATGATGCTGTTATATAGCAATCGACACTTCCTCGATGATGCTGTTTATAGCAATCGGCGCTTCGTGGATGACATGGTTATATAGCAATCGGCACTTGGTTGATGATGCGGTTGTATAGCAACCGGCTTGGTGGATGATGCGGTTAATATAAGCCTTTACTTCCCATGATATTTCCTGCAACCTGTTACAGAAATAGCTGAACTGTGAACCCAATACTATTCTAAACCATCCAATCATGCTTGCCTCAGCACTATCGCGGCTCTCGGCTTCCCTTCGGTGTTGGTTATAGGTATATTTATTGCACCTGTAAGTGTGCTGGGGTTCCTTGCTTCCATGTTGGTTATAAGTATATTTATTGGACCTGTAAGTGTGCTGTGTTCCTTGCTTCCATGTTGGTTATAGGTATAATTATTGGACCTGTAAGTGTGCTGGGTTTCCTTGCTTCCATGTTGGTTATAGGTATATTTATTGGACCTGTAAGTGTGCTGGTGTTCCTTGCTTCCATGTTGGTTATAGGTATATTTATTGGACCTGTAAGTGTGCTGGTGTTCCTTGCTTCCATGTTGGTTATAGGTATATTTATTGGGCCTGTAAGTGTGCTGGTGTTCCTTGCTTCCATGTTGGTTATAGGTATATTTATTGGGCCTGTAAGTGTGCTGGTGTTCCTTGCTTCCATGTTGGTTATAGGTATATTTATTGGACCTGTAAGTGTGCTGGGGTTCCTTGCTTCTCTTCCGTGTTGGTTATAGGTATATTTCTTGGGCCTGTAAGTGTGCTGGGGTTCCTTGCTTCCATGTTGGTTATAGGTATAATTATTGGACCTGTAAGTGTGCTGGGTTTCCTTGCTTCCATGTTGGTTATAGGTATATTTATTGGGCCTGTAGTGTGCTGGTGTTCCTTGCTTCCATGTTGGTTATAGGTATATTTATTGGACCTGTAAGTGTGCTGTGTTCCTTCCTTCCATGTTGGTTATAAGTATATTTATTGGGCATGTAAGTGCGCTGGGGTTCCTTGCTTCCATGTTGGTTATAGGTATATTTATTGGACCCGTAAGTGTGCTGGGGTTCCTTGCTTCCATGTTGGTTATAGGTATATTTATTGGACCTGTAAGTGTGCTGGGGTTCCTTGCTTCCATGTTGGTTATAGGTATATTTATTGGACCTGTTAGTGTGCTGGGTTTCCTTGCTTCCATGTTGGTTATAAGTATATTTATTGGACCTGTAAGTGTGCTGGGTTTCCTTGCTTCCATGTTGGTTATAGGTATAGTTATTGGGCCTGTAAGTGTGCTGGGGTTCCTTGCTTCCATGTTGGTTATAGGTATATTTATTGGACCTGTAAGTGTGCTGGGTTTCCTTGCTTCCATGTTGGTTATAGGTATATTTATTGGACCTGTAAGTGTGCTGAGGTTCCTTGCTTCCATGTTGGTTATAGGTATATTTATTGGACCTGTAAGTGTGCTGAGGTTCCTTGCTTCCATGTTGGTTATAGGTATAGTTATTGGGCCTGTAAGTGTGCTGGGTTTCCTTGCTTCCATGTTGGTTATAGGTATAGTTATTGGGCCTGTAAGTGTGCTGGGTTTCCTTGCTTCCATGTTGGTTATAGGTATATTTATTGGGCCTGTAAGTGTGCTGAGGTTCCTTGCTTCCATGTTGGTTATAGGTATATTTATTGGACCTGTAAGTGTGCTGGGGTTCCTTGCTTCCATGTTGGTTATAGGTATAATTATTGGACCTGTAAGTGTGCTGAGGTTCCTTGCTTCCATGTTGGTTATAGGTATAATTATTGGGCCTGTAAGTGTGCTGAGGTTCCTTGCTTCCATGTTGGTTATAAGTATATTTATTGGGCCTGTAAGTGTGCTGGGGTTCCTTGCTTCCATGTTGGTTATAGGTATAATTATTGGACCTGTAAGTGTGCTGGGTTTCCTTGCTTCCATGTTGGTTATAGGTATATTTATTGGACCTGTAAGTGTGCTGGGTTTCCTTGCTTCCATGTTGGTTATAGGTATAGTTATTGGGCCTGTAAGTGTGCTGGGTTTCCTTGCTTCCATGTTGGTTATAGGTATATTTATTGGACCTGTAAGTGTGCTGGGGTTCCTTGCTTCGGTCTTACTCGTGTTGATACTGATGTTGTATGTTTTACAAATTTTATCAGTGAACTGATATTGTGTTGCAATGTTTCTGGATATTTATAAAATTAACTGTGTTCATCTGATGAAATAATTCATTAAGTGAGTTGTTTTATTATTCATCGGATTCTTGATTCATGTATGTGTGATACTTCTTTTACCTTATACCTTCCGCGGAGGCTTCATATTTAAACCTTAAAAGTGTGATATAAATTACAATAATCATGCCTATTGTCTTGTAACTTGTCAGTATTGTTGTTAAGAATGTCGAGTGTTAAGCACGTGACATAACTATGCAGACGAACACAGTGATTTCATAAGAACAGTTTAAAGATGACCTCCCCTCTTTGACATACACCAAAGAGGAGGAGTGTTCTGTTATCCTTTGTTGTTTGTTTTATTAGTGAAAGGGTGAAACCTATAGACATTCATCAGTATGGTGATGCATGCCTGTCAGTCCAGCAAGTGTATGAGTGGAGTAGGAACTTTCATAACGGCGTAATTTCTCTGACAGACTGTTTACTGTTCAGCACACCACATCATTCATAATGTGCTACAGTACCGCAAAAGTGTCTCCAATGTGCGTGTCACTGCAGCTTACTCCAGAATTGAATCAACAACGCATTGATGCTGGCCAATGACTAGCCTTAAGTGATTTCCACCTGTTTGGACAACTCAAAGAGTTAATGGCAGGAAAGACTTTAAGATCTGATGAAGAGGAACGGCAGGTGGTGCATGAGTGGTTAGACATGAGACCAATAAAATGTTTCACTACAGGAATCCAAGCACTTTATCGGCACTGGAGGACTTGCATTGAACGCAGTGATGACTACATCGAAAAATGATACATTTGTTCTTTACTGTTAAAGACTATATTCACCTACACACACAAAAATACATTTAAGTTTTACATTTCAAATTTAAGTGCGTATAAAAATTGGGGCGGCCATCATTAAACTGTCGTAATGACGTCACCTTGAGCGTCTGCACCGTGATGTCACTCGCTTTCCACTCTTGACATCCTTAACAAAAATATTGACAGGTTGCAGGACAATGGCATGGTTACTGTATTTTCAATCACACTTTTAAGGTTTTAAGTTGAAGCCCCCCCCTGTGTTTATTTTACTTTATTAATGTTTATATTAACAAGCTTATATAAGAACACACGGCCCTGAGGTAAGCTTGCTGTTATTTAAATGGGGCTTGTGACGTCATTTGATGATATATCCGCACAATAACAAGCTGGGTATAATGTTATAATGCTGCCACTTTCACATTTCCCACTTTCACAAAACGTGTTCTGTAGAACGAGTTTTCCTGGTTGACAAATATTATATTCTTTATCATAGAGTAATTTTTCCCAACTTCTTAAGTTTAATTGCGAACCCTCATGTTACTCCACGGTTAATAAACGAAGCATCTTATATGTGCTCAATTATGTTTGCGCATATTTTACCAGTGCGGCCGTATAGTCTAATGCCTCTGCAAGATTCTCTGTTCGAGTATCCTATCTGTATTCTCCCTTACTCTTCCACCCCCCCCCCCCCCAAAAAAAAAAAAAACGTCTTAAATGTCGAATGGATTTACTTCATTTCCCCGGGATTTATCTCATATGGCTCGGACTATTTCCCTCAGGGCGGCCTGTCGAAAGCGTCGCACAAGGCACGAACTCAGTAGCTCCGGTGACGACCCTCAGGAGTCTCCAAGAAAAGTGTACTCGTGAACCGAAAGACGTAGCTTGGAATCGAACCCACAACCTTCGGAGCGCGAGGCAGACGACATGACCACTTGTGATCCCCCACCCCACAGTGGTACTATTATTTCCTATTGCCAATTGTTGAGAATTGTCTTTCTGCCCACGTTGCCGATGTCATTTTTTATTTGATCATGTGACCCTTACTTCTTAGCACGCTTTAATTACTTCATTAGCTATACAGTCTGAGCCTGTCGATTTTTTTAGGGCAGTGTTCTTTCTGGCTGTTTCTATTTCTAGACTCAGTATTTGAGGATCAAGAATGTTTGCATCTTTTGTTTTGTATGTATGGTTTATGTGATGCTGGGGTTGTTAAGCTCTAGAAACATTCTTCCCATCTCACCTGTATGTTTTTCCCAGTTGAGATGGGTGCTAAAGTAGTTTTGAGGGACTCTAAGTCCCAAAGACAACTTATCACTAAACATCAGAAAGAGGTAGTTTTCACCTCTTTGGTCACATAATGAGAAGATAAAAACTGAAAGATATTGTGGCAAGTGGAAAGATTTGTGGAAATAGTGATAGAGAAGACAGCGAGAAAAAATTCTTCAGTCTTGTATCATGGCAGATAAGAAAGTCAGCACAACAACTGATACACGCCTTTGGAGATCGCAAGATGTGGAGAAAGCATGGTCGTCCACGTCATTAGGCAAGGCACTTGATGATGATTATGGAAGATTCGTTTCTGTTATTGTGGTAGAGGTATTGCTCTCGACTGTTTCTCGCATTGATTTATTTTCATTATCGTGTGCCAAGCGTGGACGATAACGATTAGCTATTTCATAGACGATTAGAGTTTATGATAAGGTATGTTTCTTTGTCCTGATCTTGACACATGACCAAGCCATCCAGGTTTTTATTTCAATGACTTCCTTTTTTTCTGTTGCCATGAAGCTTGTCGGGTGCTTTTAATTTTTAAGTTTATTCTCTCCGAGGCTTGCACAAACAATTTGAAATGGCTACGGTTGTTTAAATTTTGAAATTACTTTAGTACTCAAATTATTGCCTCATGAAAGTATACATTTAATCTTAAATGTAATCTCATCCAAGATTTTCTATAATCTTAGATGTTATATTCTATTAGATATAACATTATCTTAAAGTTACTAGATTCTTAGATCGTCAGCATTTAGATTTAATAGTATGTTAGTTGTATAGACACCGCTCTCCATGGCAATGGCGTTGCGGACACGATTCGTAATGCCACTTACCCGCGTTCGAATCACAGCGGTGATCCATTTGGTAGCAGACCGAGTCGCGCTGGTTTTAACGTGTTGATATGGGAGCCGGTCGTTTAGAAAGCAATGGCAAACTACAGAACGTAAACCTTGCCAAAACATCAACAACCGCAGTATAATGCTAGTGTTGACTGCAACGTTCTGTAAAAAAAAATGTTATATATTATCTAAAATGTAATAATTTTATAACGTATATGAAATGTTTTATTTAATATTATTTTTACGTTGTCATCATCTTCCATTTAATATCACATAAAATTTAACTGTCTCCGAAAAACTGTAAAAGAAAACTGTCCTCTATTGTCTATACTAGCTTGTGGTGTAGGACGTTTGAGCCTGAGGAAACTTGAGCCTGGCTAGTGCAATCGCCACTATCTGCGCAGGCTAGGGTTTTTTTCCCCCCTCCTCCTTCCCTTCACCACCCCCACCCCACCCCCCAAGAGGAACGCATCCACACCGTGCCGAAGATTCAAACCTGGATCTCGCGAAGGAGAATAGGACAATCTAGCCACTCGACCGAGCCACCCCTCTTTCTGTCACTTTTAACGTCATCTTAGATGTTTCTATATTAATCTTAACATTATCTTAAATGTAATGTCATCTTAGATGTTTCTACATTAGTCTTACCATTATCTTAGATCTCTTAGATCTTATCTCTTAGATTTTCTATCAACTTAGGTTAAATAGCATAGAACAGATGTTCTCAACCGGTGGAGAATTCCCCCCCCTCCCCATGGTGGGTGGGGGTGGGGGATTTTAGGGTTTCTATGGGGGGGGGGGGGAGTGAAGATTGTTTCAAGATCGCGTTAATACAAGAACCGATTACTTGATATTGTTTTTTCCATTTCTCGAAGTAGACCCGGAGTTCACCTTTTGTGTAGACGTCTAGACTTGTTCTAATATGTTTTATTAAATTTAACTGCCATTTTCATTCACGTATACTGTGTAGAGGTGGGAGGGGGAGAGATTTATATGGAGGAAATACGAAAAGGGGTTGGGGGGGGGGGGGAGTAAATGACATTCTGAACTTATCGTGATGGGGTGCATGGGCCAAAAAAGGTTGCGAACCATTAACATAGAAGATTTACTTTAATCTTAAATTTACTAACAGTGTACAGGATTTTCGCTCTAATGGTTAACATTGTACATGATGTTTGCTCTAGTATTTATTATCATTATACGTGATGTTTGCTCCAATATTTAATATAATTATACGCGATGTTTGCTCTAATATTTAATATCATTGTGCACGATGTTTTCTCTAATATTTAATATCATTGTGCACGATGTTTTCTCTAATATGTGATATCATTGTACACGATGTTTGCTTTAATATTTAATATAATTGTACACAATGTTTGCTCTAATTATACTATCATTGTACACGATGTTTGGTCTAAATATCATCTTAAGTGTATTTCGGACTTACATTTAAAATCGTCTTAGATTTACAGTCATCACACATTTAATTCTATTAAGAGTTAGTTTGTTCTGTTCTCTCTTCTTTGTTTACATGCACACAGATAGTGCGTTGCTTTGGCAATGAAAATGCCGGAACGTTGCCATTGATTGCATATCGAATATTTCAATAAAAGAACACCTGTTGGAAAATTAGAAAAAGAAAATACCAATGACAATGAAACAATAGATATCGACTATTAACTCTGTCTATCACCCGGGTGTTTTATTTTCAAGTAATAAGTGTTTGGGGTTTCGGATTGGTTAGACAGCCCATGGACTAGCGTGGATTCAAGTAAAACCTTGAGTAATAAACAGAGTTAGAGTAGCAACTAGATGCGAGAGGTTAATGAAACAGCTATCAGGGATATAAGGATTTAAGACTTAGAATACAATTTAAGACGCCGACAGTTACAGACTATCGCATGGTATTGGTATGTGACCCTAGAGAAATACCAGGCGCTATTTGCAACAAGGGGACAGAACTGGAATATTAAACGTAACGCCCAGGGGAAGGAACCCGTAAATCATTGAATCAGTTCAGATGTGGTTGGTGCGGGGCTTCATGCTGTGACATCAAACATACTTCACGTCGTTAGGCCCCACTTTGCAACCTAGCAAGTTATTTCAACAGTTTGATTTGGGCGTGCTCAGGAATTCGACCTGGTCATAATTGTTCGTGGCATAGAGTCACACGTTCTGTTAACAGTCGGCTTTGATATCAGCAGCGATTCTCAAGCATGTCAACGATGACGCAGATCTCGTTGACGGGTCAATTTTATACAAGTTCTATTCCAGCAGCAAATCGTAAAATGCATTCAATGTCCATTTCAGGGCATTTCACAATTATAACTGCTCTGGTGTTGTTGTTTTTTTTAATTTTATTTTAATAGTTAGTTGCATATCCTTTACAGGATGTAACAGTCAACTCAATCATGTTTTGTTTTTTGTTTCCTTATTTTTATGTGTTTGTAATTCCTGGGCAAGTTTACGTTCGTGACCTACTGGTTTACGCCATTAACTTCTGAACGACCGCCACCCATACCATTTCGTAAAAACACCAGCGCAAGGCTGTCTGCTGACAAATCGCCTGCAGCTGTGTTTCGTGCACTGTATGCGGGATTACGAACTTCGTCCATAGCACCTTCGCCCCTGAGCAGGCAATTTGGAGTACCAAATATATTTCTGAGAATACCTGAGAAACCTGATGAAAATCATTGTATGTACAATAATCTGGCTTCTGGAGGTCGCAGCTCTCGTTTCTCTAAGTTACAACGGAGCTGCATCAAGCACACCTCAGGAACCAACGAACGTGTCAAATCTGGCTTAAATACATAACTAAGGTTCGTAGTTCTAGGCTGAGATGGCTACTTTGAAAAATACACGTATTGCCACTGACATTACTACTACTTCTTCTTTTAGTCCATGCCATTTGGAGTTGGCGATCATGTCTGCCTGTATTTCTCTGTCTCTTGTGCTCCAGTAATTTCTTATACTGATGTTCCTTCATGCCATGATATCAAACTGTCCAGTATCTTATATTTTGGTCTTTCCTTTCTCTTTTCTCCTCCATTTCTGCCGTTGTGATGACATACTCCAGCTTCCCCCTCCTCTTGACACATCCAAAAAATGTGGCCTGTCCTCTTCTGAATCGAGTAGCCAGTTTTCGTTGTGAGTTAACTAATTTCTTTAAAGATACCTTCATTGATTTGTCTATACGTCTAACCTATTTCTCATCATTCTTTTGTAAAATCACATCTTCGCATCCTCCACATAATTAATAACATTTCTGCTAATTGTTCATAATTCGCTTCCATTCAACATAAATGTCTACTAGCAAAGATAATAGAGAATATTCGGGAAAGTCTGAAGCCATCAGAGTTCTAACATGATAAAGGTTAAGTAAAGTATTTGTGTTGCTGTGAAATATGGCGGTGGATTGTAGTACTCTTGTGTTTATTGCCACTGTTCCATGCAAGCTGCACTAGAGGTGGCCGAGACTTATTGTTTTAGCCCTCATGGCTTATGTCTGTGACAATATATGTCTGTAACAACACATAACCTGTGACAACACATGTCTGTGACAACACATGTCTGTGACAACAATTGTCTGTGACAACACATGTCTGTGACAACACATGTCTGTGACAACACATACCTATGACAATTACGCAATTGATAAATCAGTTGCAAGCATATATGCTTCTTTGAATGTTAGTGTTTGTTACAGAAAAGTACACCACATTCTTTGGATGGAAAAGACAACAAACAGATCTGCCCATGAAGAGCTCATTATTAAAGAGGATTGGTTATTAAGAAAAATAACATTGGAGAAAATTAAATAGCGTGGTCATGTAACAAGACATGAAATATCATGGCAATGTAACATTACTGACACAACATTAGTAACACAGAGTTAAGACGAACAATGCGTCTGTCACCATCTGTTTTTAATACTTCATGACATTTGAGTGTTTCGGAATAGGTCCATCCATCCATCATGTGCCATGCCGATAAGCGTGGGCAGGCATGTTCTGCCATCGCACTCGATCACCAGAGTCGTGGATCAGCTCCGTGTTCCTGTCTCGACCATGCCACGAGGCCAAGCCATCCAGATATTTACTTCTCGGTCTTCCCCTTGGTCTCTTCCCTTCGATCTTGCCAGTTGTCACCAAGTTCTCCAAGTCATTTCTTCTCATAACATGTCCAAACATTTTTGACTGTCTACATCTAATGACTCTAATCAGTTTACGATCTTCATTTCGATAAGACTGCATGCAGTACATGATAATCTTGGCAACTGTAAAAAAAAGTAGGTGCTATCTGATAAATGATGCAATGTTTACATTACTTTCTATTGTTCAACAAATGTAATTGATGTTTCATCAAAGAACTGCCTATTATATTATCATTTGTGTGATTTATTCTCGTTACTTGTGTCTTTCACCTTTGCATTTTTGGGGTCTAATGAATGTGCCAGACTAAATTTCAATTCATCAACGTCGTAGTAATCCTGCTAAACCTTAGGCGCCCCTGGCGAAGATGTGAATTATTGTAGTAACGCGATGGTTGCACACACATCTTTCTCTCACACATCCCCTCGTGATGAAGTTGTGTGTTTGCGGTGGTTGCACACACATCATTCTCTCACACATCCCTTGTTGATGAGGTTGCACTCTAGTCCAGACTCAGGCATATGTTGTTTCGTCAGGTATTATAGATCCACACAGCAACAGTGTCATCATCATCATCATCATCATTCATCATCATCATCATCATCATCATCATCATCATCATCATCATCATCGACATCATCATCGTCATCATCGTCATCATCATCGACATCATCATCGTCATCATCATCATCATCATCATCATCATCGTCATCATCGTCATCATCATTATCATCATCATCCGTTCTCAGTGATTCGTGCTATACATAACACGACCGTCATTACAGTATTTCTTCAAGGGCAGGGAACACCTTGGAGAGAGGTCAAATCGTTTGTCTCTCGCTCTGAAGGTCGTTGGTTCTTTTCGAACTGTGTCGTTTAAACCACGAATTCAGTTGTTCCGGACACTCCAAGGGAACATCGATGGAGCTAGCGAGTTCGTGCATTCTCTGATGCTCTCGCACACTCCCGAGGAACATCGATCGAGCTAGTGAGTTCGTGAATTTTCCAATGCTCCCGGGCACTCCTTTAGGCCATCTATTGAGCTAGCGAGTTCGTGCTTTATCTAATGCTCTCGGACACACCTAGGGAACATCGACGGGAAGCTAGCGAGTTCGTGCATTCTCCGATGCTCTAGGCACCTTGCTTGCTAGTATACGGAGGGAGACCGAGTCAGATGGGATACCACCCGGTGCAATGAAGTCTATCCTCTCCCATTTAAACTATCATTTTAACAGAATCGTGCTCCGTGTCTTTGACTGCTTTAGCTTTTCAAGGTCTGTGTAAAGGCGTTCTGCCATTGCTTTCCTTCTTGGCAGTAATCATACTGGTCGGTGGCTGTACGAACCGTCCATATAAAACGCTCCTCTACCTACAGTCGCCAACTTGAGACCATAAACAATTACACGTATGTTTCTCTGGAGCGCCATCCACAATATACTCACATCTTGTTCCACCTTATTCCTGGATGAAGTAGATGGGGCGATGAGGTAGGTGGTTAAATTGCACCAAAGGTATCCCATAGGCTAGCAGTATTATATCAATTTAACATCTAATACCAGTTCTTTTCGGAGATATCCGTTTTAATAAGAATGAACGGAATGTCCCAATTTGCCAGCGAGTAATCCCAGTAACATCATTTCCGTTTTAGAAATAGTATACCAATTACTTGATTCTTATGTCTGAGATATTACAGGAATTACGGGTATGATAACGTTTAATGCAGAATTATTCCCTTTTCCTAGCGTACTGTAAAGTACAGGATAAAACCGTTTATATTGCATTTTTGATTTACTCAAACTATACGATAGCATATAACCGGACTAGCTGATTAATGAAACCAGACCAACATAAAAGAAAGCAGGTGTACAAGCTACCTAGCCCCAACTCCATTCATCCATCATGTGCCATGCCGGTAAGCGTCGGCGGTCATGATTCGCCATCTCACTCGATCACCAGAATCAGCATGATGTTCCTGTCTCAACCATACTACGTGGCCAAGCCATTCAGGTATTTACTTCTCTGCCCTCCCTTTGTTCTCTTCTCCTCGATCTTGCCAGTTCTCACCATGTTTCGAATGTATTTCTTTTCATAACATAGCCAACAAATTGTGACTGTCTACGTCTATTTTCTCTAATCAGTTTACGGTTTTGATTTGTTGCTTGTAGGACTTGGTCATTGGATTTTGTGTCTGTTCATGTTATTCTTTGCATTTTCCTCAGAAACTACATTTCCACAGCCATCAGATGTTTCTCAGCTTGTCTGCTCGATGTCAACGCTTCACATCCATACAAAAGCATAGGTTCTACGTAGCAACTCTGCAGTCTTTTTCTCGTTGCAAATAATATCTTTTTATTAGTCACCATGTATTTCACCTTGCAAAAGGCAGGTTGAACTGCTAGAGTAATAAACGACTATTGCCTGAACGAGTCTGTTGAAAGAAGGGAAGTATACACAACAATAAAATTGAGACAAACAATGTTCTTGTCATGTAATAAGAACACGGGTTTTGGAGAAAGCAATGTAAACTGGAAGATGTTACAAGAGCCAGCCCAATAGAAAATATGCTGGATACACTCAGACTAGCATGGAGGCATGCCATCAATAATTGATCCAGAACACTGTATAGTGAAATAACTACACGGACATGAACGCCTACACAATTTTGCAAGACAAATGATGATGCTGATGATTATGCCAAGGAAAAGAGCAATGACACTATATATTTTCTCCCAATTTTCTATGAGAACTATGAATTATTTTAAAACCGAATAAATAATCACCGGTCTCAGAAAACAGAATTTGGCTACTGATATTTAAAGTATCCGTAGACGAAAATTTAATTATATTGTTCGGAGCTGTAAACAGATCAAAATGTATTCATACCGTTTGTGTCTGTATGGCGTTTAATATGATTGTCTTCGTGCGTTTATAACGAAAAATGAGTGGTAACAAATCATTTCTTATAGTGCGTTCACAAATGTTTGTCCCCGTATAAAAAGTCCATCAGTTGGTAACCAATTGAGGGAAACTGATGAGATTCGGCATATAACCTTACCATTATGTATAGACAACAAATACATTTTTGTTCTGGAGATTGTACAGCAGATCTTGTTTGTTTATATGCAATATATAATTTACGGGTCAGAGATGACGTGCATATTATAAAATATATTACATCTTTCACATGGCGGTATAAGTGTTCTATAATGATTATTCTCCGTGATGCACGTCACATGTTAGAATGGAAGTGTTACCAGAATTGACGTACATTGCTATAAAACCAATTTGTTTAGCGTGAATTCAATACATTATTGTCAAATCCTCACAGTCATTTCGCCGCTTTCCACATTTCAGTAAACCTCAGGTCCTGTGTAACATCACACTGATGTTGGACAACAGGATGTCTTCATCCGACATACAGGTCTTCACGCTGGAGATCATAGAAAGCGAACACAAGCAAGCACATTTCATTTGCCTTTGGGCCTATCAAATAGATATTCTTTGGGTGAGAGTAAATATAAGACAGCAGGAAAAATGTCTTAACGATGCAACATATACTTTTCAAGACAATTGAACGTGGATGAGGGAGAACATATGTGAACGCACTATAGTCATCATGTAGCAGGGCTGCAGTAGATGGCAGGTCTCATCACAACGCAGTCACAAGTTACTCGATCTCTTGCCATTTCTCCCGCCTCATGCTTGCACACATACGCGCTTCAGATAAATAGGACAAACACGTAGGACAAAGACACGGAGAAAAAAAACATTGGTCAAGGGAAAAGAAGAAATGAAGGCGTCCATAGAACTGTGCATTTGTGTGCGTCACAGAAAATAGAACACATCTATCCCCGGGAAGGTTAACCCGGTCAACAAATGCCCGCAGAAGTCGGATGTGTCGGCCTAACGGCGCAAGAACGCAGCTCTGCTGTAAACAGGCACAACGCATCCACGTCCGAAAAAAAACTCCGGATGAACGAAGAAGAAGAAGAACACATCTATAGGACACAGACAGAGAACAAATTGATTTGTCACAGTATCAGATCACGCATTTAAGGAAGGAGAACACGTGTATGCGGCACAGAAACATGACAAATATAAATGTGACAGAAACATATTACATGTCTGCATCAGAGAAGTAGAAGACATGTGTGCGTCAGAGAAATAGAACACATGTGTGCGTCAGAGATGTAGAACACATGTGTGCGTTAGAGATTTAGAACACATGTGTGCGTCAGATTAAGTGGAAGTTAAATGTGTCACAGAAATATCACATATGTGTTCGACACAGAAAAAAAACAAATGGTTGCGTCATTGTGTGACAGAAACAGAACGCATGCACACAATAAGTGTGACAGAAACAGAACGCATGCATGCGTAACAGAAATATAATACATGTGTGAGTCACATAACAAGAATAACAGTATGCGTCAAGGAAAAATAACTCACATTGGCGTCACGGAAGCAACAAATACATTGCTGAAACAGAGTTGAGTTGAGTTGAGCTAGGAACCGACATCACTGCACTCAGGACATTTCCATGCGCGCTCCGTCCCCTCGTTCAACAACCAGCGATGAGTCATCGTTGCCAACACTACTGATCGTTCCCACCACTATCTTATTGATCTGATCCTGGTCTTCCTCTCAGTTTTGAGATACTTCCAGAACCCTTACCGATACCCCGCAATCTCATTCTTTCCACATACGAGTTCTCCTTCTGTTCCCCAGCCTTTTTTTTTTCTTGTCCCACAGGCGCACGACCACCTCTTTCTTGTCAATAGATAATTTACCGCTAAGAGGTGCATTCCCTGCCAGCCTATCAGTCTGTTCATTTCACAGCACTCCCGCATGGCCAGGGCAAAACATTGATACAATTCTCACACTATATGACCTCTGAAGTGAGGATAGCCATTCCACACGACACATTCCTTTCTCCGCCTTACTAAGCACACTCCTTGAGTCCGTAATGAATACAATGTATGTTGCAGTGGTCTCCTCTAACTAACGGAGTGCCCCTGTTACTGCTTCCATCTTCATTATCATACTGAAACAGAACATACACATGTGTCTGCCACATCAGAATGAACACACAACTCGTTCTCAATGGTGACGTCATAAGGCCTTACTCAGCAGGAAGTGACGCACTGACAAACGTAACCGAATTTTCTAAAAGTCACCGATTTAAAAAAAAACAACAACACATGTTAAATAAAGAAACGAAGTGTGCAGGAACAGTTGAAACCCGATACTTTAAAGTCGGCTGAAAGAGTAATTTTGTAACTATTGTTTAAAAAATAAGACAACGGAGATATCGCGTAACTGAAAACCGACGCAGGTACCCGAAGGCAACCCATTTGTCATGAACAGGTAATCATGCATTTTGTTAGCTACAGTTAGCAATAATAACTTTGAATCATTTGCCGTGTACATACCCTCAAATCTGATCCACGACTTGTCTGGTGACTTGAAGGCAAAATTATTTCTGCAGAGCGTGCTCTTGTTCGGGAAAGTTAAACTGCGTCATTAAAATGCATAGAAGTATAAAGTACAGTTGATCCGATATATGTATTTACTTAAATTGCTGGAAATTACTACTGCGCATGCAAAGACGTGATGCTACTATGTTGCGAAAGCTGTGCACACACGTTAATATATATATATATATATATATATATATATATATATATATATATATATATATATATATATATATATATATATATATATATGCTTACGTGTATTTATGATTGTGCCATCATGTCTAGTAAGGCAAGTATTTTCTTTATTACACGTACAGGCTACTAGCTAGGTCGTGGGCGCGAATCACGATACTTTTGCAAACATTTCTACAAAGAATGGAAGAGCTGCACAGATTTACATGCGATAGCAGAATGTGTGGTAATCACGAGAATTTGGCGGCTGTTACAGAACAAAAAGGTGTAATAACACATAAAACTATTGTTATAGTACATAGTGACATGTGACACATATATGTAGTAAAATATAGCCAAAAGTGACAAATAAGTGTAGTAGAACAAAGCGACAAGTGACAAATATATGTAGTAGAATATAGCGACAAGTGACAAATATCTGTAGTAGAATATAGCGACAAGTGACAAATATCTGTAGTAGAATATAACGACAAGTAACAAATATCTGTAGTAGAATATAACGACAAGTGACAAATATCTGTAGTAGAATATAACGACAAGTAACAAATATCTGTAGTAGAATATAACGACAAGTGACAAATATCTGTAGTAGAATATAGCGACAAGTGACAAATATCTGTAGTAGAATATAGCGACAAGTGACAAATATCTGTAGTAGAATATAGCGACAAGTGACAAATATCTGTAGTAGAATATAGCGACAAGTGACAAATATCTGTAGTAGAATATAGCGACAAGTGACAAATATCTGTAGTAGAATATAGCGACAAGTGACAAATATCTGTAGTAGAACATGGCGACAAGTGACAAATATCTGTAGTAGAATATAGCGACAAGTGACAAATATCTGTAGTAGAACATAGCGACAAG
>JACEFZ010017988.1:0-122500 GCA_014155875.1 Cepaea nemoralis | reverse complement strand
GATTAGTGAGACTACAATGGTATGACATGATCACAAATGTAGAGCTCATGGAGAGAACTAGACAAATCCGTGTGAATCCAGAGGTCAAGAAAAGACAGTGACGCAGGAGGAGACACACGCTGAGACAACCTGAGGACATTATAACACACAAAATAGAGGCAGGCCTGAAAACACACGGATAAGTTAATTACAGATAGAAGTGAATAAGATTGGGAGGGCGTGGAGAGAGATGCAGAAGATAGCACACGATATAACGGCTTGGCGTGGTTTGTGGTTTAGTTGCCAGCCTGTGTCCCGATGGTGGATAATGGGCAGAAGAGGAAGGCACTGACGTGGGCTTCTTGTCATGTCTGGATTAGTTCTGGTATATCGTCACCGGACTTATACAAGACACATGTTAATCATGATACTAGTAATATCAACAGGATTATTATTATCATTGTTATTATTAATGCAATTTATTCGGTGTCTCTCAGCTGTGTCACGTTAGATACCTGAAATCGTGTTGCCAGTCTGTCGCAATATCATGCACATTGCTTACACACACAAACACACGCACACTCACACAAGATGGCATGCATTGACAATAAACAACCCGACATCCCGCAGACAGGTGAAAGCTCCCGGGATTTCGTTTGCCCTATGAAAATACATGGAAATATATATCGCTATGATTTAACAAGTCTAAACCCGTGCAGACATTCAGTAGGTTATTGATTTCAATGGGTTTTCATTGACTGTCATCTTAGTTTACTTCATTATTTTAAAGAAATAGAGACCTCAGTTCTCTCTGTGTGCATTTGTCAGTGTGCCTATGTGTTTGTGCTTGCAGATGTGTGCTTGCCGGAGTGGTCCACATTGTTCTGTAAGTAAACAGACATTTAAGATATGTGAAATAGGGGTTAATGACCTTTAATTTCACAATTCCCGAACATACCGAGTCCAGGGTTTGAAATCGGCAGTGGGGAATTTAGAAGCACACCGCTTTGCGTTGATTACCATTGTATGGCGCGGAGAGGTAGTTCAGAGTTAAGTTGAGTTGAGAAGCGACATCACTGCACTCAGGACATTCCCATACGTGCCCTTGTTCAACAGCCAGCGAAGAGTCATACTACTAATCGTTCCCACCGCTATCTGATTTAAAGTTCTCCTGGTCTTCCCTCTCAGTTTTGAGATTCTTCCAGAACCCCTGCCGATCCCGCGCAATCTCATTCTTTCCGCATATGGGTTTTCAATCTGTTCTCCCGCCTTCTCCACCTGGTCCACAAGCAACGACTACCACCCACCCCTTGTCCATAGGCAAAATACCACCAAGAGGTGCATTACCTGCCATCCTATCAGCCTGTTAATTGCCCCCGCACCCCCGCACGGCCAGGGCAAAATATCCATAAAATTCTTACAATCTGTGACCTCTGAAGCAACGATAGCCAATCCACACGAAACATTCCTTTCTCCACCTTACTAAGCATACTTTTTGAATCCGTAATGAATACAATGTGTGTTGCAGCAGTCTCCTCTAACCAACGGAATGCAGCTGTTACTACTTCCACCTGCATTCTCATGCTGGAGGTCGTAGTCTCATATGCCAGACTCTCCCTATTCAAGACTCATTCATTAGCCTTTGCAATAAAGCCACAGCCACTACGCCTGTTTCTCACCACTGACAGTTCAGAAAGCAATAACAAACTGCTGGACGTAACATTTTCTAGTAAATCACAAACAGCCAATAGACGCTGGGGTTGACTGCAACGTCCTGCAAAGGACACACAACGAGTTTTAAATAATATATATATATATAATTAAAGGACACTTTTATGCGCCTGTAAGAGACTTGGGCATGGGGTGCTGCATCCGCTGTATGTCTGCCACATTTACTACCTTAGATAAAAAAAATTTCCGCGTTCCCATCCTGTTTCAGGATATTGCGGTCAACACCAGCATCTTTCAGCTGTATGTTGATTCCTAGGCTAGATTACACTCATCAGCACGGCACGAGTTTCTGAGCGAAAGGCCCCATACTCTCACAAGTCACTAGCGCGACTCGAACCACTTCTAATTCTCGTGCGCTCACGTCGACCACGAGAGTATTCGGGGTTAACGGAGAAAGCTGCTAACCCCTCGGCCAGGCAGCTGGCATACCTTAGATAATTGCTCGTACGAATTTTTTGCTGGATCGCCCTGGGATCATACGTCAATTTAAAAGATCCACCACCACCCATTGCAGATTATTTTTAGAAAATACAGCAGTATGGGCTTGTTTCCAGACTCTCTCTCTCTCTCTCTCTCTCTCTCTCTCTCTCTCTCTCTCTCTCTCTCTCTCTCTCTTTCTCTTTCAGTCTCTGTTTCTCTCTTTGTTTCTCACCCTGTCTCCCTTTGCCTCTCTCTGTCTTTTTGTCTTTATCTGTTTCTCACTGTCTCTTTTTGTTTCACTCTGTCTCTCCCTGTCTCAATCCATTTCTCTCTGCTCTCTGTTATTCACTCTGTCGCTCTCTGTCTCTTTCTGTTTGTCTCTGTCTCTGTCTGTCTGTCTGTCTGTCTGTCTGTCTGTCTCTCTCTCTCTCTCTCTCTCTCTCTCTCTCCCTCTCTTTTTCTCGCTGTTTTTCTCTGTCTCTCTGTTTCCCTATGTTTATCTCTCTCTTTCTCTCTGTCTCTCTCTCTCTGTCTCTCTCGCTAAATCTCACTCTGTATCTATCTGTGTATGTGTGTGTGTGTGTGTGTGTGCACGTGCGTGTGTACCAGTGTTGGAATGTGTGCACGTGCGTGTGTACCAGTGTTGGCAAACTGGTTGTGAACCCCTGGGAGACCAAGTTTCATCTCTTTAGCAGAGGCCAACATGGACGAATGGTTACCAGTGATCTCTCTTAAACTTCCGTTGTGCGGATGACCGACGTAGCGGTTCCAACCCCTACACTGTTCAGCTGGACTAAAATTACTTCCCGTCCTTGACATGGGAACGTAAATTAAAAGTACCTCAGAAGTAGGAGTGGTTTATCCTAATGGCGAGGGACACTGGTATTAATTAAAGAAAGCTAGCCCGCATGCAAATATCACTCCAATGCAGACTACGCCTGCATTTAAAAGCGAGCGAAAGAGTGGTGATAACTTCTCTTAGGCGGCACTGGTGTTCATGTTCCTTTAGGCCATGAAATGGTCCAGCAACAACTGGATTGAGGTCAGTGAAGAAGAGTATCTCCCGACCTGGTTCCAAAGCACCATCTTCACAGTGGCTGCGTTGTAAAGCCACCCTTTCCAGGAACAGAAGGCGGCAGCTGAGTGGGCAACACTGGACATTCATATGTGCTGACAGACCTGTTGGAATGTGACCAGGCCATGAAACACCACGGCACTCATGGACTGGCTGGTGGTTAGCCTAGTTTTTTATGTTTCCCTGCAAGTTTGAAGCGTGTCTTTGTCACACAAGCCGGCTCCGTGGCGAAGAGATTTCGGACGCAGCTCGTAATCTCGCATACCCGCGTTCGAAACACAGCTGCGGGCGATTGGGCAGCAGACCGCCTTGCGTTGTTTTTCTTTTTTGTTTAACGAAATGGTATGGACGCCGGTCGTTCAGAAAGCAACGGGAATCTAGTGAGCGTAAACTTACCAAGGGATCACAACAGCAAAAAATGCTGGTGTTGACTGCGATGTCCTGTAAAGGATATGAAACTAACCAACTTTGTCAAACAACTGCAACCTATGACCAGGTTGAGTGTATCAGTGTGTATGAGTGTTTATATGTGTGTATGTATGTGTGTTTGTATGTGTGTTTATATGTGTGCTTGTATGCGTGTTTATGCGTATGTATATTTGTGTGTTTATATGTGTGTTTATCAATGTGTTTATATATGTGTGTTTATGTGTGTTTTATATCTGTTTTTATATGTGTGTTTATATTGTCCTTTTAAACACATGAGATGTCTTCTCTGGACCAAAATACTTAAAGTAAAGACTGCAACTTAACCAATTATAACAACTAAAACACTTATAGCAAACTCAAATACAACACTTAAAATAACAAACGCAATCACATCACTTAAAATAATAAACGCAAATACAATATTTAAAATAACTAACGCAAATACAACACTTAAAATAGCAGACATTCCTGCAACAATCAAAATAACGTCCACAGCTGAAACACTTTAATTACTAACAAGGACTGCAAAAAAAAAACAGAAACATATGTGCCACCAAAACTAAAGTAACAACAACAACAGCTGCAACACTTTAAGTCACTTCTAGGAGACAACTCGCTAATAGATGCAGCTGACGTCTTCTGAAGGAGTACAAACAGATGAAAGCATAGTGATCACATACAGTAAAGAGGATCATTCATTCATTCATTCATTCATTCATTCATTCATTCGGATGAAGACACAGTGACAGTGAAGGAAATAAATGCAAGTGCTTCGACGATAAAAATACAAAAACAAAATAAAACAGCATTCCAGGGCAAGATGGCATAAGATATAACGGCATCAATAGGTGTACCAACAACGAGCTAGAGAAACTAGCAGGCATGTACAACAACATCATAGGGAGTGCTAGCATCAAGGAGGAATAGTTACACAGCTACCTGATTCCCTTGCCGAAGCCTGGCAAAGACCACACAAAAATTCAGGAATATCGAGTAATAACCAACGCAGAATACAATAATTAAACAAGCAGCTGGTAATTGCCAGGAAAATATCAAGCCAGCTAGAGAGGCAAGGTGTTTACCCACCTACCCTGGGAGGGTACTGTCTAAAAAGAGAAATCTGGACCAATGCAGCAGTTTTTGCCCATGATGTCTATGAAGGTTTCCACTCAGGCATTGAAACATTTGCTCAGCGATTGATCTTGAGGACGCGTACAACAGAGTACCATTTGATTTTTTTTTAATGCTACAGCTTCTTGAACTCAAGATAAATCCTTTTCTCCTTAATTGGATCGCTGCAGCCCTCTTTCAACGGAAAGTAGTCTTTCGATGTGGCAGTTGGACTTCAGAACCAACAACAATATATCCTGGCCTACCACAGGGATCACCATTATCTCCAGTAGCTGTTTAACGCCTACACTGTGAGAATCACCAGCGAGCAAATCATAGGACCGGGGAGGACATTGTCGTATGCAGACGATGTTTAGTGTATCGTCAGGGCAAGGATAGAGATCAGGCTGCTGTGGAACTACAAACCGAACTCAATCGCATAAGCACTTGCTGTGTTGAAGCTGGGGTAATGGTAAACCCAACAAAGGCAACAGTGACATGGTTCTCTTTGAATAACCATATTGTCAATACCCCAACGCCAACTCTAAATCTGGGTTCAGAGACGGTGGAAAGAACGCAGGCGATGAATTACCTGGGGATACGATTTGATCGAAGCCTTGCTTATACTGAGCATGTAGACCAGGTGATAACAAAGGCAAGCGGGGTTTGGTTGCGATGCGGGTGATGGCGGCGGCAAACTGTGAGCAGCAGCCATTTATGTCTTCTTTACGAGGGTCTGGTCCTTTCTGTTTGGAGTATGCGATGGCGATCCTCTCAGCCATGAACAGGTAGAAAGTTTGAAAATGATACAGAACGAAGCTATGCGCATTATTCTTGGATGTAAAAGAGATACAGCATGCAGGGCGATGCGCTATCTTCTTGATTTTCCAACCATGAGGAACAGAATACAATTTAAGTAAAGGGCAGCAGGTTAAAAAGAGGAAAGTCGTGGATGGGTCAAGCCGAAGACATTCTTCAGCAGGTGTGTTCACTTGAGGTCTTAGAACCTGGCGAGGTGTGGGTACAAGTGCCAACAGAGTTCTGTACATCCTTTTCAGTGTGCATCCAACTAGACAGGAAATGCAGACAAGAAAATCCAGCTGCTGTGGAGGCGGAAGTACAGGCTTTGATCTTCGAGAATTCATTAGAGGAAGATGCTGTCATGTAAACGGATGGGTCGGTCGTCCGAGGTGTGAGAAGTTCATGGGCTTTTACAGCTCAGGCCGGAGGGAAATGTGTGAAGGAAGAGTCTGGCACGTTTGCTTTGACTACAAGCAGTCTGACTATGGAGGCCATGGTAGTAAGTAAAGCAATAACATGGCTCGAAGCAAAGACATTCACTAGGGCATGTTTCCTTAGTGACTCAATGAGTATGCTCAGGATGATAGAGATGGAGTGGGTCAGAAGAGAGTGGCTGCTGTCTCTGGAGCGGTCTCGGCTGGCAAAGATTAGTTTCATCTTCGTGCCAGGGCATGCGGGTGTACAAGGGAATGAGCAGGCTGACAGGCTTGCAGGTAGGGCTACTGTGGAACGCGGACGAGCCATGGACCAGGCTGACATTCTGAATGCTCTACGAGAAGTAAGTCGTTTACGAGAACCAAGCGATGACTGGGAATCTTCAACCATGGTCAGGCTGCGAGAACAGCAAGTTAAAAGAGGCGTGGCCAAACAAGAACACTACGCAGGAAGCCAAAGAAGAGTAATAAACAAAGACAGAACTGGTGTCGTGAGCCGCTACACGCTGCGGGATTTGCTGAGGAGGGGATCCGAGCACTTATGGACTGAATGGTTCGATGTGCAATTAGGATGATCTGTCGGCTAACTAACTAACTAACTAACTAACTAACTAACTAACTAACTAACTATTCATTCATTTCATTCATTCATTCATTCATTCCGTCAGTCACTCAGTCATTAAATAGTATAAAATTTGCAGAACCTCGCTCCCATAAAAACCGTCTGGAAAACTTATCGGTCATAAGCAAGATGTCCCGCTGTCCGATACACACATTTCGAGATCATCTGCTACATCCTGTACCCATCTTTCTCTTTGGCCTTCCTCTTCCTCTCTTCATGGTCATATACCCTTCCATTATTGTTGTCTCCAAACTGTCATGACGTTTCAAGGGACCTAAATATTTCATTATGTATATATATATATATATATATATATATATATATATATATATATATATATATATATATATATATATATAGAGAGAGAGAGAGAGAGAGAGAGAGAGAGAGAGAGAGAGAGAGAGAGAGAGAGAGGATTACCCTAGCCTCGTGTAAGACCACCCATTAGACAGTGTTGTCATGATATAAATGTGAAACTGTTTGAGGAAGCCCCGATGATAACTATATGATAATTCTGCTTCAGGCACATCTCAACCTTCCGACAACTTATGTCTTGGGCTAATGAGCTTGTTTAAACAACGACAATGTAGAACTTGTGTAAAGAAAACGTATATCTGCCAGTTGTCAGGTCTTTGTCAGATATTACTTAGCTACGGTATAAACGTAGCCGATATTACCAGCTTCACTACTAGCGCCGAACATATCTGTAGAGCTGGCCAACGCAGGTTTTGTCATAACATTTATTCATGACAATGGTGTGGTGAATGGAGATGATTGTGATTCTTGTCATTCACTGTATAACAATGCGCGAGCAATTCTTTTGCAGATGAAATAAAGGATTTTGCCAAACAATAATATTTGCCATCCCCGTGATTGTAGCATGTATGTTAGGGCGTAAATGAAAAGTCCGTAAAGAATAAAACAAGAAAGCTCTGTTACGATCATAGATACTGCTTGCCTGGTTCTGTTTAACACTGATACTAGCTGCACACTTATCTGGCCTTAAATGTCGTCAAACATAAGCTTCGCCAGAGCCATAAAAGGCATGCTGATATTTATGAGTCTCTGTGGTCCTGTCATTGGATCTCACAAGGGCAACCACTGATCAACAGCAGCCATCCTACAGAGTTTACGTGTATGTTTTGGCAGCAATTGATATGCTCTTATCAGAAATCGTACAGCCAAGGATTTTACTGTTGCCATCATGGCAGTATGTTTCCCTTCAATTACTGAAACGAACAATTGTTTGGAATTATCTTTCAGCTAGTTAGAGATTAAACCATCGATCGATAAATAATGACGAGAGAATGAGCACCTCCAGAAATAATCTAAGCAGATACATAGACGGGATGGAGAGAGGTAATCTGTATTTTTTCTTTTTAATTTCTCAGAATTAAAGTATAATGAACAAATATTAAATGGACTGACATATTATGCACAGACGTGTATCAAGACAGAGCTAGATAGATAGCTAGACTAACAGACAGACCGACATACTAATCAACAGACGGACGGACAGACAAACATGACAGATTGACAGACAGGCAGACAGTTGGTGTGTGTGCTGTGTGTGTGTGTGTGTGTGTGTTGTGTGTGTGTTGTTGTTGTTGTGTTTTGTTTTTTTTCGCATTTCCATCCTGTTTCAGGATATTGCGGTCAACACCAGCATCTTTCAGCTGTATGTTGATTACTAGGCTAGATTACGCTCATCAGCACGCTACGACTTTCTGAGCGACCGGCTCCATACTCTCATAAGTCACTGGCGCGACTCGAACATTATATATATATATTATATATATATATATATATATATATATATATATATATATATATATATATATATATATATATATATATATATATATTAGGGGCGTTCATTTGAAACCCGTTCCATTCCATTGTCTTTATAACAAAAGCATGAAAGAAACATTAACAGGTGTGATAGAACTAAACAAAGCATACATTTTGAATGAATTATGCACCATGGGTTGGTCAGAAGAAGTCGACGCAAGCAGTTGAGGCAAAGCATCCCATTGCATAGGTAGGCGGCGAATGCGGTCGGCAAAAAAGGGTTGTGGTTGCTCACTGAACCAAGTGTTTACCGCGTTCATTACGTCTGCATATGTGTGAAATCGTTCCCCTTGAGAGATTTTCTAGAGGTCCGAACAAATGAAAATCACATGGTGACAAATCAGAACTATAGCCTGGATGTTGCAGAATTTCCCACTTCTTCCTTGCTAATGCTTCCTGCACAATCTTTGGGACATGCGGACGAGCATTATAGTGCAACAAAATCACACCCCGAGAAAGCATGCCGGGTCGTTTATTCTTGGTGGCTTTTTGCAGCTTGTCTAATGTTTGCAAATAGTGGGTAGAGTTGATGTTGACACCAGGTTCTTTAAAGTCGGCCAACAATAGCCCTTCATGGTCCAAAAAAAAAAAAAATGCACTCAGCATAACCTTACCAGCGGAAACCTGTAACTTGAATTTTTTTGGCTTTTGGTGATCCAGCAGGCTTCCGTTGCATGCTCTCTCTTTTGCTGCTCGGCTCAAAGTGGTGACACCATGATTCATCGCCTAACACTATGCGGAAGAGAAATGCATCACCCTCCACTCTGTAACGCAGCAAGTGGTTCAAACACCATCGCATGCTTTCCTCTTTTTGGTGGTCGGTCAACATCCGTGATACCCACTGTGAACACACCTTCCGATATTGCAGTTTCTTACGTTCAACCTTTTGAATTGTCCCAATTCACACATCAAATTCTTTCGCTAGCAAACGTATGCTTCGACAACGGTTCATCTGTACTGCTGCATCAATTTTGGCGATGTTTTTTCTTTTCTGTTGCAACAATATGCGCTTGACCCGGCCGTCAAAGATCTGTCGTGAATTGACGTCATGTCCGAAACATTCGTGCCCGGTCTGTCACTGTTGTCTTCGACACACATTTGTTACCCGAAGGCTGTCTGTATTCTACGATGAATGTCCACTGGTCGACATCCTTCAAATGAAAGAAACTGAATCACCGCTCTTTGAGCTTCTTAGGACGAATTTTGGATCAACCCGGCCATTTTCTCAACGGTCAGAAACAGGACCTATGCATCATGGGACATCATGGCACTTGCACTTTTATTCATTCGTCAGTACTTCTTACATGACTATGATATGATCATGTTCAACGTACGTAATTACGAGCGGTGCGGCACGAACGGATGTCAAATATATATAAGAGGGAGAAAAAAATATAATATAGCTTTCACAGAGATAGAAAATGTATGGATGTCAAAAGGAATTAAATCTAGTTCTAAATTTAAAACACTACACTCTAACGTTACAACGATTGAAGTTGTATGGATGAAAGACAGAGTGAACGCTGTAAAAATTACTAAGTAAACTACACAAATTCAGCAATCGATGCCTGAAAAAAAAAAATAACTAAAATGGTAAGACAGAATCACCAATGTGGAGCGCATGGGAAGAACTAGATAAATACAAGTGAATCAAGAGGTGAAACAAGGCGTTGGTACTGGATAGGACATACTTTGGGGAAACTTGTGGACAATATAACTACCAAGGCCTCTTTTCGGTAATCTAGAGGTCACCAAATAAGAAAACAAAAACAGAAAGCTGAGCGTTAGCTGATTATATTAGTTCTTGGAGTGAGTAGGTTGGGCGTCTATGCCCTGTTTATGATAAAGGGTGAAAGGACAAGAAGAAGGGTGTAAGGAGTAATACGTAACGGGCCATTCCTTTCTGTAGTGAACTTGAAGAGCTGATCCGACATCGACGCTTTGGCATTTCAGTGTAACTGTTATACTAAGGGCGGGGAACATCCGGCACGCGGGCCGTGTAAGGGCCGCCAAATCATTTGGTCTGGCCCGGCCAAGGCAACAGCGGGTGGGACTCGAAAATCAATAAAACTTCAATAAACGTTGCATAGGCAATGAGGCTGTTCACACTTTGAGGGGACATGGATTGAAATATGCACTTGTGCTCGGAACAACTGCTGCGAGGAGTTGTTTTCAAACTTACCATCTTAATGATGTACTCTAGACTGACCGATGCAAACCTGCAAAAGCCGGTACGAGTTGTGCCATCAATACCAGCTAGCATTACAGCCTCACCGAAGAGAAACAGTTCCAGCAATCACATTAAGGGTAAGTTGATTCAATATTTGACCATCTTTAAGCTGATTATGGTGTATGCCCCCCCCCCTCCCCCAACTGATTTTATAAAAATCCAAACGGCTCTTTTCCGAAAACAAGGTTCCCCACCAACGCACCCGCTGGTCAGTTACACACTGAGAGTTGTCATTTTGCTCTATCTGTCCTAATTATTTCTCCAAAATTTTTTGTTACTTTACTTTAACTCATGTCGGGCAGAGTGGCTTGCTTCGCTTTAGAAGTCATGGGTGGCAAGCATCGTCTGGATCTTTTCTCCGGGGCATGCCGGTGTGCTGGGGAATGAACAGGCAGACAGAATGGCTGGCTCTGCAAAACTTGGTGGAGTATTGATGTATGATAAGGCAAACGTGGTTGCGGCCTTGTGGGAGCACGTGTACACCTCGGAGGAGCAAATGGATCACTATAGTCTGGCAAGAATGCGACAGCGAGTAGTGACGAGGGGATCTGGCCGATGCTCGACGCTTAGAGGAAAGGCGAGACGCACATATAATCAGATTGCTACTGGCACAATTAGGATTGGAACTCTTTGCTGGCTTCTGATGATGGGGACGGAGCGCTTATGGGAATGCCCCGAATGCTGTGATGTCGGTTCCTAAATCAATCAATCAATCAATCAATCAATCAAATCGTCCCTGAGATGTACATCCTAACTCCTTAAGGATTTTATGTTTACTACGTTAACCTCGTCAGTCATTTACATTGATTACTTTAACCACTTCAGACATTTATAATGACTACATTAACCGCTACAGTCACTGAGATCTAGTACATTAATTACTTCAATGTCGAGATGAACTACTTTACGTCCTTCAGTCCCAGGAAGTCCTCTTCGTTACTTTATAATTACTGCGTTAACCTGTTCATTCCTGTATAATTACTACTTTAACCCATTCATTTCTTTATAATTACTGCTTTAACCCCTTTTGTCACTGAAAATTACTTACTTAAGTAAATCCCCATGGTGTACTACTTTAAACCCCATAAATTCCTGAGAGCTACTACTCCAACCGCATTATATCTCAGTCAGTTATGATTATCCCTTGTAAAGGGCAACTGGCCAGTATCCTGGGGCCAATAGTTCTAGGACAACAACATAGTCTGCCACTTTGTGTGTAGATGGGACTTGACCAAATGTTTGTTTCAGTTTATCACAGTTAACTTTTTGTAATAGTTGTATAGCTATTGTTGAACAACATTAGCATAATATGCCAGTGTAAGTTTATAATTGGGCGTTCATCAAATGTGTGTTTTATTTTTCCAAGATTAATAGCTGCGTAGCAATTATTCAACAACAACAACAACAACAACAACAACAACCGGCAAACAGCTGATCTTCAGGCTGCAACTATTTATGACATCTCAAAGAAGGACAGAAACAAAGCACCACCACAATTCCCTCCACTGCCACATTTATCAGCATTATCATGTTCCTTGCCAAAACGCATAGGCGATCATGTTTCTCTACAGATCTCCGTTCTTGGGAAGCAATTCTATCGGATGATATTCATCCAGGCCATCGTCTTGGGACACGGGAGACCATGTATGTCTGTCAGTCCAGGCTTCTATTACCGCTGTAGCTTCCAGTTATCACCGTGGTCAGCAAGGGCTCCCTTCTAAAGTACATGACTGAATAAACTGGCTACCTCCCAATAATTACTGTGTATAATTATCCTCTTCCGTGAAATCTATTTAGTTACTCTGACCGTTAAGGTATTCGCAACGTACGGCCAAGGAATCACACCTCATGTACACTTCGTTGACAGATTCACGCCACACAATACAACATATCAATACCACATACCAATACAACATATCAATACCACATACCACTACAACGTCTGCGTA
This sequence comes from Cepaea nemoralis, assembly GCA_014155875.1. Taxonomy (NCBI): domain Eukaryota; kingdom Metazoa; phylum Mollusca; class Gastropoda; order Stylommatophora; family Helicidae; genus Cepaea; species Cepaea nemoralis. Next base: position 109,869 of record JACEFZ010017988.1, on the reverse strand, counting down.
CTCATTGCACGGTATATAGAGAATAAATAGCCATTGCATGGGACGAGAACAGTTCATGTTATCACAGGTATAGTGTCAATAAAATCCCCAGCATTCACTGGCGCCCGTAGAAGAGTAGGAAGATAGGCCAACCAACGAAACGAGCCGGGAAACATGGGAAGTTTAAGAGCGAACGTTATTATTCATTCGACCATCTGGCCTCCTTGTGGCTGGATGACTTGGAAGCCCGGTAAATATTGTATTAATCAACCTCGAGATGGATTCGAACCATCGGGCCAACAGGTAAGTATGAAACACATTGCGCCTCCACGACTCCCAGTTGACTGATACACCACCTATAGTGCTTAGCTTGCTGTCCTTGTTTGTGATACACCTCCTATAGTGCTTAATTGCTTTCCTTGTGCGTGTTTCTGTAACTATACATCAGCATTGTGTACTCAGTACGCCTGGGGGAGTGTAGCAGAGTCCAATACCAATGCAATGTGTTAATGTGGCAATGCTGTACTCAATGGATTTATTATGGAGAAGGGTTGAGCACCAACGGATGTTTCCGGGGTGCAATGATAATACTCCAAACCGAACTGAAGTACATAATCACATATCTACTGCTCCAAGCTTCTATACTATGAATGCAGTCAATAGATGTTTGCTTTTTGCATCCCTCAAAATAAACAGTAAATTCCAATGCTTTCCTAAAATTACATAATTTTACAACACGCGTGGATACACAGCGCGGTATGTATTCAATTAACTTCATTATTTGCCCGCGTTGTATTGGACCATTGCTTCCTAAATATGTTTCATGTAGAAAACAGAATTGAGCAGAATAGTAAGAATGTAACAAAGGAAAACATAGAAAGCTGAAATAAGTGAACCATCCGTAAACACAGATCACAATTCTAATTACGTGTTTGCTTGTATTTACCACTGCGAAGTAGTGTATTTATGTACGTCACTGGTCTCTATAATTACACAGAGCCACATGAAAACACTACGTGAACAGTATGGGTTCGATACCAACAGATTATATACATTGTTCTACAGGATACATTTCCCGGGAAACCCTAAGGCCATTGGAATAACGTGAGTAATATATTCAAGCATATTGATCGGCACTTGTGCAAGTAGAGATTAGAAGACACTTGGAAAGGATCACTTTGTGCCCTGCCGGCTGGTGTAGGCGTTCTTGGAAGGATCACTTTGTGCCCTGCCAACTGGTGTAGGTATTCATTTCTCTCCGCAGATCCCGGTTCTTGATGTTCTGGAGCAATTCTATCGACGCTTTTTCTCTATGCCCCCTGTCTCAGATCCTCCAGCATCATTTCTAAATGTTTGCCTCTGGCTCTTCTCAAACGAATTATTCTAATGGGCACGATGTTTTCCAATGCTTCTCTTCTAATAACACCAGCGGAACTTGCTGATTGTCCTTTTTCTTACAGTCGTATATAAAGCCACACTTTCATTAGCTCTTAAGGGTATTGTTTAAGTACTCTGGCGATCCGTGATATTCGCAGCCTTCGTCTCAAGAGCCACATCTCCGCTGCTTCCAAGTTCTTCCTTATTTGGTCATACCCCTAGCTTTGTTCTTTAACGGTAATTAAAAGGATATAAGAATTAAATGTATGTGCACACCGGGTTGGAACCTTTGCCTCCAAATAACGATAGCGGGTTGTTAAATTAATACGCACACTTCATTTCTGGGACGCAGAGGTGTTTCCAAGGCACCAGGACCGGGTTATATACTGGCCAAGACCTATTGACGCGTCCTCGTCGCGCGTCCTGGGCAACAGGTCCCTTCGGGGTCCTGGCTAAAGTCAGTAGGATCGCCGATTCCTCCGAAGTCGGAGAGTGTCTGCCTGTACGGCGAGGAACCACCAGTCTGCACACCAATAAGCCAGACATGGGACAACGGATACTCACGCAAACCTCAGGTCCTGTATGACATCACACTGATGTTGGACAACAGGATGCCTTCATCCGACATACAGGACTTCGCTTTGGAGCTCAAGCCAACGAACACAAGCAAGCAACTTCATTGCTCGGTGAACTAGTCACGGTAAACAGTGGTCATTATTTACCTGGTCAGTGATAAACTGCTACACATATCTATTGAATGTCATCATTTCGAGGCGACTCAGTCTTTTCCATTTGTGCCAATGGCGTTCAATTCTTGTAGTATCCCCACACGCGCGCGTGTGTGTGTGTGTATGTATGTATGCGCGTGCTATCTGATCACCACTTCGTTCCGTCATTTTCTTTGACTGCGAATACACGTCTGCACATGTGTTTCACATATGCGGATGTTATGCTCTTCTTTCACGTCTTCTTCTTTTTCAGAGATCAGTGTATGTTATGCATCTATTCCGGCACGAAGCACGATTAACGAATTTGATAGGGAACTGCTACCATTGAGGTAGTAAGATTCCACATACTGAGCGGAAGAAATCATCGATAATTCAAAAGATAATACGGCGTTTACCTGCAAAGCGTTGTGGAACATAAAGGCACGGCAAGGCACGAAGAGCGCCCTGGTCATCCAGTGCACTTGTATTCGTCTCCATTCATTTTGACTTGTCTTGCGACTGGATTCAGGTGAACTCAGGCTAGAGAGTTTGGTCGACGAATTGCGCAACTCTTCCACACTTTAATCTAAATCATCGCGCAAGTCATTTTTCAACTTTCAACCCCAATGAATTATATTAATATGCATCACCATTCTTGCTGGACAAAAATCCACCACCAGTTTACATCACTGCACTCAGAACATTTCCATACGCGCTCCGTTCCCTCGTTCAACAGCCAGCGAAGCTGCATACTACTAATCGCTACCAGCTCTATCTGATTGAAAGTTCTCCATGTCTTCGCTCTCGATTTTGAGATTCTTCCAGAACCCCTGACCATATCCCGCAATATCAATTTTTCCACATACCGGTTCTCAGTTTGTTCCCCGGTGTCTCCTCCTTGTCCCACAAGCGCTCTTGTCCATATGATAATCTACCACCAAGAGTTGCATTCCCTGCCAGCCTTTGAGCCAGTTCATTCTCCCACACTCCAGCATGGCTAGAGAAAATTATCCATACACTACTCACAGTCTTTGACCTCTGAAACGAGGATAGCCATTTTACACGAAACGTTCCTTTCTCGACTTTACTAATCATACTCCTTGAGTCCGTAATGAATGAATGTGTGTTGCAGTGGTGGTCTTCTCTAACCAACGGAATGCAACTGTTACTGTTTCCACCTCCATTCTCATGCTGGCGGTCGTAGTCTCATATGCCAGACTCTCCTTTTTCAAGCATAGTCCATTAGCCTTCACGATGAGACCCCCAACCACTACGTCTGTTTCTCACCACTGACCCATCGGTATATATCACTATATCATCTTGATGTGTGTTAGTTACTCTGGATCAGTTGTTGCACCTCAAACTCTGTGTGGCTCGCTGCCCATTAACAGCCAACATCCCAACCTGACAATTGTGTTGGGATTTCTTTCAATGAGGCTAATAGTTTTTAGTAAATTCAGTATTAACATCTAGAAAGATTTACAACGCATTTAAAACGTGAATTGTCAAATCCTACGTATATTCAACCCTACTGTATGGCGCAGAAGCCTGGACAGTGAACAAACAATTAGGAAATCGAATAGATGTCCTGCAGATGTGGATGTACAGAAGAATATGTTGTACTTCATCAAAAAGATAAACAATCATTTACAGATGTTCTAGAAAAACGGCGAATGAAAAGAGATTCGATGAAAGAAAAAATGAGGCAAGCGAAATATTTTTGACACGTTAAAAGACATAACATTCTTATAAATATAATACTAGATGGTAAGGTTGAAGGCAAGCTAGCAAGAGGTAGACAACAATATAGGTTGGAAGTTAACATCAAGAGATGGACGAACAGCACTCTGACAGAATATACAATCAAGGCGAGAGACAGACAAAGTTGGAGATATATTTCAGCCAGCCTTCATTGTGAAGACGGCACCTGAGTGATTTACTATTCCCTACACCTCAAGGCATGTTCTGGTATATGGTGTAAGCTCCGTAATTGTATAGACCAGTCCGTACTCGGAGGGCCTTGTGATAATGTCTTTCCGGCTGTCATGAATGGGTCGACCTTGGAATCAGGAAATGTTTGTTAAATACTCGCCTCCAGGGGGATTCGACCATATGATCACATTGTCGGTAGGCAAGTGTGTTAGCCACTGCGTCACAGTGATCCCTTGCGACTTCCTTCTCCGTCTTATGTTGCAGGTATTCTTTGGGGAATCGTTCACGTAATGGCCAGTAAAATAATGTCATTTGCAATGAGAAAAAGAGAGGTGAAATTCTATATAGAGCATGCTTATTTGTATGGATGTAAAGCGTGGACAATGAACAGACAAGCTGAAACACATCTAATGACACTGGAAATGTGGTTTCTGAACGTAAACTTGCACAGGAATCACAAATAGCCAAATAATACTGAAGTTAACGGCTACGTCCTGTAAAGGAGGCTGAGTGGTCTCGAGGTATGGTGCTGGATGTCCCGGGTTCAGGCCCCGGTGAGGACCGGGATTTATTTACAAAATCCACCTGGACTTCCAGTAATAAAATTTCCCCTGGTGTCTGGGTAGTGAGATCGGACGCCCGTGTGCGCACGAAAAAAATCCCTTGGCAGTTGGTAATCGAAAAAGAGTAGCCTAACGGCGCTGCCCGGGCAAAATTTCGAGTTAAAAATCTACCCAAAGTATTTCAGGATCCTCGCCGATGCAACGGAGTTCGTGCATTGAGCTGAGTTTCTCCAGACTCAGGTTTGAGTTAGGAGGAAAACGGAGCACTTATGGTTTAAACCGTGTGTCGTGATGTTGATCCAACGACTAAACTAAAGGATTTGCAACTAACTGTGATTGGTTGTTGATTTGTTGGTTGGAGAATCCTCTAGTGTGGATGTTAACTCTTAAATGGTTCGTCAGAGAGTGGCCAGAGTATCTCACCGACACTCAGTGCGCCGAGGCCAGACTGACACATAGACTGCAATTGGTATCGTTAGATAGGGACTCTTCGCTGGCTGATTAAGATGAGAAAGTTGCACGTACGTAAATGCCGTGTGCAGTGATATCGGTTCTTGACTCAACGCAACTCAGCTCAACTCATCTCAACACTACGATAGGTCATTCAGACAGACTTCTACTGTTCGTCCATCTCTTGATGTTATTGTCCCACTTACTGTACACATGAGCCCATACAGAAGCTGTGTCAATCTGTCTAACCGGCGATAGCCGACCGGGAACAATTTCATGGCGTCGACCGTGCTGTATGCCCGAGTAATGTCATACCCCACAACCCTGCTCTGACTGCAATATCAATCATGATTGTCTTTCAAGTTTTCAGCCTTTTTAGACAATGTTATTGCGTGCGGATGCTAACCGATACCGGGTTCATTTTGTTTACGGTAGAATAATATTTCATATTGTTATGTAACTAAAAAAAACATCTTTGCGTGTGTTACTATTGGTTTGGGTAGGAATGAAATGATGATAACCTGCCGGGTTAACTCATTCTAGTCCAAACAATGCGTGATATTTGACAGATAGGTTCTTCCTCGTAATCCTCATCATCGGGTAAAGTATTCTCTGACTGTTCACATTTGGTTAGAACATAGTGAAAAATCTGCCTTCAATAGTGGGAATCTCTGCCGTATATTTAGCTTCTTGGAAAGCAATGCAATTCTGAATCATAACAGTGGTTATATGTGCCGCTTGATACTGCGGCGAAACTTTCCGTGGCTGGAAAAGTTAGACAAGATAACATCAACAGTTACTGGTCATTTGTTCTAGTGTGAACTAGATTAACGATTTGTCACAATGTTTTCTGATCGTCTGTCTTGCAATGAAATAGTTAAACATGTAACTTGTCACTATGTCATGTCGTCATTTGTCCCGTAAATGAACCAGTTCACTGGGCTCACAAGAAGACTCAGCTTACAATGGGTAATAGAACATGTCTTAGGAAGTAAAGGCAGCCAGTGTGACACTGACCACATCAGACACCACGTTCCGATTGATCAATAACATTGGGGTCTAGAAACATAAGATCACTGGACATAAGGCCTGGGTGAGGTTCCTTGATTGTACGTCTCTTGCAAACAATATCGAACATTCATGAGTTGATTTGAGTCAGGAACCGACGTCATTGCTCTCGGGGCATTCCCATAAGCGCTCAGTCATTATCTTCAACAGCCATCACAAAGTTCCAATACTAATGGTGCCCGTTGCAATCTGATTATATGTCCGTCTTGCTTTACCTCTGAGAGACGACTGTCGACCAGATCCTCTGATCACGTCTTACTGCCGCATTCTCTCTGCACCATGATAGTCTATCTAGTCTTCTGCATTTATCACATTCTCCCAGAGGGCTTTCAGCACATCTGCCATATCACGCATGAAATCGCCCATTAACGATCCGGCACCGGCCATTCTGGCTGCCTGTTCGTGCCCGGATACCACAGTGTCCTGGAGAAAAGATTCAGCGAATGCTCACAACCTGTAACCTCTGAATCGATGCATGTCATTCTGCACGAAGCATGCCAGTCATCACCTTTGACAGCATCTTTGTGAATCAGTTACAACCATAACATGCGTATACAGATTGTTCTCCAACCAGCAGAAACCAGCAGTAACCGCCTTCACCTCCATTCTCAGACTTCAGCTTGTCGTATCATACGCCATGCTCTCGATTACTAAATATTTGCCATTTGATTTTGCTATAAATCCACAATTCACCGAACATTCAGTATCTCATACATGACATATTCCAAACATCAATCTAAATGTTGTGTACATTCAATACGTGTTTATTACATACATTTGTCAATACATTGATTCATTACGTATTTCAGACAATCACTAATTAGAATAACGAAGACACAAACAATAGATTGCACGATTTATTGCCTGGCATATTTCGCTGCATCTCGTCAGGTACATACTGCAGAACTCACACAACTTACGTGAAATTAACTAGATAAATCCTTCAAGTTGAAATATACACAATTTCGCACAGTAATGTCGATTGTCTACCACGGTAATTTTAAGCTGACTAACATGTCTTTCTGTTTACACAATTCTGGCTTGCGTTGATAGATCATAATTGCTTCTGCAAATTTTAACAAGCGAGTATTCTGTGTTCTAAACAACACGCGAAATGCAGTGTCTCTGGACACAACATGGCGACTGGCAACAATGTGCTTGCCGATTGAAGACGCCGGGAGCTTCCGGTGTGTCGGCTCCTCGTGGCTATCATCTCCTGTGTGTTGTATCTTGTTGACCCATTGAGGTATGTGTTCTAACACCCGTTTGTTAAGCTGTCTCTCCGTTCGGCCAATGTAAACGGCCTGGCATCTACATGTGAATTGGTAAATACAATTGTTTGTGGCGTACAGAGGAACAGGCTCTTTGACTGTTGGTGTAGGAATGGGTACGGTTTTACATCTAATGACTGGAGTTGCCGCACAGAATGTTTGACCTACTGCTGTAGTAAGCCGGTCTTGTAGACGTTGCATTACGTCATCCCCTCGAAAGGTTAGCTGGATGAATACCTTGAGTTTAGGGACTGTAGTTACGTCTGCTTTGGGTTTGGGCTGTTGGCAATGGCGCTTTATAAATCCTGTGGAGTACCCATTCAGGTTTAAGACATTCTTCAGAGTTTCAAATTCCTCTGTCAGTGTGTCCTGGGTGCATATCTTTCTAGCACGGTCAAACAAGGTCCGTACTAAGCCCCGTTTGTACTGGACAGGTGTGAAGCTCTGAAAATTTAGGTATTGGCCAGTCCATGTTTCTTTGCGATACACCGATCTTTGAATTGTGCCGTCTGCTCTACGTCTCATTAGAATATCTAGGAACGGTAACGCTTCGTTGTGTTCGTGTTCCATAGATAGAGAGATGTTTTTATGCGTCTTGTTCATTGTGGCCTGAAACGATGTTGCTTGTAGCTCGTCTGTGGTGATGATTAGTATATCGTCCACATAACGCCGGTAAAAGGCCAAGTTGTTGATGTCTGAGGATCTCTTTTCTTCTAAGTGTGCCATGAAGATGTCCGCTAGAATAGGACCAAGAGGACTCCCCATGGCCACTCCGTCAATTTGGCGGTATGACTTAGTTTGAAAATTGAATAGGATGTTGGCGGTACATAGTAGTAGTAGCCTCTCCAGAATAGGTGTTGGTATGCCTAATTTTAGTTGTAAAAACTAAAATTAGTACAACTAAAATTAGGCATACCAACACCTATTCTGGAGAGGCTACTACTACTATGTACCGCCAACATCCTATTCAATTTTCAAACTAAGTCATACCGCCAAATTGACGGAGTGGCCATGGGGAGTCCTCTTGGTCCTATTCTAGCGGACATCTTCATGGCACACTTAGAAGAAAAGAGATCCTCAGACATCAACAACTTGGCCTTTTACCGGCGTTATGTGGACGATATACTAATCATCACCACAGACGAGCTACAAGCAACATCGTTTCAGGCCACAATGAACAAGACGCATAAAAACATCTCTCTATCTATGGAACACGAACACAACGAAGCGTTACCGTTCCTAGATATTCTAATGAGACGTAGAGCAGACGGCACAATTCAAAGATCGGTGTATCGCAAAGAAACATGGACTGGCCAATACCTAAATTTTCAGAGCTTCACACCTGTCCAGTACAAACGGGGCTTAGTACGGACCTTGTTTGACCGTGCTAGAAAGATATGCACCCAGGACACACTGACAGAGGAATTTGAAACTCTGAAGAATGTCTTAAACCTGAATGGGTACTCCACAGGATTTATAAAGCGCCATTGCCAACAGCCCAAACCCAAAGCAGACGTAACTACAGTCCCTAAACTCAAGGTATTCATCCAGCTAACCTTTCGAGGGGATGACGTAATGCAACGTCTACAAGACCGGCTTACTACAGCAGTAGGTCAAACATTCTGTGCGGCAACTCCAGTCATTAGATGTAAAACCGTACCCATTCCTACACCAACAGTCAAAGAGCCTGTTCCTCTGTACGCCACAAACAATTGTATTTACCAATTCACATGTAGATGCCAGGCCGTTTACATTGGCCGAACGGAGAGACAGCTTAACAAACGGGTGTTAGAACACATACCTCAATGGGTCAACAAGATACAACACACAGGAGATGATAGCCACGAGGAGCCGACACACCGGAAGCTCCCGGCGTCTTCAATCGGCAAGCACATTGTTGCCAGTCGCCATGTTGTGTCCAGAGAGACTGCATTTCGCGTGTTGTTTAGAACACAGAATACTCGCTTGTTAAAATTTGCAGAAGCAATTATGATCTATCAACGCAAGCCAGAATTGTGTAAACAGAAAGACATGTTAGTCAGCTTAAAATTACCGTGGTAGACAATCGACATTACTGTGCGAAATTGTGTATATTTCAACTTGAAGGATTTATCTAGTTAATTTCACGTAAGTTGTGTGAGTTCTGCAGTATGTACCTGACGAGATGCAGCGAAATATGCCAGGCAATAAATCGTGCAATCTATTGTTTGTGTCTTCGTTATTCAAATTCACTACGGGAAAACATTGTTTTGAATCACTAATTACTCCATTCATTCTCTAATTAGTCAAAACATATACATTTCTGAATCGAAGCACTGATAAATGTTGCCATAGATCAAAGAAATGTCTTGCTGGTCCAAGAAGTTGCCTTGGGGAGTCATCGTCAGTTGAACCGATCCATGATACGAAGGACTGAGATCTGTGGAGAGGTACGAACTCCTTCCCACTTAGTAGGTCACATGACCATCATCATCATGTGTCATGCCGATAAGCGTGGGTGGTCGTGTTTAGACACCAAACACAAACACCAGAGTCGTGGATCAGTTCTATGTTCTTGTCTTGACCATACCACGTGGCCGAGTCATCCAGGTGTTTATTTATCTACCTTTGCCTTGTTCTTCTCGCATCAATCTTGCCAGTTGTCACCAAGTTCTTTAATGTATTTCTTCTCATAATGTGCCTTACACATTGTGACTATCTACGTGGACAAGTTTAGCGACGGTAAGTAGAATATCTCTTTACATAGATAATGGCTACCGTCACCGACCAAAATGCTCCCTGCCAGGAAGGAAAGCAATGCCGGCAAACCACCTTTTTTAAGGATACCTATTTCATCATGGTGCGTTAATTCACAGAACGTCAGAAAATGACACATGATTATGATGCATTTATTATTTAAAGACGATACAGTCTTGATTGCAGACAATGAACAGGACCTGCAATATTTAGTAGATGCGGTTGTTACAAACAGTGAACAACGAGAGTTAGAATAAAATTGTAAAAAGACACAGGTTATGGTCGTCACTAGGAAGAACGAAATACCACAATGTAATATACAAGTAAATGGGCATATTCTTCAACAAGTTAATAGGTACAAATATCTCGGAACAGTAATAACATCTGATGGGAGATGCCTTGAAGAGATTGGAACACGAATCGCCATGGCAAAGGTAGCCTTTAGCAAGATGAAAAACATACTGACCAATAAAAAGATGTCAATTGAAACGAGAAAAAGTGTGTTGAGGTGCTACATAGAACCTATACTTTTATATGGATGTGAAGCTTGGACAATGAGCAGACAAGCTGAAAAACACCTGATGGCTGTAGAAATGTGGTTTCTGAGGAAAATGTAAAGAATACCATGGACAGCCAGAAAGACCAATGAACAAGTCCTTCAAGAAACAAACGAAGATCGTAAACTGATTAGAGACATTGGACGCAGACAGTCAAAATTTTTTGGGCATGTTATGAGAAGAAATGAATTGGAGAACTTGGTGACAACTGGTAAGATCGAAGGGAACACATCCAAGAGGAAGACCTAGAAGCAAATATCTGGATGGCTTGGCCTCGTGGCATGGTCGAGACAGAAACACGGAGCTGATCCACGACTCTGGTGATCGAGTGAGATGGCAAAACATGACCGACTACGCTTACCGCCATGGTACATGATGAATGGATGGATTATTTAAACCAAGCGTGTATTACTTAGTTAGTTAGTGGACAGATCCTCCTCATTACACATCGGACCATTCAGTCCATAAGTGCTCGGATCCCCTCCTCAGCAAATCCCGAAGCGTGTAGCGGCTAACAACACCAGTTTTGTGTTGGTTTATCAATCTTCTTTGGCTTCCTGCGTAGTGTTCTTGTTTAGCCACCCCTCTTTTAATTTGCTGTTCTCTCATTCTGGCCATGGTTGTGGATTCACAGTCATCACTTGGTTCAAGCAAAAGTCTTACTTCTCGTAGAGCATTCAGAATGTCAGCCTGGTCCATGGCATGTCCGCCCTCCACCTGCGAGCTTGTCAGCCCGCTCATTTCCTTGTACTCCCGCATGCCCTGGCACGAAAATGAAACTAATCTTTGCCAGCCGAACCGCTCCAGAGACAGCAACCATTCTCTTCGGATCGACCCCTCCTCTATCCTCTTGATCATGTTCATTGAGTCGCTAAGGAAACATGCCCTAGTGAATGTCTGTGTCTCGATCCATGTTATTGCTTTACTTACTGCCATGACTTCAATAGTCAGGCTACTTGTGGTCTCAACAAAAGCACCTGAGTCCTCCTTCACAATATTCCCCCAGGCCTGAGCCGTAAAGGCCCATGAGCTTCTCACATGTCGGACGACCGACCTATCTGTATAGATGACAGCAGTCACCGTCTAGCGAATTCTCGAAAATCAACGCTTGTACTTCAGCCTCCACAGCAGCCGGATTTTCTTGTCTGCATTTTCTGTCTAGTTGGATGCGAATAGAAAAGTATGTGCAGAAATCTGTTGGCACTTGCACCCACTCCACGCCAGGTTCTAAGTCCTCAAGTGAACACACCTGTTGAAGAATGTCTTCGGCTTGACCCATCCACTGCCTTCCTCTTTTTAACCTGATGCCCTTCACCATCCTAATTTCACCATGCAGTGGATGTTGTTATTCCTCTCGTGTCTGTTAGCTAACCATGACGCGTTTCCATACATCAGGATTGGCTGGGTATAGCCCTTAAAAGTGTCTTCTTATCTCGATTGGCATTGATTATGTTATAGATAATATTCTTCATCGTGTGAAACGTTGCCTGTGCTTGGGCTATTCTGGTGTTCTCTTCCGTAATACATATTCCTGCCTCTTTAAAGTACTCAAATACGTATTTATATACATTTCCTTGTTTCAGACCGGCTCCATTCACTTCGATGTTGTTGTATTTGCTAAGAAATTTTTTCTGTATAATTACCATTACATACATTTCTCTGCTTATTCAGACTAACTCATCTGTTTTGACTCTCTGTTGTAATTGTGTCTATCATCTCTTGTAACTACGTTGCATTGTCAGCGACCAAAATCGTGTCTTCAGCATAAAGCAGGTTGTTTGTTTACATAATGCCCACCATCTAATGTTCCTAGTGTATCTTGTATACATTCAGTACTTACCCCACATATCACATCGCAGTCTGAACACAACTGATAATATTTTGAACATAATAACAGAGAGCAAGTAATCAATACCTCACCTCACCAGAAAAGAAAAAGTACATAGCGAAATAGACGTAAATGAGTAACTAGTGTCGCCTTGGAAAGTACGTGTAAATATTTACACAAATGGTGAATGTGGAGGAAGGTCAGATAGCTTAGAGGAATCAGTGACATAAACAACCACACAGTGCATGCCTGCGGAGCGGGAATGCACACACAATAGCGAGTAGGACAAAACGAAATATTGTTTGTGTAGTAAAAAATGAAAAGGCAAAGCCAAGGTCTTATGTTATTCACATTTTCGAAATAACAACAATTAAGGTTTGTGTTGATGGAAAGGATATTGGTGGCCACCACATCAATGGAATAACAGCGTAAACATGAGGAAAACGTCAACACATGGGTTTGTTTCGCATATCCTTTACAGGACACCGCTGTCAACGTCAGCATCTTTCAGCTGATTGTTGATTTCTTGGCAAGATTACACTCAGTAGTTTGCCACTCAGTAGTTTGCCATTGCTTTCATGATGCGACCGGCTCACATACCCCGTAAGTTACCGACGCCGTGAGAACCGCTACGGATTCTCGCGCACGTCACATTACTCATGAGAGTATACAGGATTACGGAGAAAGTCGTGTATCTCCTAGACCATGGAGACCGGCATAACATTCATAATGTTACAGTTGAGATATTCTAAGGTCTAATTTGGTCTATTCTTCTTCTTTCCTTCGCTTGAAATATGTCTATAACTGCAATGTTGTCTCTTGTATGAATTTAACTGTCTTTGTTTTTTAGTTCACTCAGCGGTCCATAGAGTTTATCTTCCACTGTCGTCTCTCTAGGCCAGAAGGTTTGCCTAGACATGTTGTAATTTGGGCAGTCTTTGAGTATGTGCTCTGCTGACTGAGACGCCAATCCACATGTGCACATAGCTGGTTCACCATTCTTGAATTTTGTATACATGTGGTTGCGTAATCTATTGTGTCCTGTTCTGAGGCGCAGAATAATGACTTGTTCCGGTCTGTCCATAATGTGGTAGTCGTCTTGAGCAGGTTTTGGTGGCTTTCTGACTGATTTGATCATTCTTTTCCTTTGGTGGTATGTAACGGGCACATCAGGCTGTTCTTCTTTTGCTCCTTCCTTAGTAAATCGATCAGCTCTGTCGTTTCAGGGTATTTCACAGTAGGATGGTATCCACTGTATGTTCAGCAAGTAGTGTCCTTAGTACTGGCAATTTCCCAGACAGGAGCGCCTCGAGTACTGATTTTGCAATTGTGAATAGCAGCACCACAGGTTGTGTACCATTGCTGGTATTTAGTAATTTCTCTGTTGCTATCTTGATTGCCTCAATTTCAGCATCATAGTTATGGCAGTATACCACAACAAGCAATGATGTACAGACCAGATGGAAACAGAGGAAGAATGCGACCACGTAAACGTTGGACGGAGGGAATAGCAGAGTCCATGCCATAACCGAGCACTCTCACGATGTTTATACTTCACCTCGACACCACAAGGTACAAGAGGAACATGATGAGATGAGATGAGATGAGAAGAGTTATGGCAGTACTTTCCTGTTGGTATTCTGGCCGTGTCCCTAGTATTATTTGGGTATTCTATGTACACCCCTGCTCCTCCATTTCGATCAGCATTTTGTGCTGACCCATCTGTGTAGACTCGGATCCAGAGGTCCTGTGGTTATTCTTCATCAAGGAAGCTGAGAGTGGCTGTTCTGCGCTGTACACTGTTCTGTTCTTCCTTGTCAAATAATCCTCTCACTTTTGTCTGGATTTGTAGTGATAGTCTATGTTCATCTTTCCATGGAGTTCGCTCTGGTATAGTTTTCATGGGTATACCAACTGTAGGCAGATCGGTGGTTTCTCTGCAGAGTCGTTTGGCCTGGTGGATAAAACTTCTTATTTTCAACCACCTCGTTGCTAAGTTTTCAAGTCTGTTGTTCATAGGGTGGTCTGGCAAGCTGAGGAACTTTTCTGCTTGTATTAGTGTTTAATTTAGTATGTGATTCGCTTTCTGTACAGACTGGGGTGTTGAACTAGTATAACAGAAGTGTGATACAGTATGGGAAGAACATGGGTAACTAGTGAGAGAAAGAGATAGATAGATAGATAGATAGATAGATAGATAGATAGATAGATAGATAGATAGATAGATAGATAGATAGATAGATAGATAGATAGATAGATAGATAGATAGATAGATAGATAGATAGATAGATAGATAGATATACAGACATGAAAACAGATAGACAGACATATAAAATATCACATATGTGGATGGATGGATGCTTGCATGCATGCATGATGGATACACAGGTGGATGCATGCATGATTACATAGATGGGCTGATGGATGAGTATGGCAGATTGGCGGACAGGTAGGCAAATATATATTCTATGCCAGTGGTTCTCAACCTTTTATGGCCCGTGCCCCCCTTCTCCATATTTTCAGAACGTCATTTCCCCCCCCCCCCCCCTTTCCTATCAAAAGTTTGGCCCGTGCCCCACTTAACCGTATTTTCAGAACGTCATTTCCCCCCCCCCCCCAATTCATATTTCCTATCTAAAAATCCCCCACCCCTACACAGTATACGTAAAAATGGAAGGTAAATTTAATAGCATATACTAAAACAAGTTTAGACATCCACATAAAACACGATTTGTGGGTCTACTTACTTTATAAAATGAATTTTAGAAGGATGAGACGTAAATAACTGTAACGTATGAAGGGAAAAACAATATCAAGTAATTCGGTTCTTGTATTAACGCGAACTTGAAATGGTCTTCATCCCCCCCCCCCCCCCCCCCCCCCCCCCCCACCGGAAACCCTAGAATTCCCCATCGGTTGAGAACCACTGCTCTATGCTATTGGAGATAAGTGTGTGATCTCTTGAAACGATTCCTGATACCTACCATTCACCAAAAAAAGGAATCTTATTTATGGCGAGGTGGTATTTATGTTGCAGTACCTGGATATATCCTTACTGACTACCCATAATATGTATTAAGGCGATGTGAGGCAGAAACCAACATATACATTACAGACATCCCAAAATACGTATTGACTGAATCAGAAACCTAAATATACAATACTCATCTCAGCTCACCTTGTTCCTCTTGTACCTTGCCGTTTCGAAGTATAAACAGCGGAAGTGTGCCAGTTTATGGGCTTCATGTATCGATATTCCCATGGACTCTGTTACTCCCTCTGTCCATCGGTTACGTCTGTGGTTCTCAACCGGTGGGGAATTCCCCTAGGAGGGAATTTTAGGGTTTCCAAGGGGAGAGGGGGGGGGGGGGAATTAAGATTATTTCAGTATTGCGTTAATACAAGAACCGATTACTTGATATTGTTTTTCCTTGCATACTTTACGGTTTTATACATCTCACCCTTCTAAAATTCATTTTATAAAGAATGTAGACCCACAAATCACGTTTTATGTGGACGTCTAGACTTGTTTTAGTATGTGCTATTAAAGTTAGCTTTCATTATTACGTATACTGTGTGTGTGTGGGGGGGGGGGGGAATTTTTAGGTAGGAAATACGAAATGGGGGGGGGGGGATGATGACGTTCTGAAAATATGGTGAAGGGGGGCACTGGCCAAATCAGGTTGAGAACCACTGGGTTACGTGGTCTGCCTTTTCTTCTGCTTCCATCTGGTCTTACATCATTGCTTGATGTGGTGTACAGTTAGTTTATAACCTAGCTATGTGGCCAAACCATTACTAGCGTTGCTTTCGTCCACACTTTAATCCTGATTTTTTTTTCATTTTTGATATTCTTTTTTCTTAATACATTAAGTTATATATATATATATATATATATATATATATATATATATATATATATATATATATATATATATATATATATATATATATATATATAGCCGGCTCCGTGGCCGAGGGGTTAGCAGCTTTCTCCGCTAACCCCGAATACTCTCGTCACGTGACGCGACGAGAATTAGCAGTGGTTCAAATCGCAAAAGTGACTTATGAGAGTATGGAGCCGGTCGCTCAGAAAGTCGTGGCGTGCTGATGAGCGTAATCTAGCCTAGGAATCAACATACAGCTGAAAGATGCTGATGTTGACCGCAATATCCTGAAACAGGATGGAAACGCGGAAAAAAAAAAAAAAAAATATATATATATATATATATATATACTAGCTGACCCGGCCCGGCTTCGCCCAGACCCTGGTGGGGAGCATCTCATTTAATTCATATAAGTAGTCATATAAGTTCTCGTTCCCGTTACCGACTATCTGTCTGTCTGTCTGTCTGTCTGTCTGTCTGTCTGTCTGTCTATCTGTCTGTCTGTCTGTCTGACCCGGCCCGTCTTCGCCCAGACCCTGATGGGGAGCATCTCATTTAATTCATATAAGTAGTCATATAAGTTCCCGTTCCGACTATCTATCTGTCTGTCTGTCTGACCCGGCCCGGCATCGCCCAATTCCTGGTGGGGAGCATCTAATTTAATTCATATAAGTAGTCATATAAGTTCCCGTTCCCGACTGTCTGTCTGTCTGTCTGTCTGTCTGTCTGTCTGTCTGTCTGTCTGTCTGTATGTATGTCTGTCTGTCTGTCTATCTATCTATCTATCTGTCTGTCTGTCTGACCCGGCCCAGCCCATGGTGGAGAGCATCTCATTTAAATTATATAAGTAGTCATATAAGATCCCATTCCTGACTATCTGTCTGACTATCTGTCTGTCTTGGGTAAATGGAGGAGGGAGGAGGAAGAGGGAGGTGGAGGAGGAAAGAGGAGGGAGGAGGAGGGAGGAGACAGGAGGAGGAGGGAGGAGACAGGAGGAGTAGGGAGGAATAGGAGGGAGGAGGAGGGATTAGGAGGAGGGAGGAGTAGGGTGGAGGAGGAGGCGAGGAGGAGGGAGGAGGAAGAGGGAGAAGGAGGAGGGAGAAGGAGGAGAAGGAGGGGGAGGAGGAGGAGGGAGGAGGAGGGAGGAGGAGGAGGGAGGAGGAGGGAGGAGGAGGAATGTGAAGGGAGGAGGAGGGAGGAGGGAGGAGGTAGAGGGAGGAGGAGGAGGAGGGAGGCGGAGAGAGGAGGAGGAGGGAGGAGGAGGAAGACGGAGGAGGAATGTGAAGGGAGGAGAAGGGAGGAGGTATAGGGAGGAGGAGGAGGAGGTAGAGGGAGGAGGCGGAGAGGGAGGAGGAGGAAGGAGGAGGGGGAGGAGGGAGGAGGAGGAGAGAGGAAGAAGGAGGAGGGGGGAGGAGTGATGAGGAGGAGGGAGGAGGAGGAGGAGGAGGTAGAGGGAGGAGGAGGAGGTAGAGGGAGGAGGAGGGAGGAGGCGGAGAGGGAGGAGGAGGAAGGAGGAGGAGGGGGAGGAGGGAGGAGGAGGAGGGAGGAAGAAGGAGGAGGAGGGAGGAGGAGTGATGAGGAGGAGGGAGGAGGAGGAAGAGGGAGGAGGAGGAATGTGAAGGGAGGAGGAGGGAGGAGGTAGAGGGAGGAGGAGGAGGGAGGAGGAGGAGGGAGGAAGAAGAAGGAGGAGGGAGAAGGAGGGATGAGGAGGAGGAGGGAGGAGGAGGAAGAGGGAGGAGGAGGAATGTGAAGGGAGGAGGAGGAGGGAGGAGGAGAAGGCAGGAGGAGGGATGAGGAGGAGGGAGGAGGAGGAAGAGGGAGGAGGAGGAATGTGAAGGGAGGAGGAGGGAGGAGGTAGAGGGAGGAGGAGGAGGGAGGAGGAGTAGAGGGAGGAGGAGGAAGGAGGAGGGGGAGGAGGGAGGAGGAGGAGGGAGGAAGAAGGAGAAGGAGGGAGAAGGAGGGATGAGGAGGAGGAGGGAGGAGGAGGAAAGGGAGGAGGAGGAATGTGAAGGGAGGAGGAGGGATAGGGAGGAGGGGGAGGGGAAGAGGAAGAGGGTAGGAGGAAGAGTGGAGAGGAGGAGGGAGGAGCTAGAGGGAGGAGGAGGAGGGAGGAAAAGGGAGGAGGGAGGAGGAGGGAGGAGGTAGGAGGAGGTGGAAGAGGGAGGAGAAGGAAGGAGGAGGAAGAAGGTGGAGGAAGAGGGAGGAGGAGGATGGAGGAGGGAGAGGAGGAAGAGGAGGAGGAGGAAGAGGGAGGAGGAGGAAGAGGGAGGAGGAGGAAGAGGGAGGAGGAGGATGGAGGAGGGAGAGGGAGGAGGGGAAGAGGAAGAGGGTAGGAGGAGGAGGGAGAGGAGAAGAAGGAGAAGGAGGGAGGAGGAGGAAGGAGGAGGAGGAGGGAGGAGGAGGGGAGAGAAAGAGGGAGGAGGCAGACGGAGAAGA
This sequence comes from Cepaea nemoralis, assembly GCA_014155875.1. Taxonomy (NCBI): domain Eukaryota; kingdom Metazoa; phylum Mollusca; class Gastropoda; order Stylommatophora; family Helicidae; genus Cepaea; species Cepaea nemoralis. Next base: position 91,078 of record JACEFZ010017988.1, on the reverse strand, counting down.
AGGAAGGAGGAGGAGGAAGGAGGGAGAGGAAGGAGGGAGAATGAGGAGGGGAGGAAGGAAAGGGAGGTGGAAGAGGAGGAGGAAAGAGGGAGGAGGAAAGAGGTAGGGGGAGGAGGAGGTAGAGGGAGGAGGAGGAGGAAGGAAAGGGAGGAGGAAGAGGAGGAGAAGGGAGGAGGAGGGTGGAGGGAGGAGGAGGAGTAGAGGGAGGAGGAGGGAGGAGGTAGGAGGAGGAGGAAGAGGGAAAAGTGAGAAGGAGGAGGGAGGATGATGAGGGAGAAGGAGGCAGGAGGAGGAGGAGGGAGGCAGGAGGAGGAGGAGGGATGAGGAGGGAGAGGGAGAAGGAGGGAAGATGAGGGAGGAGGCGGAGGGAGTAGGAGGGAGTAGGATGGAGGAGGTGGGGAGAGGAAGAGGGAGAAGGAAGAGGGAGAAGGAGGAGGGAGGAGGGAGAGGGATGAGAGGGAGGAGGAAGAGGAGGAGGGTGGAGGGAGGAGGTAGAGGGAGGAGGAGGGAGGAGAAGAGAGGAGGAGAGAGTTCGCCATTCCGAATTCATACTCGTCTAGTTCTTCCCTTCTACACGACTGTAGATAACTTCCTTACACATAAAAAGATGAATTGTTATTGATATTGCCGTGGCATGGAGGAATATCAGCAGCAGAGTTGATCCAAAAAACCAAAGACTGAGATCTACGGAGAGCCATGAACGCCTACGCCAGCCGGCACGGCACTTGATGATGATGATTGCCGTGTGACGATTCTGTGTAGTCACGTCATTTTCTTCCCTTTCCCTAGCGTTTTGGTTCGGGGACTCTTTCATCATCATCATCATATATTTACGTACGTATTTTGGGAGGGGGAGGAGGGAGGAGGAGGAAGAAGAAAAAAAAACTATGACAGTTGACAGCTCTGGAATGAAAGGAAGGCGTGTAGAAAATTTCATCTCAATCGGATGGGCCGGTCGCGAACAAATAAAGGACATACATATTTACATACATATATACATACACTTTGTTTTATATATATATATATATATATATACATATATATATATATATATATATATATATATATATATATATATATATATATATATATATATATATATATATATATATATATATATATTAGGGCTGGGGAAATTATCGATTAATTAATCGATTAATCGTTAATGTTAATTTTTATTAACTATAAAAAATTGTTTAACGTTTAATCGAAACCTTTCTCCCATCACTTGACAAATAAATCGGAAGTCTAAGGGTAACAAGATGGCATTCATTCTTTGCATATTCTTTACAGGACATCGCTGTCAACATCAGCATCTTTCAGATGATTGTTGATTTCTTAATTTCCGATGCTAGCCCGCGGATCTGACCGACATTTTATGCTAGCCCGCGGATCTGACCAACATTTCATGCTAGCCCGCGGATGTGACCGACATTTCATGCTAGCCCGCGGATCTGACCGACATTTCATGCTAGCCCGCGGATCTGACCGACATTTCATGCTAGCCCGCGGATCTGACCGACATTTCATGCTAGCCCGCGGATCTGACCGACATTTCATGCTAGCCCGCGGATCTGACCTACATTTCATGCTAGCCCGCGGGTCTGATCAACATTTCATGCTAGCCTGCGGGTCTGACCAACATTTCATGCTAGCCCGCGGATCTGACCGACATTTCATACTGGCCCGATGAAATAACCGACATTTCATGCTAGCCCGCGGGACTGACCGGCATTTCATGCTAGCCCGCGGGTCTGACCGACATTTCATGCTTGCCCGCGCATCTGACCGACATTTTATGCTGGCCCGCGGGTCTGACCGACATTTCATGCTAGCCCGCGGGTCTGACCGAAATTTCATGCTAGCCCGCGGATCTGACCGACATTTCATGCTAGCCCGCAAATCTGACCGACATTTCATGCTAGCCCGCGGGTCTGACCAACATTTCATGCTAGCCCGCGGATCTGACCGACATTTCATGCTAGCCCGCGGATCTGACCGACATTTCATGCTGGCCCGCGGATCTGACCGACATTTCATGCTAGCCCGCGGGTCTGACCAACATTTCATGCTAGCCCGCGGATCTGACCAACATTTCAAGCTAGCCCGCGGATCTGACCAACATTTCAAGCTAGCCCGCGGATCTGACCGACGTTTCATGCTAGCCCGCGGATCTGACCGACATTTCATGCTAGCCCGCGGATCTGACCGACATTTCATGCTAGCCCGCGGATCTGACCGACATTTCATGCTAGCCACTGTCCTGACGTGACTCCTCTGGAGTGTTGTTGATGATGTTGTTGTATGTTGTGCATCAAGACCTCTATTTCTGTTCTCTATGATAATTAGCTGCACGTGTACTAAAATATATCGTTATGTTTCACATTCTGTGTGTACAAAACAGAGATACGCCCAGAATTTCTTTTAACAAACGTAACAAAAGGAACTAAAGTGGGGGTTAAAGCAGCACTAGATTTTATTAGAAAGCAGCAAGTTAAATGGTTTGGCCATGCAAGTAGGTTACCAGTCAACAGCATACCACAACAAGCAATGATGTACATACCAGATGGAAACAGAGGAAAAGGCCGACCACGTAAACGTTGGACGGAGGGAATAGCAGAGACCATGGAAATATCGATATTTGAAGCACATAATCGGGCACTCTCACGATGTTTATACTTCACCTCGTCACCGCAAGGAACAAGAGGAACATGATGAGATGAGATGAGAAAAGGAACGAGGTAACTATAGGTTACAACTTTATCTCACAAAACTGTGTTTTACCGTATCATTTCATACCAAGCAACGGGACGCAGAGGTGTTTCCAAGTCACCGGGGCCAGGTTCTGTACTGACCAAGACATACTAGCACAGTGGTTCTCAACCTTTTTTGGCCCGTGTCCCCATTTACCATATTTTCAGAACGTCACCCCCCCCCCCCCTCCCCCTTCCTATCAAAAATTTGGCCCGTGCCCCCCCCCCCCCACCGTATTTTCAGAACGTCATTCCCCCCTTCATATTTCCTATCTAAAAATCCCCCACACCCCACCCCTACACAGTATACGTAGCAATGGAAGGTAAATTTAATAGCATATACTAAAACAAGTCTAGACATCCACACAAAACATGAATTGTGAGTCTACTTACTTTATAAAATGAATTTTAGAAGGATAAGACGTACATAACTGTAAAGTATGAAGGGAAAAACAATATCAAGTAGTCGGTTCTTGTATTAACGCGATCTCGAAATGGTCTTCATTCCTCCCCCCCCCCCCCCCCCCCCCCCCCCCCCCCCCCCCTGGAAACCCTAAAATTCCCCCCTGGGGGGAATTCCCCACAGGTTGAGAACCACTGTACTAGCACATCCTAGTGGCGCGTCCTGGGCAACAAGTCCCTTCGGGGTCCTGGCTAACGTAGTAGGATCGCTGATTCTTCCGAAGCCGGAGAGTGTCTGCCTGTTCGGCGAGGAATCACCAGTCTGCACACCAATAAGCCAGACATGGGACAACGGATACTCACGCAAACCTCAGGTCCTGTATGACATCACACTGATGTTGGACAACAGGATGTCTTCATCCAACATACAGGACTTCACGCTGGAGTTCACAGCCAGCGAACGCAAGCGAGCAAGCAAGCAGCTCACAAAACTCTTCGCTGACCGAGGAACAGGTCAGGGCGGAGCACGTATGGGAATGTCCCGAGTGCGGTGATGTCGATTCTAGACTCAACTCATGTCAACTCAACTCGACTCAACTCATTCACTAAAAAAAAGCAAAAATCAACATAACGTCTTTGCAGGGATCTTTCTATGTAATTGTGTAATATTAATATTTCAATAGTTTTGACCTTATAGCAATCACATTCACTGTTTTAATTAAATCAGCTGCTTTTAACAGTTTCTAAAAATACAAATGTCAAGTCTTAATACCTGTGTTGTCTTTCCTGATTATTCCTACGTTTATCGAAGTCGTCAAAGCCGTGCCAATCGCTGCTTGTTTTAATAACACTAAAATGTTTGCCTAATTGCTATAAACGTGACATGCTACGGGCTGGTTAGATCAATCAACACTTAACAAAGTAACGCTATGGGCGATAGTTCATAACTCTAATCAAGTAGCACTTGTAAGTGTTCTTAACAAGAAGGAAACATCTGCAACCATTGACATAGATGAGACAAACATTGGTATTTTACTGGTAGGAACTCACTGAAGCAAAGCAAGGACGTAGAAGCCAAAGAGGACAGTTTGATAACTGTAACAGTTCAGGCTATATTGGCCACCAGGTCAGTTTGAAAGGGAATTATGGACAATGAGAAGTGGAAGGATAAATAAGTTTTGACAGTGGAAAACTAGTGTATTTTTTGTTTTAAAGGTCCAGCATATCCGGGAGGAAAACAATAAAACACCAGAGGTATTGTCAGCTGTAGGCATTACACTATCAGAAACGCAAATGTAGAGTCCTCAAGCCGAAAACAGACATTGGGAAAGTATATGGATAATGCGGTCAGTGTCCTCTCATTGGTTACATCAACTGAGAAATTGTGTGGGTGATGCACCTAGTCTCTTAACATAGAGAACGTTAACCGAGAAATTGTGTGGGAGCTGCACCTATTCTCCTAACATAGAGAACGTTAACCGAGAAATAGTGTGGGAGCTACACCTATTCTCCTAACATAGAGAACGTTAACTGAGAAATAGTATGGGAGCTGCACCTATTCTCCTAACATAGAGAACGTTAACTGGGAAATTGTGTGGGTGCTGCACCTATTCTCCTAACATAGACAACTGCAAATGTATGTAGATTGATGCCCGATGTCTCCTAACAAAGGCACGTTATAAGACGTTGGAATCAACTCAAGCATGTTGTGGGTGTTCGTGATTGACTAGGCAATTGTTAATGTTCCGTACGTTGCCATTGCTTTCTAAACGACCGACGCTTATACTATTGAAATCAACACAATGTCTGCGTCCAAATTGCCCACCCAGATTTCGATTACATTAATATGGTATTGAATTGTTAAGGATTTCACTAGAGATTAGCAATGTCTTTATGAACTAGAGTGAGCTGTTCCTTTCCAAACAGCATTTGCGGCTGTCAACTGAAACATAGTTGTGTTTGTATTTTACATCATGTTTCTGATTCCCTAAATCATCAGCGAGGAAATCGCAATCACAATGACATTCGTCTCCTGCACCGGGCATTCGCCAGCAGCCATTTATTAAAATCTGCACACACAGCTGGATCTCTGGGAGTAATTAAACGAATATTTACTGGAACATGCGATAAAATTCTTCATTATTAAGAGATAGATCCGCTGTGTCAGACAGTTCAGGATACATCTTCATATTTCGTGAAGTTATGCCCATTAAATATATAATTTTCCAAGTTCTGTTTTTAATGATCTCCTCGTCCATTTGTTCTTTTCTTTTTTTTTTTTTTGGTTTTGTTTCATATGCAACATCTAATCATCATCTAAGCTCACATGTAAATTAATTTATTTTATGTACCGATGGTCTTGTGTGTAAATGGCAATGGCTGGAGGTGGAGAGCAGTGGCTGGAGATAAGCAGCAGTGGCTGGAGATAAACAGCAGTGGCTGGAGATGGAGAGCAGTGGATGGAGATAGGGAGCAGTGGATGGAGTTTGGAGCAGTGGGTGGAGCTGAAGAGCAGTGGCTGGAGCTGGAGAGCAGTGGCTAGAGCAGTGGATGGAGCTGAAGAGCTGTGGATGGAGCTGGAGAGCAGTGGATAGAGCTGGAGGGCAGTGGCTGGAGCTGGAGAGCAGTGGCTGGAGCAGTGGATGGAGCTGGAGAGTCGTGGATGGAGTTTAAGAGCAGTGGATGGAGCTGGAGAGCAATGGATGCAGCTGAGAGCAGTGGGTGGAGCTTTAGGGTAATAGGTGAAGCCTGAAAGTGGTGGATGGAGCTGGAAAGCAGTGGATGGAGATAGGGAGCAGTAGGTGGAGCTTGAGGGCAATGAATGAACGAACGAACGGACTTATTTGGATGGAGCCCGAGAGCAGTGGGTGGAGCTGGAGAGCAGTGGATGGAGTTAGGGAGCAGTGGGGGAGCTTGAGAGCAATGGATGGAGCCTGGGAGCAGTGGATGGAGCTGGAGAGCAGCCGACTGATCTGTAACAAGGTGTCTGGAAGAAGAAGCCTGCAATGGGCCCGTGGTGTGATAGGGCCCTCACATGTTGAGGGACTAAACGTACCGAGGTATAAGAGGCCAATCGTTCCCCTGACTTAGCTGGACAATCAGTTGGTCATGCCTCGAAGTACACTTGTTCCTGCAGCGAGGCGCTGTCGCCATTTGGAGATGACAGGTTCGAATCCCAGTCGGCAACTATAGCTTTCAGATGTCATGTTTTCTAGTGCGTCCTCTAGTCTCTACTACTTCCTTCTCTTTCTGTGAGCGCCAAACAATACTACGTGTGTTTATTTATGTAGCTGGACAATGAACGCAGGCGATCAACCGTATGCATAACATTATCGGCACAACTCTCTATCATTTACGCAAACGCGGATGCTGGCCGACATATAGCGGCTGGTTATGGTCTCAAGTTTCACGATGGTAGGCAGAGGATCGCTGTATAGAGACAATGGCTATGGTCACCGACCTGTATAGTCACTGCCAAGAGAGAAAGCAATGACAAACTACCTTCTTTAAAAGAGCCTAGATTGCCTTTACTCGTCAGTTCGCAAAATCGGGGCGATTGTTCTTTAATTGACCATCGAGTTCCGATCGACAGGGTATGTCCTGCAGATTAAAGGTCTCCGGTGTGATATCGAGTACTAGTTCGTCTTTTAAAAATAAATACATCGCAAGCACCGTATACTAAATACAAGTCAAACTATGTAAAACATGGCACTGGCTTTACTTATTTACTATAGTGTCTTCTTGTGAAGTAAACATGACTGCACGAGCTGTGGAAAGAAAAGGCTGGACAAACAACCACAGCAATGAATCCTCATCATGGAACGTCAAGCATTCTTTGCCCACATTGTCAAAGAACATTTCGAGCCAAGATAGGCCTTACCAGCCATCTTAGATCTCACGGTTCCGAACTTTCAACGCCACTTTATAAATTGAATGGTCATCATTCATCATCATAAGACAAAAACCACCTTTGCACCTTCATGCAGTTCTTGTCTACTCTACCTTGCAGTAATACACATTGTCAGCGTATTTCCGGTTGTCTAGTTCTGTTATTGATTTAGTTGAATCTTTTAGTCGAAGAAACAATAAACATTTGAATATGTTCCCAGCGGTGTAAACCTCTCAGTTACATCTGCCTAAATTTGCAGAAACGCGAAAATTGTAGTCAATAATTGTTCTTTGGTTGGTGACAACAACTGACCAGCTTAAGACATTGGAGAAGATTTAAAATGAATTGCGATACATTAGAGACAGAGAGGGGACATGTGAAAGACAAAAGATGGAGAAACAGAGAATGGGCAAGATGGACAAAGATAGGGACCTAACGAAAGAGATAGATGGGAGAGGACGGAGAGACAGAGACAAGAAGATAGCAGAGAGAGGCAGAGAGAGAGGACAGAGAGACAGAGGGGCATACGGACGAAAAGTGGGATAAAACGATAGAGAGAGAACATAAAAAGAGATATAGAATCACATAGACAGAAAAAGAGAGAGAGAGAGAGAGAGAGAGAGAGAGAGAGAGAGAGAGAGAGAGAGAGAGAGAGACGTTAGGATCGTCGGAGAGAAACAGAGAAAACGAACGAACGAACAAACGCATTTCATTTTCAAAGGGTCTCAAATTGGGCACGTAGGCCCGTCTTACATTCGGCCCTTCCAATCATTCATCTTTCGTATATTAATTATCTATTTTGCATGTTACATTTATGTAGGAGAGAGGCAGCGAAGTACTAAGAGAGAGAGAGAGAGAGAGAGAGAGAGAGAGAGAGAGAGAGAGAGAGAGAGAGAGAGAGAGAAAGAGAAAGAGAGAGAAAGAGATTAACAGAGAATGTTAGCGGCCTAAGACAGACACAGACAAGATAGCGCGAGTGGAAAGAGCAGATAGATAGAGCCATATATATATATATATATATATATATATATATATATATATATATAGAGAGAGAGAGAGAGAGAGAGAGAGAGAGACAGACAGAGAGAGAGAGACAGACAGACAGACAGACAGACAGACAGACAGACAGACAGAGAGTGAGGGGGAGAGATAGCGAACTTCAGAAAGTTGCAGAAATGGAGAACTCATAGCGAGAGAAAATCAAGAAAGAATCAAGAGATAGAGTGGGGGAGACATACAGACTCACATGAAGACAAAGAGTGACATACAGGAAAAAAGAAAAAGATAGACATAATTGCACACAAAGAGCGGCAGAGAAAGCGATAAGGGACATTAACAGAGAGAGAGAGAGAGAGAGAGAGAGAGAGAGAGAGAGAGAGAGAGAGAAAGAGAGAGAGAGAGAGGACAGACAGACAGACAGACAGACAGACAGACAGACAGAGTGAAAGAGAGAGAGAGGACAGACAGACAGACAGACAGACAGACAGAGTGAGTGAGTGAGTGAGTGAGAGAGAGAGAGAGAGAGAGAGAGAGAGAGAGAGAGAGAGAGAGAGAGAGAGGAAGGAGGGAGGACGAGCGGGAAGAGGAGGCAAGAGACTTACAATTTTAGGTCTGAACACCGGACGTAGAAAGAAGAAGAAGCGGAAATAATTCAAGTCTGTATTGCTTCTGTAAATGGGGGAAATAACAGCCCTTGGACGCCATGTTGGTAGCTCCACTCGGGGGTTATGATACACGGCAGGGAACTATATCAGACTTGCAGGGTTACCGGGGATGATAGGGATGGGGCATAACTACAGGTCTACACGAAAAATTTGTCGAACCGGAAACCAGGAGACAGACAGACAGTCAGTCTTACAGAAGGGCAATGGAATTAATGTGGAGAAGAAACATAACGTACATTGTAGGAACTACCGAAAACCTTGCATATAATATGCACAATTTTCATTTACGTCTGCCAACGAAATGTCGGATGCGTATTATTCTCCAGTACTAAAATTATATGCCATTTTCAAAATCGAAAACTACTCGGGAAAGTCTTTTAAATTTGAGTCAAAGTCTGACAGTGAAAATGGCGCGAAATTGAATCTGCCATGTGTTTTCTATGTTAGTCGTTAGTCGTGGTTCCAACTTCACGTCGAAGTTAATCCCCATAATGCTCCCTTCCTGTGCCTGTAAATATCACACAAAATGCCGCTCACTGGACAATGTGAAAGGTGGCGCTAATAGCAGTACCTACTAACCAATAGCACGCACAGGCTTATGTGTCAGACTTTGGTGCAAAACGTATTCCGCAATTTTGGTCTGCTATCTGTTTTGGTATTAAGCTTGGGTAAGTGTGTCGTGTTTATTATTTAGAGCAAAAATACATTCGAGAAAATGCTTTCATGCAACAGAAAAGCTCGTAATGGTAATATATGCAGAATACGGCATTGGGCCAGCAAGTTAACATCTTCCCATTAACGAGTGCAACATTCCGTTATGGAGAAAACATAAAGACGCGCTGCAGATGTTGCCACTTAGGAAATACGATAATCGTGGGTCGCCGCGAGATCTTACAAAACTAGAGAAAACATTATTGGAAGTGAATACTAGGGAACATGGATTCGGTATTTCAGGCACTTAAACCCATTTTTTTGGAACTTACCAAATTGCATACATGCACATCAGCGACAAATGGATGGGCAGCTTGTCTTATGAAGGGACATGGCCTTTCAGTTCGCGAAGAACTACTATTGCGCAGCATCTTCCACACAAACACGTAGATAATTCTTTTGAGTTCGTAAAGTTCGTAAGTGTCATGATATGGCTGGCAGGCGACGATCCTGATGGATTAAACGACGAAACAGTTAAGTGAGAAAGTGACGGTCCTGGATTTGTTTTACGGGAACCGATCGTTACTTCAAACAATCGTCGTACTGGTGAAAGACGGGAACGTAAAGCGCGTGGTCTCAGGGAAGTTCGGAGCAGGATCAAACAGTTGGATCGCGTGGACCTGCTGGGATCGAGGTCCTTTGATTTAACGGAGAAAAACGATGGAACTGGAGATCGTCTTTATTAAAGTGATCAGTACTGATGTACGGAGATCAATCAACGCGGAAAGAGAACAAATGCTGAGGGTTAAGAGAATAACAAGTGACGTAGTCCAGCCAATAACTTTGGACTGAATTTAATGTTTTACAAACCAGTTGAAGATTGCCTTTACAATAGGCGGGTGAGGAGTTAATTGAGTGCCGAAATTGAATATATATCACTAAGTCTATGTTGTGTAAAGTCGACCCGCACTTCTCCTTTATGGAATTAAGTGGTATAATTCTAGGCCAGAATTAGTAAATAAGGTGATTATATATATATATAATATATATATATATATATATATATATATATATATATATATATATATATATATATATATATATATATATATATATATATATATATATATCCCCCGATGGTGTTTCCACCTTGTCGTGGTGGGGGAGCTTGAGTTTCTCAATGACCCTGAGAGCTATGCCGGCGGTAGCGTAGCTACCAGCAGGGCCTCCCAAGCCGGACAGGTCAAAGGGTAGAGAACAGACAAAGAGAAACACCCTGGTCCTCCAGGTTGGGGGTTGAAGCGTGGGGTTAACATCCCCACCTTTGTAAAAACCTTTCTTTGTTACGAAACAAATACATGAGCCTCGATATCGGACTGACTTATCTGGACAACGACCTTGGAACGTTAAAGGACTTTTGAGATTTGGAACATGGAATGTACGGACACTATATCGAGCTGGAGCGGCCGAAGAACTAACCCGGGAGCTGGTTGAATATCAAATGGATATCACAGCAATTCAAGAAATAAGGTGGCCAGGAGAGGGTACTTTAGAGCAAAATGGAATGATTATAATATATGGAGGAAACACCCAAAATAAACATGAATTAGGAACAGGATTTGTCATCAAAAAAGAGTTATGGGGGAACATTTTAAACTTTAAAGCTTTTAATGACAGGATTAGTAAATTACGAATAAAAGGTAAATGGAAAAATATAACGATGATTAATGTACATGCACCTACTGAAGAGAAAGAAGATGATATTAAAGAAGACTTTTATAATGATCTGGAAGATGTCATAGAAGAAACCCCCAAACAGGACATCCTGATTGTGCTGGGAGACTTCAATGCAAAAATAGGTAGAGAGCAAACTAATAAAAAAGTGGCCGGTATGGAAAGCCTACATACAACTTCAAATGATAATGGATGGAGAGTCATCAACCTGGCAGAAGCCAAAGGACTGCAGATTAGCAGTACCAGACTACAAAGAAAGGATATACACAAACAAACTTGGAAATCATGTGACAAGAGAACCTATAATCAAATAGATCACATTTTAATTAACAACAGAAATGCATCAAACATACAGCAAGTCAGAAGTTATAGAGGAGCTGAGTGCCACAGTGACCATTTCCTCGTTGGAGCAAAATTTAAAATAAAACTTAAGAGAGCTTTCTATACTAAATTACAAAGATTACACCCAACATATAACAGAGAAAAACTACAAGACATTACAGTCAAAGAGAAATTTACAGATGAAATAAAATGTAAACTTGAAACTTTTCAAAACCCTTTGGAGGAAAGCGTTGACCAAACTTGGTTGAACATCAAGAATACACTTCAATCTACCGCAGAAGAATGTCTCGGTGTGTCAACCACGCATAGAAAGAACAGATGGTTCAATCAAAAATGTGAAGAAGCAGTCACTAAGAAGAAGAATGCCAGACATGTATGGTTAAATGACATCAATAACATCCAAAAGGAAGAGCATTATAGAAATGAATGTAAAGAGGCTACAAAAATAGTCAGACAGCAGAAGCGAGAATATATGAGTAATATAATCAAAGATATGGAAACTAATCACCAGAAAAATGAATCCAGAAAGTTTTTTAAAGTACTGAAGTCAATGAAACTAGGGCACCAACAAAACACATATGGTTTAAAAGACAAAAATGGGAATATGATAAATACCAATGAAGAAATGTGCAACACATGGAAAGAATATTTTATTGAATTACTAAATTGTGAAGCTCCAAGTAACATTTTCCCACAGGAAGAGGTTCTAACATGCGAACCACAAATTGAAGAACCTACATTTGAAGAAATCCTATATGTAATCACACGACTTAAAAACAATAAGGCAACTGGGACTGATGGAATTGCTGCTGAATTTATAAAGGCAGGTGGCCATGCATTACATCTAAAGCTATACGAACTAATAATAAAAATCTGGAGGACAGAAGAATTACCCCATGACTGGAAAGAGTCATTATTGATACCTATCTTTAAGAAAGGAGACAAGTTCCAATGTGGAAATTATAGAGGAATATCACTACTGTCCACAAGCTATAAGATACTATCCGCAGTATTACTAAATAGACTAAAACCATATTCAGAAGACATATTAGGTGACTACCAGGCGGGTTTTAGACAAAACAGATCAACAATAGATCAGATATTTATCTTACGACAAATAGCCGAGAAACATTGGGAATATAAAAGAGATCTCCATAACATTTTTGTGGATTTTAAAAAGGCTTATGATAGTGTCCATAGGAATAGTCTATGGAATGTTATGCAGGAATTTGGAATACCAAGGAAGTTAATTAACATGACCAAACTATGCATGGAAGATACTTATAATATAGTAACATATAAAGGCAGGAAATCAGACCCCTTCCAAATAACATCTGGCTTGAAACAGGGTGATGCACTATCGCCGCTACTCTTCAATCTGGCTCTAGAGAAAGTTGTAAGGAAGGTAAAGGAGGAATGTGATATTGGAGGAACATCCAAGCTGCTTGGTTATGCAGATGATATAGATATTATAGGGCAAAGTGAACAAAAGACATTAGAAATATTGACTCACTTAAAGGAAAAAGCCCAACAGATGGGGCTGGTTATCAACCAAGATAAGACAGAATATATGGTAATTTCAAGAGACGGAATGGCTAAAAACTCTGGCCACATACAAATAGATAATATGACCATTAAAAGAACGGAAACATACAAATACCTGGGTACAATCTTCAACTGCTCCAACATCATAAGGGAAGAAATACAAACTAGAATCAACTCTGGAAATAAGATATACTATGCACTACAACATCTACTAAAATCAAAGGCGCTATCTCGTAACACCAAAATCACAATATACAAAACACTGATCAGACCAGTTGTGCTGTATGGCTCTGAAACCTGGAGTACAACGAAAGGAGACGAAGCCTTGTTACAAACCTTTGAGAACAAAATTTTAAGACGCATCTTTGGACCCATTAGGGATACACAAAGTGGAGAGTGGAAAAGAAGAAGTAACAAAGACATTTATGATTTGTTTAAGTCCCCGCTAATCACTGGTATCATGAAGGCTAATAGACTACAATGGCTGGGGCATATAGAAAGAATGGAAGATAATAGGGAAACAAAACTCGCTTACACTCAGGAAATAAATGACCGTAGACCCCGAGGTAGACCAAGAAGGCGGTGGAGAGATAATATACATACAGACCTACAAGCACTTGGAATCAACGACTGGCAAGAGAAGGTCCACCAGAGAGACGAATGGAGACAGATTGTATTTGCAGCAAAGAACCTCAATGGCTCGGAATGCTGAAGAAGAAGAAGAAGAAGAAGAATATATATATATATATATATATATATATATATATATATATATATATATATATATATATATACAGAATAAAAAGCTAGCATAGGGATTATTCGTGTGTAAACGTAGTATAGAGATTCGACAGCATTAGGCTGAAGAGTAATTTAGGTTGTGTAGAGTAAGGTGTCTGTAGTCAGAAGGATACGTCTATACTAGGAGTATGTGCTTTGCTTTAGAGTGTCTTTATTTTACCTGGTATAGGGTAGAGTGCTGCACTATTCTGTCTTATATAAGAATATAGTTCTAGTAGGATCAATAGAGGTTATTTTCTGAATATAGCTAAGTACCTACATTCACATATCATAGGTCGGAGTAGCGTTTCTTTCACAAGCTGTTGTTTTATTCAACAGGTTCCCTACACTTGAAAGTGAAAGTGGTTACCAATCTGAACAGAAGTAATTGGTCAGACTAGTGGGAATTAATAGGACCAACGAAACTAACTGCATCAATCTACGTGAGATGCTCAATGAAGGTATGCAAGACCAATAACCAAAAGAAGAACAGAACTATGTACGATAAACCATTCCTAAAGGGAAAAAAACGTGCATTACCATTTGTCCATGAGGAACAAATTGCAGTGGAAAGACTATATGTGGTGAATCTGTGTTTATCTTGTTTAATACCATGAATATATATATATATATATATATATATATATATCTATATATATATATATATATATATATATATATATATATATATATATATATATATATTCGCGTTTCCATCCTGTTTCAGGATATTGCGGTCAACACCAGCATCTTTCAGCTGTATGTTGATTCCTAGGCTAGATTACGCTCATCAGCACGCCACGACTTTCCGAGCGACCGGCTCCATACTCTCACAAGTCACTTTTGCGATTCAAACCCTGCTCTGAATGAATATATGTGATGGATATATTACCTAACGTTATTTCGTGTGTGAAGACTTAAAAGACCATCAGTAAGTGAAGCAAACATTGATGATCAGATATTCATTGAACTATAATAAATTCCCATTGAACGGATTTATACATGTGATATGAATGACGAAAACTATCAAAAATAAATTCGTGGATACTATATTATTTACGAGTTTCCATACAGCGGGAAAGACAACCATCACCAGTCAGAAAGACGCAGCCCTTGGTGAGATATTTCCTGTTATGTGAATGGTTACGTTGAATGGCTGTATCATGATGACAAACTCTGATGCTGATCCGATACTAGATTATGACACAAATTTAAGATAGATCACATCACATATATTCACACACCTACATTGCACACTCAACTGACACTTTTCTGCAATAAATATTTTATCATTTTGTTCGAAACCTGTGTTAGTGGAGGTATGTGCTGAAGGAACGTGAAAAGGAGGTATTGTCTGTTGAGAGAGAGAGAGAGAGAGAGAGAGAGAGAGAGAGAGAGAGAGAGAGAGAGAGTTAGTGATTAAATAACTTTAAAAATAAAAGGGGGGTATGTAGATAAGGGTCCACCAGCAGAGGAAAACCTAGACAAGGATAATTAACAGGTGTGCTTGTTGGTTCCACCTTTCCCTCGGGGACGACAAGCGACATTAATGGGGGCCCGTCCAGGATATATATGGTGACTTTAAATTAGAACACGTCCAAGATATATATATATATATATATATATATATATATATATATATATATATATATATATATATATATATATATATATATTAGGGGTGACTTTATATAATAGCAGGTCTATGGGATATATATAGTGACTAAATGTGAGCAGGTCTAGGGGATATATAGTGATATTGCATTATATATTTGGGCTACATTACATTGCTGTTGGGTACATTATTGTCGGGAAAATAAAGATTCAGACAGGGTGAATGTGGATAGGTGGTAAGACACATTACATACCTGTTCACACTTTACACGTCTACATAAGTCTTAGTCCTAATCTCCTCTTGTGGTTGAGAGATGGTTTGTGGTGTAATGTGTGGTGTCATAGTTATATATATAGACCTAGATATATAAAAATATATAGATAGATATATATTTTAGATATTGAGTAATTACTTACTGCCTTAGGGTCTCTATACTCAACCTGCTGACTCACCTTCTTTTACTATGGCCACTCATAAACTAGAGATGGAACAATTGAAGGAAAGGGGTGAAGCGATGGGGTTGTCTGGACAAACACTATCCGAGTATATACAGGGGGTAGAAAGAGAGCGGCGTCAAGCAGAAAGAGAAGATCTATAGGCAGAGATAGATCTCAGAAAGATGGAGTGGGAGACCAAACGAATGGAAGTTGAACAGACCGCCAAGAGACTGGAAGCGGAACAGGAGGCCAAGAGACTGGAAGCGGAACAGGCTGTCAGAGAATGGAAGCTAAACAGACAACAACAAAATTCGAACTAGAAGCTGAGCAGGAATCTCAGAAAAGGCAACATGAATACGGGATGCGAGAACTTGAGCTCAAGACACAAACTAAGGGAGAATCTGACGGGGCAGAAGGAGGATCCTTTTCCCATGGGTCACCCAACATGAGTGGACATGGTTACCATGCCATGAAGTTTCCTTTAGCTGTCTTTGATGAAAGTAAAGAAAGATTTGACCAATACATGAATCGCTTCGAGGCCATATCAGTCGCTATGGGGCTGGATAGAAGCAAATGGAATCCTAAAGTATCCCAGGGCTTACGAGGTTACGGTTACGAGGTTTACTCACACCTACCGCCAGGACATGAAAACAACTATGAAGAACTAAAAGCCGCTTTGATGAAACACTATGAACTCACCTCACAAACGTATCGAAAGAAGTTTCGATCAGCAAAACGAGAGCCAGGAGAGCTATTCACCGCCTACAGTCTGCGCCTAAAATCATATCTCCAAAAATGGATGGATTTGGCAGAGTTCAAGAGGGACTATGAGAGTCTGGAAGAGCTGATGGTAGTAGACCAGATGCAACAGCAAATGTCAGAACCACTGAAGACATTTTTAGGAGAACAAAGGGAAGAACGGCTTGATGTCGTGAATAAGCTGGCGGAAATATTCGTGGAAATCCATGGTAAAGCGGAAGAAACCAGTACACCAACAACCAAAGGTCAGGAAAAACGTGACCGAAAGAAATTCAAAGGCTCAGAAACAAGGAAAGGGGAACCTTATGCAGAGAAAACTTCAACAGAGAGTCCAGAGAAGAAAAAAGATGGAAGACAGAGCCCACTTAACTCTCAACCGACACGACAGTGGTCTGAGAAGTGGTGTTCGATCTGCACGTCGCCCTCGCACAACACGAAAGACTGCAAATCGAAAACGAAAAGCTCTCACTTCGCGGCCTGCCGCGTGGCTCCCAGGACAGTTGCCACCGAAAAGGTTGAGGTCGTTGAAGGAACTCCGGACCAAGGGAAACCACCGGTGGTGGAGTTGATTGAGGTGAATGGTCAACAAGTCCAATGTTTATATGATACTGGACGGGGAAGCTGTGATTTCTGCTGATCTGGTATACCCGGAACAACTCACAGGGGAGACCATGGAGATACAGCCGGCGACAAAGAGTGCTGTGGCCATGAAGTTACCAATTGCTCAGGTGGAGATTCGGTCAAGATACGTCACCGGCACAATCAAGGCTGCGGTATTGACTGATCCCATATTTCCCGTCATCCTCGGTTGTCGATATGTCTTTTTATGAATGCCCAAGGAACCAATCCACATGGGAGCTATGCAGACACGCTCTCAGAAGGAAAAGGATTAGGCAGAGACAATGGTCTCAAAACCAATGCCAGGGGAGTTGCGAACTGCCCAAAGTGAGGATGATACTTTACGTCCTTTCTATAGGAAACTGCAGAAAAGTGCTGTTCCACCCAAACGAGGACAGTACTACATGAAGAATCGGCTGCTCTATCGGAGAGCCGGAAGGGGAGACAACTTACACGGTCAATTGGTAGTCCCAAAGGCCTACCGTTCCCAAATTCTTCAGATGGGGCATACCATTTCGTTCAGCGGACACATGGGTATAGCCGCCACCATGCAGCGGATTTCCTGCCATTATTATTGGCCAGGAATGACTGGAGATGTGCGTCGGTATGTGAAATCATGCCCTGAGTGCCAGAGGGTGGCACCAAAACACTGGACAGCGCCGGTAGTCTTGGGTGAGTTGCCCATCATGAACTCTCCCTTTGAGAAGGTAGCCATTGATATAGTGGGTTCTCTTCCAAGGACTAAGAAGAGGAATATGTACATCCTCACCATGGTGGATTGCTGTTCGATGTGGGGTGAAGCTATACCATTGCCAACCATTGACTCGAAACAAGTAGCTGATGCACAGATGGAGGCCTTTACTAGATTAGGCTTCCCTAATCAGATTCTGACGGATAATGGGTCTCAGTTTTGTGGGAAACTCATGGAGGAGGTTTTTGGGGTGTTCCACTCCAACCATATACATACCAGTCCTTACCACCCTCAAGCTAATGGGCAAGTCGAGCGTTTCAACGGCACGTTGATTACAATGCTCAGGAAAATGGCACATGAAAACCTAATAGGTGGGATGAATACATCCCAGCAGCACTTTTCGCCTATCGGGAAGTGCCTCATGGCTCAATAGGATTACCGCCAGCTACCTTGCTGTTTGGTCGTCCAATTAAGGGACCATTGGAAGCTTTGTTGAGGAGTTGAACGGAGGAAGGAACGTCAGAAGAAGTGATCTCCTCGTACAAATACGTTGAGGAACTAAAGGAAAAACTTCACACAGGCTGGGCTCTGACGACTCGAAACTTGAGAAAGGCCAGAAAGAGACATGCAGAGTACTACAACTGTCGGGCTAAAGACAGAGCTCTTGAGGTGGGCGACAAAGTCTTGTTGCTACTCCCAACGGGAAACAACGAACTGGAGATAGGATGGCAGGGACCATTTCCCGTGGACAGGGTGATATCCAGAACCAACTATCAAATCCGAATCCGGGGAAAGTCGAAGATTTTCCATATTAATCTCCTGCGGAACTACGAGGAGAGAACCGGTGAAGGAGCAGCCCATCTCACGGCAATGGCGGTAGCAGTGGAGACTGAAACCGGACCAGATGAGGGCAGGGAGTATCCTCTAGTGCACCAGGAAAGTTATCGGGAGGTGCAGGTGAACCCTGATCTGACTCTCCAGGAGAGGGAAAAGATTGCCTAGGTTCTCAAATCCCATAAGCAGATCCTGACGGATAAACCAGGACGGACGGAGCTGGTCGAGTTCGAGATGACCTTAACCACGCAAGATCTTGTCCGCCAAAAAGTCTACCCAGTGCCATTTTCGAAAGAGAAGGCTTTGGAGGAGGAGATACAGAAACTGTTGGAGGATGATGTGATCGCGCCATCCACATCCCCATATAATGCCGGAGTGGTGTTGTTACGCAAATCGAGTGGAGAACACAGGTTGTGTATTGACTATAGACTCTTGAATAGTCATACCCAGTTTCAGGTGGAACCTTTGCCGAATCCAACCCAGTTATTCGCCAGGCTCCATAAGACTAAGTACTTCTCTAAAGTGGATCTGAGTAGGGGTTATTATCAGATCCCGGTCAAACCGGAAGTTCTACCTCTGCTGGCTTTCAGTACACCCAGTGGACACTATGAGTTCAACGTCATGTCTTTTGGACTTAGCA
This sequence comes from Cepaea nemoralis, assembly GCA_014155875.1. Lineage (NCBI taxonomy): Eukaryota > Metazoa > Mollusca > Gastropoda > Stylommatophora > Helicidae > Cepaea > Cepaea nemoralis. Next base: position 71,724 of record JACEFZ010017988.1, on the reverse strand, counting down.
ATGCACCTAGTGTGTTTACTCGCATGATGAGAGCCTTGTTGGATCCTCTACGTGATCCATCCATTATATCGTTCATGGATGATATACTGATTGCCAGTGACAGCTTGGATGATCATTTATGGTCTTTGAAGAGAGTTTTCAATAGGCTCCAGGAAGCAGGGCTTACCGCGCGCCCAACCAAGTGCATGATTGGTTACCAAACTCTTTAATTTCTAGGTCATACTATCACTCCAGGGAAAATTGTCACGGAGGAGAAGAATCTGGAAAAAGTCAGACGAGCTCCAAGGCCATAAACTAAGAAAGATGTAAGATCCTTTCTATCGTTGTGTGGGTTTTATCAGAAGTTCATCCCACATTTTACCGAACTGGGAAATCCCTTAACGGAAACCTTGAAAAAGGGACTCCCAGATACAATTATATGGACGCCAGAATGCGAGGGTGCCTACAGTCAATTAAAGGAGGCATTGGTGAATAAACTAGTTCTACAACTCCCAGACCTTTCAAACCCATTTGTGCCAAGAACAGATGCGCGTGGGATTAGAATTGGATCAGCTTTGTTACAAGAAGGGATAGAAGAAGCTTCAGGTTTTGAAACCTGTAGCATATGCCAGTAAGAAACTTCTATCGGCTGAGAAAAATTATTCTTCCGTTGAAAGAGAATGCTTGTCACTCGTATGGGCCGTACAAAAATTTCAACCATATTTGTATGGAGTAAAGTTTACGGTCCAGTCAGATCATCAACCTTTGATGTTCCTAGCTGCCTCTCAGAAGCTAAACGCACGTTTGATGCGATGGTCGTTGCTGCTGCAGCCATAAAACTTTACAGTGGAATATATTCCGGGTAGGGAGAATGTAGGAACGGATTTCCTGTCTAGACACCCAACTTCTGAGGAAGAAGAGTATGTTGAGGAAGACCATCCGGATCGAACCTCCAGGGAGTAAGAGTCGACGCGGTCAACTCTCTTAAGAGGGGGCCTATGTCATGATATGGCTGTCTGGCGACGATCCTGATGGATTAAACGACGAAACAGTTAAGTGAGAAAGTGACGGTTCTGGATTTGTTTTACGGGAACCGATCGTTACTTCAAACAATCGTCGTACTGGTGAAAGACGAGAACGTAAAGCGCGTGGTCTCAGGGAAGTTAGGAGCAGGATCAAACAGTTGGATCGCGTGGACCCGCAGGGAACGAAGTCCTTTGATCTAACGGAGAAACACGATGGAACTGGAGATCGTCTTTATTAAAGACGTTGATCAGTACTGATGTACGGAGATAAATCAAAGCGGAAAGAGAACAAAGGCTGAGGGTTAAGAGAATAACAAGTGACGTAGTCCAGCCAATAACTTTGGACTGAATTTATTGTTTTACAAACCAGTTGAAGATTTCCTTTACAATAGGCGGGTGTGGAGTTAATTGAGTGCCGAAATTGAATATATATCACTAAGTCTAGGTTGTGTAAAGTCGAACCCGCACTTTTCCTTTATGGAATTAAGTGGTATAATTCTAGGCCAGAATTAGTAAATAAGGTGATTATATATACATATACATATATATATATATATATATATATATATATATATATATATATATATATATCTATATATATATATATATATAGAGAGAGAGAGAGAGAGAGAGGAGAGATGAGAGAGCGAGAGAAGAGAGAGAGAGAGAGAGAATAAAAAGCTAGCATAGGGATTTTCGTGTGTAAACGTAGTATAGAGATTCGACAGCATTAGGCTGAAGAGTAATTTAGGTTGTGTAGAGTAAGGTGTCTGTACAGTCAGAAGGATACGTCTGTACTAGGAGTATGTGCTTTGCTTTAGAGTGTCTTTATTTTACCTGGTATAGGGTAGAGTGCTGCACTGTTCTGTCTTATATAAGAATATAGTTCTAGTACAATCAATAGAGGTTATTTTCTGAATATAGCTAAGTACATACATTCACATATCATAGGTCGGAGTAGCGTTTCTTTCACAAGCTGTTGTTTTACTCAACAGGTTCCCTACACTTGAAAGTGAAAGTGGTTACCAATCTGAACAGAAGTAATTGGTCAGACTAGTGGGAATTAATAGGACCAACGAAACTAACTGCATCAATCTACGTGAGATGCTCAATGAAGGTATGCAAGACCAATAACCAAAAGAAGAACAGAACTATGTACGATAAACCATTCCTAAAGGGGAAACAAACGTGCCTTACCATTTGTCCATGAGGAACAAATTGCAGTGGAAAGACTATATGTGGTGAATCGGTGTTTATCTTCTTTAATACCATGAATATATTACCGAACGTTATTTCGTGTGTGAAGACTTAAAAGACCATCAGTAAGTGAAGCAAACATTGATGATCAGATATTCATTGAACTATAATAAATTCCCATTGAACGGATTTATACATGTGATATGAATGACGAAAACTAACAAAAATAAATCCGTGGATACTATATTATTTACGAGTTTCCATACAGCGGGAAAGACAACCATCACCAGTCAGAAAGACGCAGCCCTTGGTGAGATATTTCCTGTTATGTGAATGGTTACGTTGAATGGCTGTATCATGATGACAAACTCTGATGCTGATCCGATACTAGATTATGACACACATTTAAGATAGATCACATCACATATATTCACACACCTACATTGCACACTCAACTGACACTTTTCTGCAATAAATGTTTTATCATTTTGTTCGAAACCTGTGTTAGTGGAGGTATGTGCTGAAGGAACGTGAAAGGAGGTATTGTCTGTTGGAGAGAGAGAGAGAGAGAGAGAGAGAGAGAGAGAGAGAGAGAGAGAGAGAGAGAGAGAGAGAGGAGTTATTAAAAGACTTTAAAAATAAAAGGGAGGTATGTAGACAAAGGTCCACCAGCAGAGGAAAACCTAGACAAGGATAATTAACAGGTGTGCTTGTTGGTTCCACCTTTCCCCCAGGGACGACAAGCGACAGTAAGGACGTACATCAATGTAATATACAAGTTAGTTAGTTAGTTAGTTAGTTAGTTAGGTTAGTTAGTAGTTAGTTAGTTAGTTAGTTTAGTTAGTTAGTTAGTTAGTTAGTTAGTTAGTTAGTTAGTTAGTTAGTTAGTTAGTTAGTTAGTTAGTTAGTTAGTTAGTCGAGGTTCCAACTTCACGGCAACGGGTTGTCCCCATTATGCCCCATTCCTGTGCCTGTGAATATCACACAAAATGCTCCCCGCTGTCCAATGTGAAATGTGGAATAGACAGGAGTCTCGGCAATCCAACAGCCCGCACAGGTACACTGCGCAAAATGCAATATACAAGTAAATGGGCATATTCTTAAGCAAGTGAATCTGTACAGTTATCTCGGAACAGTCATAACATCTAATAGGAAATGTCTTGAAGAGATTAGAACAAGAATTGTCACTGCCAAGGTAGCCTTTTGCAAGATCAAAAACCATACTGACCAATAAAGATAGCAATTGAAACGAGAAAAATAGTGTTGAAGAGCTACATAGAACCTGTACTTTTGTATGCGTGGACAATGAACAGACAAGTTGAAAAACATCTGATGGCTGTGGAAATGTGGTTTCTGAGGAGAATGCAAAGAATACCATGAACAGACAGAAACACCAATTAACAAGTCCTTCAAGAAATTAATGAAGATCGTAAACTGATTAGAGACATTAGACATAGACAGTCAACATATTTTAGGCATGTTATGACCAGAAATGAATTGGAGAACTTGGTGACACCTGACAAGATCGAAGGGAAGAGACCAAGGGGAAGACCGAGAAGTAACTACCTGGATGGCTTGGCCACGTGGCATGGTCGAGACAGAAACACGGAGTTGATCCATGAGTCTAGTGATCGAGTGAGATAGCATGACATGATGGATGAATGGAAAGTTCGTAATCAAATTAAGAAACAAATGTACTTCTAACTAGGCACTATGTTTTTCGGTTACTTTACCGGAGATTTATTTGCGGTAACTTTCGTTTTCTTGTTTTTGTGTCTCCGGTGTAATGAGGTTTAGGGTGCTCGTGATGTTAAATTCCCTGAATATTTCAAGATCGAGTTAAAACAGACACCGATTACTTGATATAGTTTTCCCCACCCCTTTTTGCATTGTGCATTTCTGGCAAATCGGGAATACTTGTTATACCGGAGAACCAGTCTGTCAATTCTAAGTGGTAAGTAAACCCGTAAATACCACTTTATGAGACGTATTAATTGTTATACTATGCATTATTAGATTTATCATCCATTTTTATGTGTTTCTTGTAATTTTCGACCATTTAAGTTGCCATTCAATGTCATACTGAAATTATGAAGATCGCGTGCTGTAATGCGGTATTTCAATTTCGGGAGATGACAGTTAGGAACATTTAATATTTTTAGGGAATACTCAGAGCGATCACAATAATAATGAATGCATGTTTACATTCAACAACCATTATTATATTTATGTGCAATTTCTCATCACTCTTCACGGACCAGATCATTGATAATTGTTCATCTTTCCAACGGAACATCTTTTGTCAAAATGCATCTACGCTGGCAGCCTCGCGTTGACAAGACAGTCCGCGCGCAGTCTGACGTCATCACAGCATGACGTGGAGATGTTTATATCTGTGTGTGTGTGTGTGTGTGTGTGTGTATATATATATATATATATTATATATATATATATATATATATATATATATATATATATATATGTATATATATAAATTGGCAGAGTTATCTGTTCTTGAAGTAGACAGCGCCAATGGTTATATCCCTTGGCGGCAGTGTAACCGACAGCTGTGTGTGTGTATGTAGGGTCACAAAAAGTAAAAGGTCAAAATCGTTGTTCTTCAATATGTCCATATTAAATGATAAACTGACACATAAACATGTATATCTCCGCTTAGAATTTATCTACAGGCTTGAATAAGGTACCGTTGGGTTTGGTTTTTCAAGGGCTATCCAACTAAGCAGTTATATAATTAAAAAGCAATTTAGAAAAAGTTACTAAAGTGGCTACCTATAAACCTTACTCAGATGGGAATCGCGGATGAAACTCCTTTTTCTATTGTTTAGTTTAGTTTAGTTGACGGATCAACATCACGGCACACGGGTGTAACCCATAAGTGATCTGTTCTACTCCTAACTCAAGCCTGAGTCGGAAGAATCTCAGCTCAGTGCACGAACTCCTTAGCACTGCGAGGCTTCTGATAACACCGTAGACGTGAATGGTATACACTCTGTAATAAACACGTACAAGGGGACAAGAGAAGTCTCTTTACCATTATGCCAGGAGTACTTGGTGACAACTGGCAAGATTCTATGGAAAAGAACAAGGGGAAGGCAGAGCGGTAAATACCTGGATAGTTAGTTAGTTAGTTAGTTAGTTAGTCGACAGATCATCCTCGTTGCACATCGAACCATTCAGTCCATAAGTGCTCGGATCCCCTCCTCAGCAAATCCCGCAGCGTGTAGCGGCTAACGACGCCAGTTCTGTGTTGGTTTATCAATCTTCTTTGGCTTCCTGCGTAGTGTTCTTGTTTGGCCACCCCTCTTTTAATTTGCTGCTCCCGCAGTCTGGCCATTGTTGTAGATTCACAGTCATCACTTGGTTCTCGCAAAAGTCTCACTTCTCGTAGAGCATTCAGAATGTCAGCCTGGTCCATGGCGCGTCCGCCCTCCACAGTAGCCTCACCTGCGAGCTTGTCAGCCCGCTCATTTCCTTGTACTCCCGCATGACCTGGCACGAAGATGAAACTAATCTTTGCCAGCCGAGACCGCTTCAGAGGCAGCAACCATTCTCTTCGGATCGACCCCTCCTCTATCCTCTTGATCATGTTCATTGAGTCGCTAAGGAAACAAGCCCTAGTGAATGTCTGTGTCTCGAGCCATGTTATTGCTTTACTTACTGCCATGACTTCCATGGTCAGGCTACTTGTGGTTTCAGTGAAAGCACCAGAGTCCTCCTTCACAATTCTCCCTCCGGCCCGAGCTGTAAAGGCCCATGAGCTTCTCACATGTCGGACGACCGACCCATCTGTGTAGATGACCGCGTCACCGTCTAGCGAATTCTCGAAAATCAACGCTTGTACTTCAGCCTCAACAGCAGCCGGATTTTCTTGTCTGCATTTTCTATCTAGTTGGATGCAAACTGAAAAGGATGTGCAGAAGTCTGTTGGCACTTGCACCCACTCCTCGCCAGGTTCTAAGTCCTCAAGTGAACACACCTGTTGAAGAATGTCTTCGGCTTGACCCATCCACGACCGTCCTCTTTTTAACCTGCTGCCCTTCACCTTCCTAATTTCACTATGCAGTGGATGTTGTGTGTTTGCGTTAATTCTGAGGTAGGCGCGTGCCCTGCAAACTTGTATTCTCTCTTCAATGGTTGGAAAATCAAGAAGGTAGCGCATCGCCCTGCATGCTGTATCTCTTGTACATCCAAGAATAATGCGCATAGCTTCATTCTGTATTCTTTCCATCCTTTCTATCTGCTTATGGCTGAGAGTCAGGATTGCCATTGCATACTCCAAAACAGACATGACCAGCCCCTCGTACAGAAGACATAGATGGCGCTGCTCACAGTTTGCTGCCGCCATCACCCGCATCGCTGCCAAACCCCGCTTGGCCTTTGTTATCACCTGGTCTATGTGCACATTATAAGCAAGGCTTCGATCAAACCGTATCCCCAGGTAATTCATTGCCTGCGTTCTTTCCACCGTCTCTGAACACAGCATGGATGAATACCTGGATGACCCGCCCATGTTGTATGTTCGAGACAAGAATACAGAGCATGGCACATAATGATGACTATACATGAAGGAATGTTTCCGCCTAGTATACCAGTGTCCATGATAACGTCTGGTGGGTTTAAGGCTAAACATGGAGTAGGTAACATGTGATTGGACAGCTAATCCAGGTGATCTCCACTTGCGGTTGTCCATGTCAGTGCTCACTCGTTTCAGCGGAATCGGTCGTCTTCTATCCAGAAGGAATTGAATACAATCAAATCTGACCGGGTTAGAAATTCAGGCGGCAAGACATTTTGTGCAGCCTTCTAACGCCGCCCATCAAAGGGGCTATCTGTTGTACATGCAGCACAGTTAAGCGAGTGTAATCCAACATACACTGCTGGTGGCTGTATAAGAAAGTTAGTTGCTTGTCATTTACAGGACTTCGCAGACAACCCCGACATTTTTAGGCAGTAAGTGATTTCTTGGCAAGTTTACGTTCAGTAGTTTGTTCATATCATTGAATGGAAACCAACGCTAGGTAGTCTGCTTCCATATCGCCCACAGCTGTGTTTCGAAGCTGTTGTTGACATACCTATTCTCCTCACATAGACGTCATCATGTGCTGTGTGGATAAGCTTGCGCAGTCATATTTCGCCCTTTCACACGATCACCAGAGTCGTGAATCAGTTTTGTGTACTTGTCTCGACCATACCACATGGCCAAACTATAGAGGTATTTACTTCTCCGCCTTTCCCTTGTTCTCGTCCCCTCAGTCTTGCCAGTTGTCAATAAGTTCTCCAATTTATTTCTTCTCATAATGTGTCCCAAAAATTGTGACTGTCTACGTCTAATTTCTCTAATCAGTTAACGGTTTTCATCTGTTTCTTGTAGAACTTGGTCATTGTCAGCCCATGGTATTCTTTGCATTTTCCTCAGAAATAACATTTCCAGAGCCATTAGATGATTTTCAGAGTGGCTGCTCATTGTCCACGCTTCACATCCATACAACAGTGCAGGTTCTATGTAGCACTTCACCGTAGACAACGTAAGCTACTAAAATGTGTGGGTAATGCGCGATGTCTCTTAACATAGGCTACAACACGTGACAGGAGGATGCAATCAACCCAAGCATTTTGTGGGTGTTAGTGATCTACTAGGCAATTGTTAATGTTCCGTAGGTTGCCATTGCTTTCTGAGCGACCCATGCTTATATCATCGAAATCAACACAATGTCTGCGTCCAAATTGCCCACCCAGATTTCGATTACATTAATAAGGTATTGAACTGTGAATGATTTCATTTGAGATTAGCAGTGTCTTCATGAACTAGAGTGAGCTGTTCCTTTCTAACCAGCATTTACGGCTGTCAACTTAAAAAAAGCTGTCGTTTGTATTTTACATCATGTTTCTGATTCCCTAAATCATCAGCGAGACAATCTCAATCACAACGACATCCGTCTCCTGCACCGGACATCCTCCAGCACCCATTTAGTCATTTCTGCACACAGAGATTATCTCTGAGAACAATTAAACAGACATTTACTGGAATATGCGACAGAAATTCTTCATTATTAGGAGACAGTTCAGCCGTGACTGACAGCTAGGATACATCGTCATATTTCTTGAAGCTACGCCAATTAAATATCTAATTGTCCAACTTCTACTTTTTATGATCTCGACGTTTTGTTTAGCCTGTAAAATACAGAGTCCACAGTATATATATATATATATATTTTTTTTAAATTTGCCTCGGTGTTGATTTGAACACTTGACAACACGGCAGGCAGGCTAACATGCTATTCACTTCACTACATCGGCTAGGTAGATGTATCCAGGTGAACAACAAGCTATATTTAAGCTTTAGAGACCTACCATTGCAGACACACGAGATATTACAGACATCATCGGAGAAAGAACTATGGGATAGAATGATCAGGAAGAGTCACTAGACCACAGCTGCTGATGATGAAACAAACAAGATAGTAATCACATTTACAAGTACAATAACAGCTTGTTGTCTCTTTTCACCCGCTGACAGCAACTATAGCAATTTATGTGTTTTCAAGGTAACTAATCTGTTTTATTCTCAATGATCTCTTCAGTTTCAAGTCATTCAACGTCAGTGGAAATGAAATATTTAATAGATTGAGAGTAAACATTGTATTTACGGATCAAATGGGTTCGTGAGCTGTCCGGGAGATTTGTAGGCAGCAGTCGTTGAGTAAACACTAGATTTACTGTGTTTGCTGCCCCTGTAAGAAGTAATGGTTGGCTAATGTAAGTAATGCACTACTTTAGGAAATGTGCTACTATGACTATCATCATCATCATCATCATCATCATCATCATCATCATCATCATCAATCATCATCACTCATCTTCACTTCTGCCGTCAAGCGTCGTGGGAAGGAATAATTTGCGCTCCAGCGCCCAGTGGGGGGTGGGGGGGGGGGGGGGGGGCACTGGATAGTGTCATTCCGTGTGATTGTACAATGTCTTTGATGTCGTCAATACCATTTTCTTCTTGGACGTCCTCTTGGTCCTCGTCGCAGATGATCTTGATGTAAGGCCAGTGAGGTAGTTGATGGTGTTGCATTCTAACGACATGGCCAAACCACTTGATCTTCTGTCTTTCAATAAATGTGGCACAAGGTGTTGATCCCACTGTCTGTCTGATAACAGCATTTCTTACTCGGTTTCGGATAGTTAAGTTAGGCTCTCCTCAGGCATCTCATCTCGCAGGTGTTGATTTTACGAAAGTGTGATTTTGATAAGTCCAGTTTGAGATGGTAGCATAGGGTGGTATGAATATTGTGTTATTATCGTCGTTTGCGGACATGGTATATTAGGATGTTTCAGTAAGGGTGATAGTTGATATGTAAGTGCACTAGCTTTTTGACATCTGATTTCGATTTCTCTGTCCATTCTGCCATCTTCTGTGATCATAATTACAAGATATTTGAATTCTTTAACTTGTTTCAGAGGTGTGTTATTTATCTGTTATACTTAGTGGGCCCGGCGATCTGCTAACTTGCCATTACTTCGGTTTCTGGCTTGTGTTTATTACTCATATTGTATCTGCTTGCAGGTTGTTGAACTCAGATTAGTAATATGATTTTGTAATCTGCCTCCATCATCGCTGTTTAAAACAGGCACTGATCGTCTTACAAATAGGACAGTTCATTTATTTCCTGGTGTATCAGTTTGTTTCATTCTGGAGTAAAGGAATTCTAAATTTTCCTGAATCTGTCTCTGTTCAAGACTTGCTTTCTGTGGAGATTCTGTTTTTTTTTTTTTTTTTTATGTTTTTCTGAGATATTAAATAGCAAAGGAGAGAGGACACATCCCTGCCTAACTCCTGTATTGACTGTGAACATATCTGATATACCTTCTTGTGTTCTTACTGCACTTTGGCTCGAGTGGTACATGGCTATGATGTTTTCTAGCAATTGACCTTGTATCCCGTAGTCTTCAAGGATGGTCCATAATTTGTATCTGTCTACTCTATCGAAAGCCTTTTCCTGACCTACAATCACAATATTCTGCTGATCACTTTATTCGATAGTTTCTTCACATATTTGTCTAAGTGTTAATAGTGCACCAGTGCTACTTTTACCTTTCCGAAAACCGAATTTTACTTTGCTTAACTGTTGTTCAACTATGGGTCTAGCACTTTGTTTTTGCTTACATTTTCCCTATATGGCTCAGGAGTGATATAACTCTGTATGCTTTTTTGTTATATTATCTTTTTGTGTGTGTGTGGTATATATAGATATATATAATATATAATATATATATATATATAATTATATATATATATATATATATATATATATATTTCTTTGTATATTGCCTTTCTTTTTTCCATATTAGTACTGTTATTGCCTGTTGCCAATCATCTGGGACTTTTCTTTCTTCCCATGCTATATTAAAAAGTCTAATTAACCATTTAGCTCCTGTTTCCCACAGGCCTGAATATGACTATATTAATTCATAAACAAGACGGATAATCAGAGAGCCCGCATAGTGAAATCACATCTACAACAGTGGTTCCCAAAGTTCATGGCAGTGGGTCTTTGGACATATCTCCAGGGGCGATGCAAACGCTGGGTGGTGTGGACAGTACCACACCGGCTGAACTGATTGTCCAGGACATTTACTGGTAGCCATTTTAGGCTGGGTCAAAGGTCAAAGTTGAAGATTCACATCCATTCCTTGAATTATTTACTGGTTCTGCTTCTCTGGTCGTTCAGAAAGTCAGACTGGTTCATTGTCGTTCGCACATCACAGCAGCCAGAGTGAAAGTAAGGGGAAAGCCACTATATTATCTCCAAAGAATACGATTTTGAGCAGCCCGTATACCTGCAGTGACTGTGTGACATATTCAGAAACCATATCTCAGTTGTCAGATTTCAAACCAGTCTTGACACGACAATGTTTGTACTGTCCATAATTCGGTACTGTTAGGCTAATTTGTATGAAGCAGAGGAAGTTGCAAGAGATCCAGAGACTTGTCTGCGTGCCTGGATAAGAAGGACGTGATGCTAAGGACCTTTCAGGTGACAACGGGGATGAAGCTAATATCACATGTCTGTACATCATATAGTTAGTTTACTGGCAATAACTGTAACAATTACTTCTGGGTTAATCACTTTGCTGGGTTTCCCATCTTAGACAAAATGGTATTTACTAATCAAATGGGGTTGATGGGCTGTCCGGGATATTTGTAGCCAGCAGTCACAATGTACACACTAGATTTGCTGTGTTTGGTGTCCCACTAAGAAGTAAGGGTTGACTAATGTAAGTAATGTACTACTTCAGGAAATGTACTACTATGAGGGTAGGTCAGAAAGTTATGCACCACAATTATTATCTCTTTAACCATTGATAACTTACACATGAAATAACAATCCTCTACTTGTAACGTGCCTCATTTATATCTGCCATTTCAAAGGTTTTGTGTCGCGGTTAGAATTTGTTTACAGAGGTATAATTTGTTATACACCTTGATGTAAAATGTAATTCTTCTATCGGTATTATTAGCTGAGATAATAATTGTGGTGCATTACTTTCTTACCTACACTCTTACGATTGCATTCATTCATAAACATGGGAGATGATCAAAGACCCCACATAGTTAAATCTTACTTACTACAGTGGTTCCCACAGTTCGCGTTAGGTTGTCAATTTATGTGGACATATCTCCACGGGCGATGCAATGAGTGGGTGATATTGTCAGTATAACACCAATAACGATGTTGAAGCTAATGCCACAGGCCTGTCTCAGTCCTTTCGACAATTTACTGGCGATAAATGTAACAATTACTTCTGGATTAAACACTTTTCTTGGTTTATCGTCTTAGATAATTCCCTCCTGTTTTATTTGGACGTAGCCGCACTTATCCCGCCTACTCTATTTGCAAACGTCTCCGCGTATTCCACACAGTCGTTTTAAGTGCTGGCTCCGGCATTTATGTTTTCCAATAAATGCTACTTCCTGAATTGTTTTGTTTTGGTGTCTTGAATGATGATACTTCTGTTATTTATTTTATAATTGTCTGTGCTTCTCCAGACAGGAACTTGTATTTATTTAAGAAACAATTGTTGAAAATACAATCGTTATTTCGCCAATAATTATTTCTTGCCATCCAGATATAATTGTATGCTTTCCTTGCCGATTATTTCCATTGTGGTTTGTGCGTGGGGGAAATAAATCATCAGTGTTTGTGTACAGAGAATAAATCAAACAGAATGTCGCCAAAACAGGGTCAGAAAAATACAAGTGAAGTATGGAGCATGGGTTTAACATTCAGGTCGGCAGTTTTAGTTGTTTGGGGGAAATATTGCTCGCTCTTACAAAACACAATTGATCGGGACCGTCGTTGGTGAGTATAAACACACGAAAGATCACGACATGGAGTGACGCCGCTGATGACATAGTTCATAACCAGAAATGACATGTTATTATGGGATGTCATATTTAGCATGGAGTCTGGGCGGCTTTTTGTGATGGAAAGAGATTGTCTAGTTATACGTATGTCTGGGAAGGTTACTAAATGTAGTCTAAAGCATAACAGGTTCATCGTAGATTGGCCAGGACAATATTTAGTCCAGATTTTTGTCTGGTTTAGGAAAGCATGGACAGGGAAAAACCGGATGTGGCAACAGAAATGGCCGGTAAAGTTAAGTGATTATATCAAGGTAAATACAAATTAGATTTTTTAAAATTGTTTTGGTTTTATGAGATGACACCGAAAATGAAACTCTTGAAATAAGGACGGATAGAAGAAAACATTAAGATAGTTATAATGAAGAGAGCGTGCGAAGTTTAATAACAGGGAAACACTAAGGAAATATATAAATTGAACGACAGACAGACAGACAGACAGACAGACAGACAGACAGACAGACAGACAGACAGACAGACAGACAGACAGACAGACAGACAGACAGACAGACAGACAGACAGACAGACAGACAGACAGACAGACAGACAGACAGACAGACAGACAGACAGACAGACAGACAGACAGACAGACAGACAGACAGACAGACAGACAGACAGACAGGACAGACAGACAGACAGACAGACAGACAGACAGACAGACAGACAGACAGACAGACAGACAGACAGACAGACAGACAGACAGACAGACAGACAGACAGACAGACAGACAGACAGACAGACAGACAGACAGACAGACAGACAGACAGACAGACAGACAGACAGACAGACAGACAGACAGACAGACAGACAGACAGACAGACAGACAGACAGACAGACAGACAGACAGACAGACAGACAGACAGACAGACAGACAGACAGACAGACAGACAGACAGACAGACAGACAGACAGACAGACAGACAGACAGACAGACAGACAGACAGACAGACAGACAGACAGGACAGACAGACAGACAGACAGACAGACAGACAGACAGACAGACAGACAGACAGACAGACAGACAGACAGACAGACAGACAGACAGACAGACAGACAGACAGACAGACAGACAGACAGACAGACAGACAGACAGACAGGCAGACAGGCAGACAGGCAGACAGGCAGACAGACAGACAGACAGACAGACAGACAGACAGACAGACAGACAGACAGACAGACAGACAGACAGACAGACAGACAGACAGACAGACAGACAGACAGACAGACAGAAAAAAAAAACCAGTTTAACATTATAGTTATAGACGTGTTATCTATCTCTATATGTGCATTATTTCATACACATATCACTTTTAAGTTAATCTTGTACAGCAAAAAAAAAAATATATATATATGCATTACAAACGCATGAGAAGAGTGCAACAATCATTTCGACATGACTTATCATTACTAATTATTCATATGACAATCATAGTTAGCTGGGGGTGATATACCGGACAACAGATAACAGTATACTTAGAATACTAGGATTTTCAAAAGGGTCATATAACCTATGCTGAGGTAGTGGTCAAGTAAATGTCAGTTTTATGTGTAGGGGTTGATAGTTCTTTGATTTGTTGCGAAATGTGGTTCCACAATAGAAAGTGCGCCAAGCTTGTTGTATGAGTCTCCTAGAGACTTATACGGGACATGTGATATGTTTAGTCGTTTGCTAAGTCTTGCATTATATTTAAATAAACGTACTGGTCGGGCGATGCGACCTGGAGCTCAGAACAGTACTGGTAGGGTAGTGCTAGGTGAACCTCACAGCTATACTGGTTAGGTAATTCTTCATGAGCCTCGCGGCAGTACTGGTAGGGCAGCGCTATACAAAACTCTCAGCGGTACTGGAAAGGCAATGATACCTGAACCTTACAGAAGTACTGCTACATGAACCTCACAGCGGTTATGTAAGGTAACGCTACATGAGCCTCTTGGCGGTACTGGTAAGGCAATACTACATGAACTCACAGCGGTATTGGTAGGTCAATGCTACATGAACTCACAGCGTATTGGTAGGTCAATGCTACATGAACTCACAGCGATATTGGTAGGTCAATGCTACATGAACTCACAGCGTATTGGTAGGTCAATGCTACATGAACCTCACTGTGATATTGGTAGGTCAATGCTACATGAACTCACAGCGGTATTGCTAGGTCAATGCTACATGAACCTCACTGTGATATTGGTAGGTCAATGCTACATGAACTCACAGCGGTATTGGTAGGTCAATGCTACATGAACCTCACTGTGATATTGGTAGGGTCAATGCTACATGAACTCACAGCGGTTATTGCTAGGTCAATGCTACATGAACCTCACTGTGATATTGGTAGGTCAATGCTACATGAACTCACAGCGGTATTGGTAGGTCAATGCTACATGAACCTCACTGTGATATTGGTAGGTCAATGCTACATGAACTCACAGCGGTATTGCTAGGTCAATGCTACATGAACCTCACTGTGATATTGGTAGGTCAATGCTACATGAACTCACAGCGGTATTGTAGATCAATGCACATTAACCTCACTGTGATATTGGTAGGTCAATGCTACATGAACTCACAGCGGTATGGTAGGTCAATGCTACATGAACCGCACGGCGGTATTGCTAGGTCAATGTTACATGGACCTCACGGTGGATGGTAGGTCACTGCTACATGAACCTCACGGCGGTATGGTAGGTCAATGCTACATGAACTCACTGTGATATTGGTAGGTCAATGCTACATGAACCTCACGGCGGTATTGGTAGGGTCAATGCTACATGAACTCACAGCGGTATTGGTAGGTCAATGCTACATGAACCTCACGGCGGTATTGCTAGGTCAATGCTACATGAACCTCACTGTGATATTGGTAGGTCAATGTTACATGAAACCTCACTGTGATATTGCTAGGTCAATGCTACATGAACTCACTGCGGTATTGCTAGGTCAATGCTACATGAACCTCAATGTGATATTGGTAGGTCATGCTACATGAACTCACAGCGGTATTGGTAGGTCAATGCTACATGAACCGCACGGCGGTATTGCTAGGTCAATGCTACATGAACCTCACTGTGGTATTGGTAGGTCAATGCTACATGAACCTCACAGCGGTATTGGTAGGTCAGTTAGTTAGTTAGTCGTGGTTCCAACTTCACGGCAACGGGTCGTCCCCATATTGCTCCGTTCCTGTGCCAGTGAATACCACACAAAATGCTCCTCACTGCCCAATGTGAACAATGGAATAGACAGGTGTATCGGCAAGCCAACAGCCCGCACAGGTACACTGTGCATAATGCCGCCGCCAGAATGCCAACACAAAAGTCCCCCACCAAAAATACAGTTCATCGTCGATGGAAACGGCAGTCACCAGAAAGACTTCATTGGCCCGGGTTTTATCCCATATGGCTCGGTCTCTTTCCGCAGGACGACCCGCTGAAAGCACCGCACAAAGCACGAACTCCGTAGCTCCAGCGGCGACTCCCAGGAGTCTCCTGAAAAATGCACTCGTGAGCCGAAAAGGCAAACCAGTCAATCCAGCAACAGCCGGCCGCCATCGTTCCGAACATGCAGTTCACGCTACAAACAACCGCGGACACATGTAAAAGCATTCCACGCGAAACTCACAGCTCACAGTGTCGCGCCACGCACTCACTCAGTAGCAGGGCGACGGAACCATATCCTCCTTAGTCGCCTCTTACGACGTGCATGGTAGGCAACAGTGTTACTATTCTTTGCTCCCCCGTATGGGCCCCGGCAACACACGGGCGAGTATTGGTAGGTCTATGCTACATGAACCTCACAGATGTATTGGTAGGGCAATGTCGTGTTGACCTGACAACTGTACTGATGGGGCAAAGCTGTGTGGACCTCACAATTGTACTAGTGAGGTAAGTTGGGTGGACCTCACAATTGTACTGGTGAGGTAAGTTGGGTGGACCTCACAATTGTACTGGTGAGGTAAGTTGGGTGGACCTCATAACTGTACTGGTGAGGTAAGTTGGGTGGACCTCACAATTGTACTGGTGAGGTAAATTGGGTTGACCTCACAATTGTACTGGTGAGGTAAGTTGGGTGGACCTCACATTTGTACTGGTGAGGTAAGTTGGGTGGACCTCACAATTGTACTGGTGAGGTAAGTTGGGTGGACCTCACAGTTGTACTGGTGAGGTAAGTTGGGTGGACCTGGCAGCCATACTGATCAGGCAAAAGATGATATTACCACTGCTGATGACTGGACATGGACCACTGTCTTGACAGGCAAGCCCGCTAGCAACGGTGCCACCTCGGCCCCACCTCTTAGTGTAACAAAACATTATAAACGATCCCTGTTCACACCATGTAGTGTAATGGGTATATTGTACTAGCCTCATATTTGTATACCAGTCAGCATGACTAAATCATGACTTCATTTCTCATCATGATCGGTTATGGTAATTTGATGTTCATTGCGATATCTGACCCCCAAGAAATTCTAACCTATGTTAATAAATAGAATACAATACATAATTCGTAGAAATACCTCTGCTTCGTGTGCCTGACAGGCATGGAGAAGGATGTGTCGCTTTATTGGAATCAAACACGCAGATTTAATTAAACACGTACCCTGTCCACAACAAGGTCAGGGCTGATAAATGGAGTTTATATTTATATTTTCATGTAGTGTTTTTGATGAAGACGTATCGGTGTGTATCTGTTTCCGTGCTGACGAAGGCTATGACTGCACGATCAATTTTGCTACTTGTGATCGTGATCTAGTAATGCTTACCGTCTAATTTCGGTGTTTTGATGATGCATTCATGATGTAGAAGACATCGGCGGTTATGACACCCCGCTCTTTGATCAGCTGTGTTGGAAAACTGATATTGGAAGAATGGCAAAGAATGCCGGGTCGCCCTACGGGAGACTCGGGTTTGAATCATCGGCAATGTGTGGATTTTATTTTTCCTGTCGGGAGCGAAAAGAAAACCCTAATCTGCACAGTTCGCGGCGACTGCACTAACATGGCGGCCTTAAATCCTCATGCTCAAGACAGTCTTCTCTGTCCACGATATTCCCAAGTCTTCTCTGTCCATGATATTCTCATCATTCGTCTCTGCCCATGATATTCTCAACTCGTCTCTGTCTATGATATTCTCAACATTCTTCTCTGTCCATGATAATCTCAAGTCTTCTCTGTCCATGATAATCTCAAGTCTTCTCTGTCCATGATATTCTCAAGTCTTCTCTGTCCATGATATTCTCAACATTCGTCTCTGTCCATGATATTCTCAACATTCGTCTCTGTACATGATATTCGCAACAATCTTGGCTGTCCTTGATATTCTCAACATTCTTCTCTGTCTGTGATAGTCTCACAATCTTCTCTGTCCACGATATTCTCAACGTTCTTGTCTGCCCATGATATTCGCAACAAACAGTTAATACATAGTGGGGTAAACTGCAACGTCCTATTGAATAAACACAACTTACTTTGCTTATTTACTCTGGGTGTATGCAATCTTATCATGTATATCAGCAAGCAGCAGTTGTCTTCCTTTTTTTTTTTTTTTTGCGACATTATGAGAAGACACAATCTGGACCATATTGGCCACTATAGAATAACTGGAACTGGACACATTTTTTGGTTTTTGGAAAGAGAGAAGGGGGGGGGGGGGGGGAAGGACAGCCATAAAATAATTGTTGAGAGTCTTGTGTGATGCACAACACGGGAGGGAGTAAAAGCACCAACTGATACATGCCGATGGAAATCGCAAGATGTGGAGAAGCATTATCGCCCACGTCAGTCGGACAAGGAACTTAATGATGATGGAGAAAATCATTATGTGTGCTTGTTTTGGAAATCAATATTTATCCAGTTGTTCTCAAGTCTAACGTTTCATCTCTAATTTCAATTTCCTTCAACCACCTTGTCTACAGTGGTTTGCAATCTACTTAAGATTCTGCTATTATATTTCTGTCTCCGGCCTATCTTAGAATAATTATACTTCGGCCTGTAACTTAAATTCCTTCAAGATGTTCCATAGTTCTGAGTATTATTATCTGGCTGTAACTGTTGTAAATATTATGTGACACAACACATCACTTTCTCTCTCTCTCTCTCTCTCTCTCTCTCTCTCTCTCTCTCTCTCTCTCTCTCTCTCTCTGCTCTCTCTCTCCTCTCTCTCTCTCCCCCTGTCTCTTGCTCCCTCTGTCTCTGTCTCTCCCTCCCTCCCTCCTTCCCTCTCTCACTCCTATAATTGCTGTGAACTCACTAAGTTCCCTATCATATCTGAGAGACAGATTCCGATACCATAATGCATTCATTATTGCAGGACGGGGTGGTCGAGAAGTCTGACGCACAAAAACGTTCTCTACTGACAAGTGTACAGAGGGTTTATTTCGCATGTTGGACTTACATGCTGACTGTCGGTCCTTGACTTGGGGAGATAACTTGCAAGTACCTCAGAAGTAGGTTCGCCTGATGGAGAGGGAAACTTTTATTACGGAAAACTAAGCCTCACGAAGAAATCAGTCCAGTGTACTATTTCCGGGACATCTCCTGGTATCCGTTTAGGCTGAGTCAACACAGGAGCCCATGCCAATTATTAAAATCCGTCTCTACTCAAATTCGAACTATGGATTCATATTCGAACTATGAATTCAAAATCGAACTATGGTTTCAAATTCGAACAATGGATTCATATTCGAACTTTGAATTTAAACTTGAACTGTGCATTCAAATTCGAATTAAGAATTCAAATTCGAACAATGCTTTCAATTTCGAACTATAGATTCACATGCTAACTAAGCATTCAAATTCAAACTATGGATTCAAATACAAACTATGGATTCAAATTCTAACAGGGGATTAAAATTCGAACTATGGGTTCAGATACGAACTATGGATTCAAAATCGAGCTATGCATTCAAATTCTAACTATGCATTCAAATAAATTCAAACTATGGATTAAAATTAGCTCTGTGGATTCAAATTCGAATTGTAGATTAAAATTTAAACTATGGATTAAAATTCAAAAGGTGGATTCAAATTCGAACAATAGATTTTCATTCGAACTATAGATTCAAATTCGAACAATAGATTCGCATTTGAACTATAGATTCACATTCGAATTACGCCAGCTGAACCGGCAGACAAGTCTAGCCACAGTCTAGTGTAGATTAGTCTACATATATGGACGTAAAACCATATAGCTATTACTCTGATTAGCCTTATAATGAGTCCGTTACTTACTTTGCCACTTACATATAAAGGATTTCTAGAATGTGCGGTTCTGGTAAATCCACATTTAGATGTGTTCGGATGCCCCAGACTTCGCTTTTTGTCTTCAGAATCTCCTTATAGTCCTTGGGAGAAGACGAGTATCTATGGACAAATCTATGCGCAATGAAGATGGCCATTCATATAACGCTATCCCACACTGGCAATGTTTGTATAGGAATAGGAAATAACTAGCAGAACTAGGATCAGCACTACATTGGCTATTATGCTATAATCCAAAAGGGTTGTACTACAATATATTCCTTCACATTGTTACAAACCTGGAAATGAAAAAGTTGTCGGATCGGCGAAGGAAGGTGGAAGACTATCATAACCTGATATAGACATAATCTACGATGAGGTCTGGAGATTTATAGGAAGCAATTATAGAACTTAGTGGGAATAAGAGCCGCACACCAAACATGACGCATATTACCAACTCAACCAAAAAGAACAAGTAGTTAGTTAGTTAGTTAGTTAGTTAGTTAGTTAGTTAGTTAGTTAGTTAGTTAGTTAGTCAGGTCAGGTCTTAGTCAGATATGACTGAGCTACCGTATGACAGTAGACGGTACTACCTGCTTTCTGTCAGCGCCGAATGTTGGGCGGCGCTTACCAAACCCGACACCCCACATTGTGCCAACGGCTTCGGGCGGAAGAGCGCAATTGGGAGGGTACTAGCCTTATCCTGGTGCGAGGAAATGCAACCCAAAGACAAAATAAGTCATGGCAGGGCAGACCAGGCCCTAAGCCTTGGTTGGCAGCTGGTCTAGGATCAAAGCTCCGACAGGCGGACAGTTAGAGCATTGCTTTGCTGATCCGGCAGCTTCTGCAGCTTGTCTTGTTCCAGATTATAGGTGTCAACTTTCCTCTGGAGTGAACTAGGCAGGCCGAGAGAGGGATCATGCTGCATGGGCAACACATGGTTTCTTTATTTTAGCCCAGGCTTTGTGCTATGGAGAGGCAATAACTCCATCCCTGGTCTTAACCGGTCTCGGAATCAAAGCGAGAGGCAACTGTTACGGGTTATAAGTCCTTGTCAGTTGGCGTAGACATGGGGCGCCACGCGTTGCCTCTGACGGTGGGAGACACCTACAGGTGTCACTGATCAGCTACCGCCCGCCTCAAGCTGGGCAGCCTCCAGCCAATTGGGTGCTGATCCGCCACAGCCTGCCTGCTTTAATGGGTGCTTGGGGCTAGGACAAAATCTGAATCACAGGCTGTAAAACCAATGCACCAGGTACTAATAAAAAGAATAGAAACCTCAAGCTACGGCTTGCAACCTGGAACGTGAGAACCATGTGTCCAGGATTTTCCACTGACGTTGACAAATGTTGACGATGTGAGAAAAACGGCTGTGATTGATGCTGAACTCGATCGTCTTAACATTGCTATTGCTGGCCTGCAGGAGACTCGCCTCGCTGAGGAAGGGTCACTCAGGGAAAACAATTACACCTTTTTTTGGAAGGGAAGACGGCAGGCAGAAAAAAGGGAACATGCTGTGGGCTTTGCAGTGAAGAATTCGCTACTGGGAATGATTGATATCCCAGCTGGAGGTAATGAAAGATTATTATCACTGCGCTTGGCAACCTCCTGTGGATTTGCCACCATTCTCACTGCATATGCACCGACACTCGCTTCCTCTGATGATGTGAAGGATATGTTCTATGAGCAGCTAGACTCTGCGATCAAGGCAGTTCCAAAATCCGACTACATTTATATGCTCGGTGATTTCAATGCTCGTGTGGGCAAGGACTCGAGTTCATGGCCAGTGTGCCTTGGAAATACAACATCGGTCGCATGAATGATAATGGGCAAAGGCTGCTGGAGCATTGCACTAGAAATGACCTATGTATTACAAACTCCTTTTTTAAAACAAAAGAGATGCATAAGGTCACATGGAAACATCCAAGATCCGGCCATTGGCATCAGCTGGACTTCATTATCACACGGAGACAACATCTGAACCATACATCATTAACTCGAAGTTACCACAGTGCTGACTGTGATACAGATCATAATTTGGTTGTTGCAAGGGTTAGACTGAGACCAAAGAGAATCTACACAGCTAAATTCAAGTCTAGCCCCAGGATTAATATTACTAACACTCACGATCCTGGAAAGTGCTTTGAATTTCAACAGCAACTTGAAGACGCTTTCAATGATACATCAGAAAATTGTATAGTAAATGATAAATGGAGTAAACTTAAGGAAACTATTTATAAAACAGCGGTAGGGGTTTACGGCACTGTGGATCATAAGAGGCAGGACTGGTTTGCGGCAAACAGCCAGATACTGCAGCCCTTGATTGATAAAAAGAAGATAGCTCTCATAAGAAACAAGGAAAGACCAACGCGTAACACTCTGAGTGAGCTGAAGCAAGCAAGGAAGGATGTACAAAAGGCTGCCAGGCAGTGTGCGAATGACTATTGGATCAAGTTATGTGAGTCCATTCAAATCGCAAGTGATAAGGGAAACATCAGAAGCATGTATGAAGGGATAAAGAAAGCCTGTGGTCCAATGATCAAAAGAAGTGCACCGCTGAAAACCTTGACTGGAGAAATCATCACTGAAAAGAAACAGCAGATGGATAGATGGGTCGAGCACTATTTAGAGCTTTACTCAAGTGAGACCAAGCTAGCGGATGATGCCCTCAACGCCATAGAGGCCCTGCCAACTCTTGACCACCTGGACACACTTCCCACTATAACAGAAGTTAAGTGTGCTATAAATGAGCTTGCATCTGGCAAGGCTCCAGGTAAGTATGGGATTCCAATAGAGGTGATCAGGAGTGGGCAAGACACACTCGCTCTACAGATCCACCAGCTAAAAGAGCTATGCTGGCGAGAAGGACAAGTCCCACAGGATTTCAAAGATTCAAACATCATAACGCTGTACAAGAACAAGGGAGATCGGAGCGACTGTAACAACTATAGGGGTATCTCACTTCTGTGTATTGTTGGGAAAGTATTTGCCAGAATTGTCCTGCACAGACTTCAAGTCCTGGGAGATCAAGTCTACCCCGAATCACAGTGTGGCTTCCGTCAGAACCGGTCTACCATTGATATGATATTCTCATTGCGACAGATGCAAGAAAAATGCCGGGAACAAAATCAGCCACTGTTTATTGCCTTCATCGACCTCACAAAGGCATTCGATTTGGTCAGTCGTGAGGGTCTGTTCAAAGCACTAAAGAAGATTGGCTGCCCACCAACTCTTCTGTCCATTGTGGAATCGTTCCACACAGGCATGAAGGGTATAGTCAAGTTTGATGGCTCAACTTCAGAAGAGTTTGAAATCAAGAGTGGAGTTAAGCAAGGCTGTGTGCTATCCCCCACCCTCTTTGGGATATACTTTTCACTTCTACTGAAATATGCCTTTCGTGATCAGGATGATGGTATATACATTCACTCACGCTCAGATGGTGGCCTCTATAATGATCAGAGATTGAAGGCCAAGACCAAAATTAGCAGGGTACTAATCAGAGAGTTGCTTTTTGCGGATGATGCTGCGATTACGACCCACTCTGAGGAAGAATTACAAAATCTACTATCTGCATTCTCCAATGCTTGTTCTAAATTTGGTTTAACAATTAACAAAAAGAAGACACAGATTATGTCACAAGGTGCACATGGTGTACCATAAATCTTTATTGACGACGCCGAACTGGAGATAGTAGACCATTTTACATATCTAGGATCAGAGGGTCAATAAGAAAGAGACAAACATCTTTCTTTGGTCATGTGATGAGAAGAGAGGCATTGGAGAACATCGTGACAACTGGAAAGATCGAGGGGAAGAGAGGCAGAGGCAGACCAAGAGAAATGATGCTGGACGGACTGAGACGGTGGCATGGAGGAATATCATCAGCAGAGTTGATCCAGAACACCAAAGACCGAGATCTGTGGAGAGCCATTAACGCCTACGCCAGCCGGCACGGCACTTGATGATGATGAGGATCAGAGGTAAATAGCAAATTATCCCTCGATCAGGAAATCAACATCAGGATTGGCAAGGCAGCAACAACAATGAACATGTTAGCAAAAAGAGTCTGGGAGAACAGGAAGCTTACTGCCAAAACAAAAGTCCTCGTCTACCAAGCCTGTGTCCTTAGTACTCTTCTTTATGGCAGTGAAACCTGGACAACTTACTCACGCCAAGAGAAACGTTTAAACAGCTTTCATATGCGGTGTCTGCGAAGAATACTTGGTATTAAGTGGCAAGACAAAATCACAAATACTGAAGTATTAGAAAGATCAGGTTGTGTGACGGTGTATTCCATGCTCAGTCTTCGTAGACTTAGATGGATAGGACACGTTAGGAGGATGGATGATGGTAGAATACCAAAGGACATCTTTTTTGGTGAATTACAGACGGGTAGGAGATCTCAGGGTCGGCCTCTACTACGATACAAAGATGTGTGTAAGCGGGACATGATTGAAACAGGCATTGATAATGCACATTGGGAGCACGTCGCCGCTAAACGTGTTGCATGGAGGCAACTATCAGAAACGGAATAAAGACAAAGGAGAAAATGATTGCAGATAAAGCACACACAGAGCGTGAGAGACGTAAGATGGTGCAAATTGGTGGAAATGACCATGTTTTCACATGCACCTACTGTGGGGAAACATTTGCAGCAAGAATTGGCCTTACCAGCCACACTCGCCACCGCCATGGATCGTAGTTATTAAGCCTTTTTAAAGCACAATGTACCAAACTATCGTCTGTCAAGACGGAAAGGTGCCAATGATAGTTAGTTAGTTAGTTAGTTAGTTAGTTAGTTAGTTAGTTAGTTAGTTAGTTAGTTAGTTAGTTAGTTAGTTAGTTAGTTAGTTAGTTAGTTAGTTAGTTAGTTAGTTAGTTAGTTAGTTAGTTAGTTAGTTAGTTAGTTAGTTAGTTAGTTAGTCGCAAGTAATAACAAGTAATAACCTGCAGACTACGCACAGGGCATAACATGATGAAATACCACATGTTTACTAAACAAAATAATAGAAGATACTGATAAATGTAACTGTGGAACTGTTGAAATGACAGCTAAACATACGTTGCAGATGTGTCTCATATATACGCAACTCCGTGGCGAAGTGGTCAAGCTGTCTGCCTTACGCTCAGAAGGTTGTGGGTTCGATTCCGGGCTAAGACTTTCATTTCACTAGTGCAATTTTCTCGCAGACACCTGGCGGTTGTCGCTTGAACTACGGAGCTCAATTTTCTCGGATACACCCGAGAGTCTTCGCTGAAGATACGGAATTCGTGCTTTGTGTGGAATTTTCGGCAGGCCGCCCTGCGGAAAGAGACGGAGCCATATGGGATAAAACCCGGTGCAATGAAGTCGATCCTCTCGACTTTTACAACTTTTTTATATACGTAAGAGAGAAAACTATTCTGGCTATACCCGCTCCGTTTGAGGGCCCACTCTATGGAAACGTCAACAAGCTCCAGTTGACTGCTGCTTTCCTTGCATTCATTCGTATTGACGTCTGCATGTGGTGAAGAAGAAGAAGAAGAAGAAGAAGAAGAAGAAGAAGAAGAAGAAGAAGAAGAAGAAGAAGAAGAAGAAGAAGAAGAAGAAGAAGAAGAAGAAGAAGAAGAAGAAGACAACGAAGACAACGAAGACGAAGACGAAGAAGAAGAAGAAGAAGAAGAAGAAGAAGAAGAAGAAGAAGAAGAAGAAGAAGAAGAATATGATGAACACATTAATGCAGCTATTAGCGGTCTCTCTGACCGACGGGTTACAACACTTTCTCTGTAATCCCATTTATGACGCAGAGTCTCGTAGCGGGCGAGAACTGGGAGCGGTTCTACCCCCGCTGGTGACTTGCGGGATAACTGAGCCGGCCGCTCAGAAAGCAATGGCAAACTACTGAGCGTAATCTTGCCAAGAAATCAACAGACAGCTGAAAGATGCTGCTGTTGACAGCGATGTCCTGTAAAGGATATGCGAATTAATATATATAATATTCAGCCTAGAACACCAAGACAACACAGGCCATTGCCCAATACTGCAAAACATCTGTCAAAAGTGTCATTACAGTCTATAATACTTGCGTAGTATAACTGAAGGTCTGTAAATAAAACATTGATGAGTAACATATATGTAACAAAGCACCCCGGCTTACTTGTCACAAATAATGAAACACAAATATGCATCATTAAAACCTTAGCAATGTTCAATATTATTTTCCTATCAACATGATGCATCTAGAGCAGAATCAGAAAAGCTGCTGCGTTCCTGGCATTCATTCACACCGGACATCCGAAGATGAACATGAGAACGATCCTTACTGCAGCAGGAAACGGATATATAACATGAAACAAGGAGGAATTGTAACATCTTGCGCAGAAACAATTAACACATTTACGTGCCAAACATGTGATATAATGACGAAGAAGTAAAGTAATACAGAATAAATACGTTAAAATACACCACAAGTGTATGACGTTTCGGTTATCATAACCTGGGTCAAGAAAAGACATCAACATTACTAATGAGAAATTGAATTATAAATTATAGCACATAATATATGAATACCTAAGACACAATCAATAGGTTGCACGATGTATTGCCTGGCATATTTCGATGCATCTCGTCAGGTACATACTGTAGAATTCACATAACATAAAGTAAAATAACTAGATAAATTGATTATGTGGTTGCTTCGGGATTTGAAATTTAAATATTGAGCACAACCCACTACTGGCAAAGCCGATCGCATTCTGGTATGAACCTAAGGCCTATCCACGTCAATATGGAAGCACTATACTCGAGTTTCGCCCTCATTTGAGCTCGTCAGTAGTGCATATCCCTGACCGGATCCGGAAACAGTCCCGGATCACGCGTGTGAAGCGGGCATGTAACCACGTGGCACACACTGGACACACCAAATTATCACAACAGAACATCACAACGCTACCCATCGTAGGCTATGCTCAAGATTGCCCAATCGCCGCGACCGACGTCCGTCAATCGATGGGACCCGCCGCTTCACACGCGTGATCCGGGACTGTTTCCGGATCCGGTCAGGGATATGCACTACTGACGAGCTCAAATGAGGGCGAAACTCGAGTATAGTGCTTCCATATTGACGTGGATAGGCCTTAGGTTCATACCAGAATGCGATCGGCGTTGCCAGTAGTGGGTTGTGCTCAATATTTAAATTTCAAATCCCGAAGCAACCACATAATCAATTGATTATTGCTCACTGGATTTAGGAGGCCTGGTGTTCCTTGCCAGTGAGAAGTCCTGATCGTTCGGGTCCCATCGATTGACGGACGTCGGTCGCGGCGATTGGGCAATCTTGAGCATAGCCTACGATGTGACGAAACGGCTACAGATCGGCATATCTCTGCATAATAGCCCTTTGAAGGGAGTGCGAGGCGTTGGTCTCCCTTGAAATTAATATCAATTAATAGGGGATTTCCCTAGAAACGTAGTTTCCCTAAAAACGTATTCTAGTTATTTATAGAACAATCTAGAATGTTCCCTCAAGTGCGTACGTGGGAAATAGCTCTAAGTTCACGAGTGCTTCAGGCAGCACGGGTTGGTGGAACTTATCGTGACTCTGGTTTTCTTCATGAATCATGAAAGTCACGCGGCCCGTGTAGGCGAGTGGAGGGCGCACTGACATTGTCGGGGTGAGTCGCCCACCGAATCTCAGCGTGAACAGATCGCAGCCAACAGGCTGATGTAATTTTGATGTCAATAATCGCGGCCAGTGCGGACATCTGCAGTCAAGGTTGTGATTCTTCAATCACAGGATCTGTTATTACTATACAGAAGATTCAAGAGCTTCACCATGAGCTCTATGGGCCCACTCATTCCAGTGCCTATCCAGAAGTTGATTGAGGCCATACTGGGAGTGGTCGTCTGATTCTGCGAGTTCAATGTTGGAAGAAGCTGAGTGCTGAATAAGTCGGTAGGTCTAGGTTAGGACCTCCGTCAAGAGTCCGACGAGTGTCATCCGATCCTGAGAGGATCCAACACTGAAACGTCTGGTGATTCTAGCCAGTGATGCACTGGTGACATTCAACCTCAGGGTAAACCTTGGTGATTGCAAGGTCAGGAACTTTCAAGTTGAGCAAAGTGATCATTGTTACCGGTCACCATGACCTGTGTTATATGCTTCTGGCCCGGCTGGGTTATGGGACACCATGTATCAAGTGATGCTTAAATAGTGTTTCTACATTGGTTACCTTTATTAAGCCAACATGTGGTCCAGTGACCTAGGACATTGATTACAACATTGGTGGGAACACCAGAGTGACATGTTTGTTGAGGTAGGGAGCTACCTCATGCCAATGTGATGAACTGTTGACAATGTTTGTTAAGGTAGGGAGCTACCTCATGCCATCGTGATGAACTGTTGACAGTGTATGCTAGGTTGTGATTACTACCCATTGATCAGGGTAGTTACATGATACTGTGTGAAGATCTATTTGTCCAAGGACATGGAACTAAGGTGGTGAAGTGTTCAATCACCTGATAGACTTTACCAGTGACATTGTGTGTTCATGTGGAGCAACCGCTCATTTTGTAGGTGACATATCAGTGTGTGGGTCACTTATGAGATAGAGGTGTGACCAGGCTCTTGTGTATTTTGAGACGGTGCTACATATACTTTTTCGGCAAGTGGGAGACCGCTAATGTTCTAGGGTCGGCCCAGACTTCATCAGGAGTGTGACGAGTGAAATAGGACGACAGCAAGGAAGGATCCTTGTTCTTCGGTGCAGTGTCAGTCAGGCAGTGGTACTGCGCTTGATCAGCCCGTGATTGGTTCTCTGTGGGAAGAGGGAACTTTGGAGAGGCAGCAGACCTTGGAGTTCCAGTCCACTGGAGGAGCCTGGGTGAGTCGCTACCACGACTGGACAACCGCACGAGCTATCGTCCGCCTCCATGATGATGAATACTCATCTGCATCTCTGATATTGTACATAGTTCTTCTAGTCTGGCTTTCAGCCATCCTTCTCTGTGTTGTGGTTGACGTAGTTCAGAATTAAATTTTTGTTCTCTTAGCTATGACTTTGTGCAGTGATATGACTGGTGTCTGGTCCGAGCCCCCTTGGGGTTTGGAACCCTAGGTGAGGGAGGGGAGGTTAAGCTGTCCCGGCTTGTGTGGGGCCTGGTAGATGTAGAGTGCTATTGAGGTGGTTGGAGCAAAGGCAGGGGATAGTATCTATCGTGGCAAACCAGACCAAGCCCCGGCGGTCTTGTCACAAGATAGAGTGGGGGCTCGTCCGGGATCTTCTCTTTGTTCTGACATCTCGTAGGAATAGGTTATAGTGTCATATGTCCTATACCTATTGTCTACTTGACGAGTAGGGCTACTGATACCTTTCTCTTCGACGTGGACAGACATTTAGTTAGTTAGTATAGATACATAGTTACAGTGTTGGTTGGAGAACAGTTAGCATTGTGATTGAGTATTGCATATCTATACTGATACTAAGTTACACTAAACATGGCTACTCGTACTTTAGATTTAGCTAAGGTGCGGGCATCTGCAACTGAGATGGGATTGGAAGGTGAGGAGTTCAAAGCCTATGTACTGGAAGTCGAGAGAGAACTTCAGAGCAGAAGAGAGGGAGAGAAGAAGGTCAGAAATTGAGCTTGAAGCTCGAAAGGTAGCACTTGAAGAGCAAAAGTTGGTGGCAGACCAACAGGCACAAAAACTGGCAGCTGACCTAGAGTCTAAGAAATTAGATGCTAGGAGGTTGGAAATGGAACATGAGTTCCGTATGAAGCAACTTGAGGTAGAGGCTAAATCTGTTGGTGAGTCTGAGGGAGCAGTAGGTGGAGTAGCTTTACCTAGCTCATCAGTAGCCAGCAGACCAGCTTACCATGCTATGAAATGGCCGTTTCCACCATTTGAACCGGACCAAGAGAAGATAGATCAATTCTTAGAGAATTTCGAGGCAATGTGTAAAGCTATGGGTTTAGAGCCTGAGCGTTGGAATCTTAAGCTTTCACAGGGACTCCGTGGCACCGCGTACGAAGTGTATGCGCGTCTTCCCCCAGGGATGGAGAATGATTATCCAACCCTGAAATCGGCTCTTTTGAAAAGATTCGAAATGACAGCCCATGCTTACAGGCGGAGGTTCAGAACTTCCAAGAGAGAACCAGGTGAGATGTTCTCGGCCTATAGTGTGAGGCTGAACTCATACCTGTTGAAATGGATGGCGTTGGCCAATTTCAAAGAGGATTATGAGAGTCTGAGAGAGTTGATGGTGGTGGATCAAATGAAGATGCAGATGTCCAAGCCTTTAAGGAATTTCTTAGGGGAAAATGGGGCGGAAAGGCTAGACATAGTAAATAAGTTAGCTGAAAGGTATGTCGGAAGTCTATGGTGAGACTGGGGATTCCAGTCAGACTGATTCACAGAAAAGGCAGAAGGGGCTTGATCAGAAGCCCAAGACCAAAGTCCCAAAGAATCATCCAATGTAGCAGATCCTGTGGTAAAAGACTCTGGTAAGAAACCCGATAAGCAAAGCCCTCCCGCCTCCCCAAAACGGAAGTGGAGTAAGAGGTGGTGTAAGCACTGTAAGTCTCCTTCCCATAATATTGTAGATTGTCTGAGGAAGCCAAAGGACTTGCACTTTGCGTGTCTCGCCTCTAATAGAGGTAGACCTAGCGAGACCACACCTAAGGGTCGGGAGAAACCAAAGTCTGAGAAATCACCTGTGATCGAAACGATAGAGGTGAATGGGAAGCAGGTGGAATGTCTATACGATACAGTATTACAGTTTGAAGCTGTAATCTCATCCCACCTTGTGAGCCCAGGGCAGCTCACCGGCGAGACAAGAGAATTTCAGCTGGCCATGAGGAGCTCCGTAGCTATGGACTTGCCGATTGCTCGGATTGACATTCGGTGCAGGTACGTTACCGGTAGCATCCAGGCGGCTGTGCTGCCTGATCCTATTTACCCTTTGATCCTCGGTCGTCCGCATGTATTCCTGGGGGACCCCAGGGAACATTGTCTAGTGAGCGCTAGGCAGGCCAGGGCTAAGGATGGAGAAAGGCAGTGTGGTAAGGGAATAGACCATTCTCTTGCGAGGTTAGTGAGCAGTGCTCAAAGTAGGGACCCGACTTTGCGTCCTTACTTACTGGAGGTGTCCCAAAGTTCTGTCCCGCCAACTCCGGGTCAGTTCTATGTAGAAAACCGGTTGCTTTATCGTAGAGCCGGGCAAGGGGATAGCCAGTACGGTCAGATGGTAGTCCCTACTGACTACAGATCCCGCTTGATACATAGAGTGCATACCTTATCTTTAACCGGACATAAGGATGTGGGGGCAACGGTCCAGTGTCTTTCCAGCCACTACCACTGGCCTGGAATGACAGGCGACGTGCGGAGATATATCCGGTCGTGCCCAAAGTGTTGTCTGGCAGCACCAAAGCACAGGACCAGAAACGGTCTGTCTCTGCAGATTGGAGATAGGGTTCTCGCGCTTCTCCCAATCGAGGGGGCGGAATTCGAACTCGGATGGCAGGGCCCTTTTCCTGTGGAACGGATAATGTCCCGATCCACGTATGAGGTGAAGGTCCGCGGGGAATTGCGTAAGTTCCATTGTACTCTCCTTCAGAATTTGGAGAGGTCCGAGGTAGTTTCTC
This sequence comes from Cepaea nemoralis, assembly GCA_014155875.1. Lineage (NCBI taxonomy): Eukaryota > Metazoa > Mollusca > Gastropoda > Stylommatophora > Helicidae > Cepaea > Cepaea nemoralis. Next base: position 40,219 of record JACEFZ010017988.1, on the reverse strand, counting down.
CAAAAGGTAGTGCGACTACCATCGCGCTAGATTCGGTTCTGGGTCCAGACGAGGGCGAGGAAGACTCAGTCCTACGCAGTACATCCTGTGGGGAGGGTCTGCTGTCTCCTGAGCGTTCAACCGTAGATAGGGCGAACAGGCTCCGTCGGGTAAGAGGCCCATGGTGTTAAGCACACTGGGAATCGAGGTCGGACAGGCGAAGTCACATCTGGCACGACGGGATCGTCGGGTGACTCGATACGCCGACAGGCTCACTGTCCTTACTCGCGGGAGAGAAGGCAGGAGCAAGGGGTACTCCAGACGAACCTGGAGTAAGCGACCATTCATTTCGGTCGACATCCGCGAACAGTCCACGAGGGTGATGCCGAGTCGGGATAGGAGAAATCCTATTGTCGGAAGGGACGAACGAACCCTCAGTAAAGTAACCGATGGCCTACACCAGGTGGATGCGGAACAGTCCAGTGTAGACAGATCAGGTAAGCCAATCACCAGGCCGTTACGTTTCGGGCCTAATCGCTGGAGATAACGTCTGTTTGAGGCGGTGGTTGGTGATCCAGCATCCATATCATTCTGGTGGATCTCCCCAGAGAAAGTGAACGTTATGGAACGTCTTTTCCGGGAAATCCAATCTCGATAGAGTAGAGGTTCAGAGTTCAGACCGATCTTTGTCTAGTGAGTTCGACCGGGTCGACCATCTTAAGTGGGGGCCTATGTGACGAAACGGCTACAGATCGGCATATCTCTGCATAATAGCCCTTTGAAGGGAGTGCGAGGCGTTGGTCTCCCTTGAAATTAATATCAATTAATAGGGGATTTCCCTAGAAACGTAGTGCGGGCGGAGCTATTCTAGTTATTTATAGAACAATCTAGAATGTTCCCTCAAGTGCGTACGTGGGAAATAGCTCTAAGTTCACGAGTGCTTCAGGCAGCACGGGTTGGTGGAACTTATCGTGACTCTGGTTTTCTTCATGAATCATGAAAGTCACGCGGCCCGTGTAGGCGAGTGGAGGGCGCACTGACATTGTCGTGGTGAGTCGCCCACCGAATCTCAGCGTGAACAGATCGCAGCCAACAGGCTGATGTAATTTTGATGTCAATAATCGCGGCCAGTGCGGACATCTGCAGTCAAGGTTGTGATTCTTCAATCACAGGATCTGTTATTACTATACAGAAGAAGATTCAAGAGCTTCACCATGAGCTCTATGGGCCCACTCATTCCAGTGCCTATCCAGAAGTTGATTGAGGCCATACTGGGAGTGGTCGTCTGATTCTGCGAGTTCAATGTTGGAAGAAGCTGAGTGCTGAATACGTCGGTAGGTCTAGGTTAGGACCTCCGTCAAGAGTCCGACGAGTGTCATCCGATCCTGAGAGGATCCAACACTGAAACGTCTGGTGATTCTAGCCAGTGATGCACTGGTGACATTCAACCTCAGGGTAAACCTTGGTGATTGCAAGGTCAGGAACTTTCAAGTTGAGCAAAGTGATCATTGTTACCGGTCACCATGACCTGTGTTATATGCTTCTGGCCCGGCTGGGTTATGGGACACCATGTATCAAGTGATGCTTAAATAGTGTTTCTACATTGGTTACCTTTATTAAGCCAACATGTGGTCCAGTGACCTAGGACATTGATTACAACATTGGTGGGAACACCAGAGTGACATGTTTGTTGAGGTAGGGAGCTACCTCATGCCAATGTGATGAACTGTTGACAATGTTTGTTAAGGTAGGGAGCTACCTCATGCCATCGTGATGAACTGTTGACAGTGTATGCTAGGTTGTGATTACTACCCATTGATCAGGGTAGTTACATGATACTGTGTGAAGATCTATTTGTCCAAGGACATGGAACTAAGGTGGTGAAGTGTTCAATCACCTGATAGACTTTACCAGTGACATTGTGTGTTCTTGTGGAGCAACCGCTCATTTTGTAGGTGACATATCAGTGTGTGGGTCACTTATGAGATAGAGGTGTGACCAGGCTCTTGTGTATTTTGAGACGGTGCTACATATACTTTTTCGGCAAGTGGGAGACCGCTAATGTTCTAGGGTCGGCCCAGACGTCATCAGGAGTGTGACGAGTGAAATAGGACGACAGCAAGGAAGGATCCTTGTTCTTCGGTGCAGTGTCAGTCCGGCAGTGGTACTGCGCTTGATCAGCCCGTGATTGGTTCTATGTGGGAAGAGGGAACTTTGGAGAGGCAGCAGACCTTGGAGTTCCAGTCCACTGGAGGAGCCTGGGTGAGTCGCTACCACGACTGGACAACCGCACGAGCTATCGTCCGCCTCCATGATGATGAATACTCATCTGCATCTCTGATATTGTAAATAGTTCTTCTAGTCTGGCTTTCAGCCATCCTTCTCTGTGTTGTGGTTGACGTAGTTCAGAATTAAATTTTTGTTCTCTTAGCTATGACTTTGTGCAGTGATATGACTGGTGTCTGGTCCGAGCCCCCTTGGGGTTTGGAACCCTAGGTGAGGGAGGGGAGGTTAAGCTGTCCCGGCTTGTGTGGGGCCTGGTAGATGTAGAGTGCTATTGAGGTGGTTGGAGCAAAGGCAGGGGATAGTATCTATCGTGGCAAACCAGTCCAAGCCCCGGCGGTCTTGTCACAGATGGGTAGCGTTGTGATGTTCTGTTGTGATAATTTGGTGTGTCCAGTGTGTGCCGCGTGGTTACACGCCCGCTTCACACGCGTGATCCGGGACTGTTTCCGGATCCGGTCAGGGATATGCACTACTGACGAGCTCAAATGAGGGCGAAACTCGAGTATAGTGCTTCCATATTGACGTGGATAGGCCTTAGGTTCATACCAGAATGCGATCGGCGTTGCCAGTAGTGGGTTGTGCTCAATATTTAAACTAGATAAATGCTTCAAGCTAAAATAAACACATGTTCGTACAGTAATGTCATTTGTCTGCCACGGTGATTTTAAACTGACTATCATGTCTTTTTGTTTGCACAAAACCAGCCTAAATAGATTAATCATTATGGCTTATGCAAAATTTAACAAGCGACTATGTTGTTATTTTGTGTGTGTTTTGCCTATTGTGTATATTTACAAATTGTGTGTATAAATAGCAAGACAAGATCCCAGACACTGAAGTCCTAGAAAGAGCGTCCAAGACCAGTATCCACACTCTACTAATGAAGAATCAGATTCGCTGGGCTGGTCACTTAACTCGCATGCCAGATTACAGGCTCCCTAAACGATGTTTTACAGCGAGTTGCGTTGTGGTAAACGCTCCCAAGGCGGCCAGAGGAAACCCTTTAAAGGCACTCTGAAAATCTCACTGAAAGCTTTTTAAATTCACCCTGACACCTGAGAGAAATTCGTGGCGTACATCATTACGCAAGGGTGCAGTCACTTATGAAACAACCAGAACTGCAAGAGCTGTGAAGAAAAGGCTGGACAGAAAAACCGCAGCAGGATATCCCCCTCCTGGAACATCAAGCAATCTTTGCCCACATTGTCAAAGAACGTTTCGAGCCAAAATAGGCCTTATCAGCCATCTTAGAACGCACGGCTCCATACTTTTAACCCCACTGGATAAAATGAATGGTCATCATTATTATTGATGGACAAACAACATATTGTGTATTAAACAACACGCAAAACGCAATGTCTATATCAATCACAAGGCCGGTTGACGCGGGAAGTTTGTGAAGTGTCGACCTGACTGGCCTATTAAACACATCTTCACATTGAACAAAGGGATGGTAAAGGACGGGTTCGCGCTTCGGCGTAAAACAAGTGTGTGTAGTAGTTTAAGTGTTCCTTATGATGACTACTGGACCATCGGAGTGGTATCTCGCAACTATATTTTCCAGTATATTTTCGCCACAATGGAACTGATTGTGGATGGCGACTCTCCGTACATGCGGCCGACTTTAGCAATGTTAATGCCGCTCTCGTATGTTTTCAATGATTTCCTTCGTCAACTCGATCCTGTTCCTGGCCCTCTTCTTCGATGGGCTGCTGGCTCTGGTAACTTTCTTTGGTCCCATGATGGAGGTAACAGGAAAGGGTTAACTTATTAGCAATAGATGCTCACACAACGAGAAACAACGCCAAACAGAGCAGAAGAATGCGTGGGACCCTTCGTTTTTGCAAAATTAGCAGAGAGGTCCCGTGGGCGAAAATCGAGGCACCCGTCGAAACCCGAGACAAATTTTTCGCGGTTAACTTCGGTGACAATCGAAATCGACGAAAACCGAAGGAAACGAAAACCGAGGATTGACTCTCTCTCTCTCTCTCTCTCTCTCTCTCTCTCTCTCTCTATATATATATATATATATATATATATATATATATATATATATATATATATATATATATATATATATATATATATATATATATTGGAGAGGTAAGACGCCTCCTTTCCCCCGTTAGTCTACGGGACACCCTTGGGCAAGGTGGAGTACCCGTTTAGCCCCCCGATCAGGGTTACGTGAAGCCATGGAAGCAGGTGGTGGATGGAGTGTGAGAGCAGTCGACAGATTGTTGTTGGTTATGGTCTTGCACTCTGCGGCGATAGGCAGATGATTTCATCAGTAGAGACAATGGCTATGGCCACCGACTACGTACAGTCACTGCCCAGAAGGAAAGCAATGGTAAACTACTTTCTGCAAAACTTGCCAAGAAACTATAACAACCATGAAAGAAAACATAATACGAAAGAGATCTGGTGGCGAGACCCCCAGGCCAGGCAGATCAGATAACACTGGGGAAGAGTGTGACACAGGGACCAGTACTAGTAATCGTTATGACGGAGTTAATCCTGACTGTGTTACCAAGGAAATCCCCTGTGTCAGACTAAGAAACAGAGTGAGAATAGCAACGTGGAATGTGAGAAGTCTGTATGAGGGAAAGCTTAAAGTAGTGTGTGATGAGATTGAGAGGTTAAACATTCAAATTTTAGGAATTAGTGAACATCGCTGGAGCGGCAAGGGACATTTTACAACTGAAAATGGAAGTCTTTTCATTTATTCTGGTAGAGACGTCGGAGGCCAGAGTGGAGTGGCATTTTGTTTTGATAAGACAACTGAAAAATCCTTTATGGGATATAATCCAGTTAGTGATAGAATCCTCACTATTAGACTTAAAGGCCGTCCAAAAAACACAACTCTCATACAGATATATGCACCTACTTCAACAGCAGAGGAGGACGAAATTGAAGATTTTTACAACACACTACAAGACACATTAAATAAGATTGGTCATAATGATATAGCAATAATTGTAACAAGCTACGTGGAGGGTCCCAAATAGCCCGGTCACAATGTTTAATTAATCTTCTAAAGCCCTGGCTGGGATAGGTCTTTACCTGCCAACCCTCCTCCGTTTTCCCTGGACTCACTGTCACGCTTCCTTTCGACCTAGGGACCTATTTCCTGCAGTGTTCTTCTGGCTGACACATAAATAACATGGCAGTCGTCAGAACAACTTGGAAGTAATTTTATTAACCTAATCAAGAACAGCACAGGAACACATAAAGGCAGATAAACATATAGATCTACACAGACACTACACTGGTAAAGTTTTGACAGAGAGCCTCCAGTCACCACAGCCACAGATCCAGCTTCAGATACAGTCTGATCTGTCCAGACATATCTCACCAAAGATGTCAGAATCTCCTTCTTTCTCCAGCAACTGGTTGTAGATTCAACAGGCTTTTGTAGAATCCAAGCGACTGGTGTGTTGAGGACTTCTGTTCATTGCCACATGAATTAATTCGGCACCAGGTCTTCACTGACCTATGAAAAGCTTTACGGTTGCAGATACGGTGAGGTGTTCGTGGAGGGATAATGGATGGGTGCCTTTTAATGTCTGGTATAAAATGGGTATGCCAGAAAATCTCTCTTAGGCTCCCTCCATACAACAACTGCTCTCAGGCGTATGTTGTTGAAAAGACCGGCAATGCACCAGTTATGCAAAATGTCCTTGCCTCAAGACCTGCACCTTGCCTCTGTCTCAGAGTTAAGCACACCAAACCTTGAGATAGCCTCGTCGGACATATTGGCGTTAGCCTAGAAGCACTGGTGATAATGTCCGTTAGAAGACATATTCACTTCCCATAGAAGAGGACCCTGGAGATGACAAACAAAACCTGAGCGACTGGGCTGACTCATGTATCACACAAATACACTATATTTAATACCTGAATGACTGGGCCTGACCTGTCAGGTGGCCCCTGGATTGGCCACGTCCGGGCTTGAGGAGACTTCCAGCTGGACGAAGTCCTGTTGTCTTTTTGCCCACACGACACACTCTCCACATTCATACCAAGCCTTTATTATGATTTGGCACAATCATTTCCATGCTTCCCTCTCACTTGCAAACGCTGCCTTTCTCACAACTACGATCCTGTGGTGTGGTGTGCCAATTACTCTGTGTGTTTCTCCTCGTTACAAAAAGTATAGTATTGGGGTTGTATGGCACGCAGTGTAGTTCCCCATTCCCCGCAAGAATAGGAAAGAAGATACTACCCCTCCCGGCCGCCGCTCTTGTCTGAGCTGTCGCCGCAAGGTACCGGTAGTGCCTCACAGAACACATAGATTTAGAGGAATGCAGGTTCTCTCAATGAGATAGAGAAGTCCATTATCTTCCCGACATCATCCTATCGAGTGACAGACGAAAGAGATAGTCCTGTGACTAGCCTCTTCTGGCTCAAGAAGATAGATCATAGATTACTATAGCTATCCAATGATGATATTCCACAGAAAGATGACCAGATGCCCAATTCAAGCCGTAGACAGAAAGATAGCAACAGCTCATCTGACGCCAAGAACAAATGAAATCCTCTGGGGAGATATATTGTTCCGTTTCACTTCCCCGGCTATGCCAAGAACAAGACACCCATTTAGATTGCCAACGGTCAACCAACTCTTCATTGGTTATGATTGGCTTTTCGCCAATTCATCTTCCCCTTTGAGACAAAATACATTTATAAGTCCAGGTCTGTCTGGACCACCCACAACCCAAGTTTACCTTTAAAAATGTCTTAGTAGTAGTTGCACTTCTGTCGTTATCTTTAATTAACTTTGACAAGTTGCAACTTGCAAACGGTACTTGTTTGCCCGGCCATCAATTGACCAGTAGCCGCACCAGTGCACATTTGACGCAAGGCGCGCCTTCGGGACTACCCGAAAGGAAAGACAAATATATACTCGCTCCATGTAAAGATTGTGGTATGAAGATAACCCAAAGAACCATCTTTCATGGAGAATTGAGCGAATAAAGAACTGAGAGCTTCCGAAAGCCGGTTCCCCTTGTTTACCAAGAATAACAGAATACATAAGGACATGGCCCACTGGCGTTTCGCTACATAGGCCCCCTCTTAAGAAAGTCGAACCCGACGACTTTCTACTGTCAGTGGTTCTGTTCGAATGACCCCACCCTCACATTCAACCATAGGATGCCGTGATAGGAAATCTGCTCCCACATTCTCCCTTCCGGGGATGTATTCGACCGTGAACTGATACGGTTGTAAGAGCAATGACCATCTCATTAACCTCGCATTCAGTTTCTTAGAAGTTGCCAAGAACGTCAGAGGTTGATGGTCGGATTGTACTTTAAACTGGACTCCATACAGATAAGGTTGAAATTTCTGTACCGCCCACACTAGAGCTAGACATTCCCGTTCGACGGTGGAGTAATTCCGTTCGGCGGGTAACAGTTTTCGACTGGCATATGCCACCGGACACAGCACCGAAGGATTATCTCGCCCTTCCTGCAACAGAGTTGCTCCAATCCCTATGTTACTCGCGTCGGTTCTCAGAACAAACGTTTTCTCCAAATTTGGGAGTTGCAGGACTGGCCTATCCACCAAAGCCTGTTTCAGCTTCTCATAAGCTTCTTCACAGCTCGGGGTCCAGACTATAAGATCTGGTGATCCTTTCTTCAGGGTCTCAGTTAACGGCGCCGCAATTTCGTTGAACTTCGGAATGAATTTCTGGTAAAACCCACATAAAGACAAGAAAGACCTAACATCTTTTTTGGATTTAGGACGGGGTGCGAGACGGACCTTCTCAATATTCTTTTCTTCCGGTACCAGTCCCCCTGGGGTAATAGTGTGTCCCAGAAATTCCAAGGATTGATAGCCAATCATGCATTTGGCCGGACGGGCGGTTAACCCCTCCTCTTTCAATCTTATGAAGATCTTTTCCAAGGATTTCAGGTGATCTTTCAGATTGTCAGACGCGATGAGAATATCATCCATAAACGAGACAACAGAAGGATCCCTTAAAGGGTCTAATAACTTCCTCATCATGCGTGTGAACACACTGGGCGCATTGCTCAGCCCAAAAGGCATCACCTTAAATTCGTAATGGCCGCTCGGAGTACTGAAAGCGAGCATAGGCCGAACCTCAGGCTTCACAGGGATCTGATAATATCCCCGGCTTAAATCAATTTTTGAGAAGTACTTTGCCCTATTTAATCTGGCAAACAGTTGATTTGTGTTTGGTAACGGCTCAACTTGGAATGTCGTACAACTGTTTAAATGCCTGTAATCAATACATAAGCGGTGCTCCCCGCTTGGCTTCCTCAACAAGACAACCCCGGCATTATAAGGAGAAGTCGAAGGAGTGATGATGTCATCGTCCAGAAGCTTCTGGATTTCAGTTTCCAGGGCCTTCTCTTTCGAAAAGGGTACTGGATATATTTTCTGGCGAACTGGGTCTTGGGTAGTCAGAGTCATATCAAACTCGACCAACCCTGTCCGCCCTGGCCGATCGGTAAGAATTTGCTGATGGGACTCTAACAACCGGATGACACGGTCTGTTTCTTCAGCCGACAGATCAGGATTTATATGGACATCCCTATAGGTTTCCCCAGGGTGTAATGGATAACCCCGATCCGCGTCTTCGCCCGATTCAGTTTCCATCGCGACCGCCATAGTCATGAGTGGGAGAGAAGTACCATCGGATCGTTCCTCATATTTTTTTAGGAGGTTAATGTGGAAGATTTTAGATTTCCCCCTGATCCGGATAGCATAGTTGGTGCGGGACACAACCCTTTCCACCGGGAACGGCCCCTGCCAACCAATCTCGAGTTTATTGGAACCTACTGGAAGTAACAACAGAACCCGATCCCCCACCTTAAGAGACCTATCTTTCGTCCTTCTATTGTAGTAGGCCGCGTGTCTCTTTCTGGCCGCCCTCAGATTCTGAGCTGCCAAAGCCCAACCCGTCTGGAGTTTTTTCTTTAACTCTTCGACGTATTTATAAGAGGATACAGCTTCTTCAGAAGTTTCCTCCTCTGTCCAACATCTCAATAAGGCTTCTAAGGGACCCTTGATTGGCCTCCCGAATAGTAGAGTGGCTGGTGGCAACCCGGTCGACCCATGGGGAACCTCCCGATAGGCGAACAAGGCGGCTGAGATATACTCATCCCATCTGTCTGGTTTCTCTTGAGCCAGCTTCCGAAGCATGGTCATCAAGGTACCATTAAACCTCTCTACTTGCCCATTAGACTGAGGGTGGTATGGGCTTGTGTGAATGTGGTTAGTCTGGAAGATACGAAAGACTTCTTCCATCAGCTTACCACAGAACTGAGACCCATTGTCCGTTAGGATCTGGTTGGGAAATCCCAACCTAGTAAAGGTCTCCATCAGTGCATCAGCCACTCGCTTAGAGTCGATTGTGGCCAAAGGTATCGCCTCGCCCCACATGGAACAGCAATCCACCATCGTGAGAATGTACTTATTCCTCTTCCTAGTCCTAGGAAGAGGACCAACAAGATCGATGGCAACTCTCTCGAAAGGAGAGTTCATAATGGGCATGTCTCCCAGGACTACCGGAGCTGTCCAGTGTTTTGGTGCCACACGCTGGCACTCTGGGCACGACTTGACGTACCTACGCACGTCTCCAGTCATCCCTGGCCAGTAGTAATGGCAGGAAATGCGCTGGAGAGTTGCCCCGACACCCATATGTCCACTGAAAGAAATGGTGTGTCCCATATGAAGAAGCTGTTCCCGATAAGCCTTAGGAACTACCAGCTGTCCATGCTGGCGATCCTCCACTCCGGCTCTCCGGTACAGTAACCGATTCTTCATATAATACTGACCCCGTCTTGGTGGGTCAGAACTTTTTGGCAACTGGTTGAAGCAAGGTTGCAAAGTAGCATCCTGGCTTTGAGCAGCTCGTAACTCCCCAGGCAAAGGATTCACGATCAAGGCCGGCGTCTGCTCATCCTCCGATTGAGATCTGGTTTGCATTGCCCCTACGTACATGGGTTCGGTTGGAATCCCTAGAAAGACGTAGCGACAACCCAAGATCATTGGGAAGATAGGATCTAGCAGAACGGCTGCCTGTATAGTGCCGGTAACATATTTTGATTTGATGTCTACCTTCGCAATTGGAAGAGACATCGCTACCGCACTCTTTGTCGCCGTTTGAATCTCAATAGATTCTCCGGTTAGCTGCTCCTGGACTCACTAAGTGTGATGAAATTACAGCCTCAAACTGCAGACCGGTGTCGTAGAGACACTCAACTGGTTGACCGTTCACAAGTACCGTTTCTACTACTGGTGGTTTTTCTAAATCTTTGTTCCCAAGATCCCTCCCTTCTACCTCCTTGTGAGACCCTTCCCCGGTTTCTACAAGACAAGCAGCATAGTGAGAGTCTTTCTGTTTACGCCGGCAATCAACCGTATTGTGTGTGGGAGATTTGCAATAGGCGCACCACTTTTCACTCCACTTTCTTTTAGGAGATCCAGGTGGACTCTTACCAGAGGGTTTCTTACTAGGAACTTTATCGAAAGGATCCTCCTTCTTGGTGTGAGCTGTTTTAGGGTTCTTCTTCTTTCCAGACCATGTGTCTGGTGGTCGGGGATTGGGTTGTGACAATTCCCCATTATCTCCATGAGCTAGCACATACCTTTCCGCTAATGTATTTACCAAGTCTAACTTTTCTGCCCCATTTTCAAGCAAGAAGGTTTGCAATGGCTTAGGCATCATCCTCTTCATTTGGTCCACGACCACCAATTCTTCCAAACTTTCATAGTCGTTAGCAAATCCAGCTAATGACATCCACTTCAAAAGGTAAGACTTCAGTCTGACACTGTAGGCTGCGAACATCTCTCCTGGCTCTCTCTTCGGACTTTCTGAACTGTTGTCGATAAGTATGAGCTGTCATCTGGAACCTTTTCAATAGTGCTTTCTCCAGAGCTTCATAGTCATTCTCCATACCAGGTGGCAACCTAGAATAGACCTCGTACGCGGTCCCCCTCAGGCCCTGTGAGAGTTTCAAGTTCCATTTCCCTCGTTCCAATCCCATAGCCAAAGCCATCGACCGAAATCTGTGAAGATACTGGTCGATCTTATCTTTGTGTTCATCGAACGGGAGCAATGGGAACTTCATTGCCTGGTATGGACCGCCACCAGAAGTTGTTGAGTCAGGGAGAACTGTGTCTCCCACTGCACCGTCTCTTTCCTTGGCAGTTTGAGCTTTCAGCTCCAACTCTCTCATACGGAACTCATGGTCTCTGACTGCCTGCTCGGCCTCCATCTTCCTAGCCTCAGCCTCCATCCTCTTAACTTCAGCCTCCGCCTCAATCCTCTTGGCTTCGCGCACAGCCTGTCTGTAGTCTCTTTCCACCTCCTGCACATATTTCTGTAACTCCGCTCCATCATAACCCATTTCACGCCCTGTAGCCTGTACGTCAGCGACATTAAACCCAGCTGATGCCATCTTAAACTCAGAGGGTAAGGGAAGAGGTAATTGTCTATTCACCTGCCCTCACAAATACACAACAAGTTACATTACACGACCACAACACGTCGTATGTCGGTCAGTCTGTGTCAGGAAGAGTATAGACAATAGCCAGGCACGGTAGGCAGAACCTATTGATAGAAAACAAGGATATCTGTCCCCTATCACTAAATCAGCCAGAACTCCACCAGGATTTCAAATATCCCGGGACGAGCCCCCAGAAATTGTAACAAGCTACGTGGAGGGTCCCAAATAGCCCGGTCACAATGTTTAATTAATCTTCTATAGCCCTGGCTGGGATAGGTCTTTACCTGCCAACCCTCCTCCGTTTTCCCTGGACTCACTGTCACGCTTCCTTTCGACCTAGGGACCTATTTCCTGCAGTGTTCTTCTGGCTGACACATAAATAACATGGCAGTCGTCAGAACAACTTGGAAGTAATTTTATTAACCTAATCAAGAACAGCACAGGAACACATAAAGGCAGATAAACATATAGATCTACACAGACACTACACTGGTAAAGTTTTGACAGAGAGCCTCCAGTCACCACAGCCACAGATCCAGCTTCAGATACAGTCTGATCTGTCCAGACATATCTCACCAAAGATGTCAGAATCTCCTTCTTTCTCCAGCAACTGGTTGTAGATTCAACAGGCTTTTGTAGAATCCAAGCGACTGGTGTGTTGAGGACTTCTGTTCATTGCCACATGAATTAATTCGGCACCAGGTCTTCACTGACCTATGAAAAGCTTTACGGTTGCAGATACGGTGAGGTGTTCGTGGAGGGATAATGGATGGGTGCCTTTTAATGTCTGGTATAAAATGGGTATGCCAGAAAATCTCTCTTAGGCTCCCTCCATACAACAACTGCTCTCAGGCGTATGTTGTTGAAAAGACCGGCAATGCACCAGTTATGCAAAATGTCCTTGCCTCAAGACCTGCACCTTGCCTCTGTCTCAGAGTTAAGCACACCAAACCTTGAGATAGCCTCGTCGGACATATTGGCGTTAGCCTAGAAGCACTGGTGATAATGTCCGTTAGAAGACATATTCACTTCCCATAGAAGAGGACCCTGGAGATGACAAACAAAACCTGAGCGACTGGGCTGACTCATGTATCACACAAATACACTATATTTAATACCTGAATGACTGGGCCTGACCTGTCAGGTGGCCCCTGGATTGGCCACGTCCGGGCTTGAGGAGACTTCCAGCTGGACGAAGTCCTGTTGTCTTTTTGCCCACACGACACACTCTCCACATTCATACCAAGCCTTTATTATGATTTGGCACAATCATTTCCATGCTTCCCTCTCACTTACAAACGCTGCCTTTCTCACAACTACGATCCTGTGGTGTGGTGTGCCAATTACTCTGTGTGTTTCTCCTCGTTACAAAAAGTATAGTATTGGGGTTGTATGGCACGCAGTGTAGTTCCCCATTCCCCGCAAGAATAGGAAAGAAGATACTACCCCTCCCGGCCGCCGCTCTTGTCTGAGCTGTCGCCGCAAGGTACCGGTAGTGCCTCACAGAACACATAGATTTAGAGGAATGCAGGTTCTCTCAATGAGATAGAGAAGTCCATTATCTTCCCGACATCATCCTATCGAGTGACAGACGAAAGAGATAGTCCTGTGACTAGCCTCTTCTGGCTCAAGAAGATAGATCATAGATTACTATAGCTATCCAATGATGATATTCCACAGAAAGATGACCAGATGCCCAATTCAAGCCGTAGACAGAAAGATAGCAACAGCTCATCTGACGCCAAGAACAAATGAAATCCTCTGGGGAGATATATTGTTCCGTTTCACTTCCCCGGCTATGCCAAGAACAAGACACCCATTTAGATTGCCAACGGTCAACCAACTCTTCATTGGTTATGATTGGCTTTTCGCCAATTCATCTTCCCCTTTGAGACAAAATACATTTATAAGTCCAGGTCTGTCTGGACCACCCACAACCCAAGTTTACCTTTAAAAATGTCTTAGTAGTAGTTGCACTTCTGTCGTTATCTTTAATTAACTTTGACAAGTTGCAACTTGCAAACGGTACTTGTTTGCCCGGCCATCAATTGACCAGTAGCCGCACCAGTGCACATTTGACGCAAGGCGCGCCTTCGGGACTACCCGAAAGGAAAGACAAATATATACTCGCTCCATGTAAAGATTGTGGTATGAAGATAACCCAAAGAACCATCTTTCATGGAGAATTGAGCGAATAAAGAACTGAGAGCTTCCGAAAGCCGGTTCCCCTTGTTTACCAAGAATAACAGAATACATAAGGACATGGCCCACTGGCGTTTCGCTACAATAATAATGGGAGATTTTAATGCAAAAGTAGGTCAGGTAGAGCTGAAAATGAGAGACATGTTTTAGGAAAATTTGGATTAGGAAATAGAAATAATGCAGGTGACAAATTAATTGAATTTTGCACAGAAAATGAGTTAACGATAGCCAACACGCTTTTTAAACAACATCCAAGAAGACTCTTCACATGGAAGTCTCCAGACAGCATTACCAAAAATCAGATAGATTATATTTTAATACAAAGAAGATGGAGATCAAGCATAACATCTGCAAAAACCCTACGTAGTGCAGACTGTGATACAGATCATCAGTTATTAGAAGCAGATCTGAAATTAAAACTCAAAAAGCTTACCCGAGGACCAAGGCCACTTCGTTTTGATCTCACAAAAATACCAGATGCATACAATGTAGAAGTTAGGAATCGTTTTGGGGTCTTGATGTCTGTACAAGAGGAAATTACACCTGATGAACTGGCAGTACAAGCTAGAGATATCTTGATAACTGCAGCCAAAGATTTCATTCCGACCAAGAAAAAGCAATTTAAGCCATGGATTACATCAGACACGTTAGAATTAATAAAACAACGAAGGGAACTGAAACAGAAAGGAGGTGAATCCGATAATACCAAGATGAAGTATAAATCTTTAACTCGAGAAATAAGAAAGAACACAAGAAAGGACAAAAATCAATACATACAAGATTGTTGTACCAGAATAGAGCAATATCATAAGACTGGAAGAGATTATGAAATGTTCAAAGAAAATGAAGTTATTGACAAGAAATGTTCAACCTCAATTGAATGTTATCTGTGATGGGAAATACCTTAACAGAATATAGATAAATTCTAGAAAGATGGCAGGAGTACTGCAGTGGAATGTATGATATGAGTGACAGTGAGGATATGAATGAGATACATGAGCCAACGACAGCAGAGACAGAACCTGAAATTGCTTGGGCTATAAAGCACCTGAAGAATGGTAAATCTCCTGGATGTGATGAGATACCAGCTGAACTAATTAAAGCGGGAGGAGAAGAAAGCATACACATATATCATGCATTATGTACAAAGATTTGGAAATATGGTATATGGCCAAAAGATTGGAAGAGAACTATCTTCATTCCCATACTAAAAAAGGGCAACCTGAAATTATGCACCAACTATAGAACTGTTGCCCTGATCAGTCATGCAAGTAAAATTCTACTAAAAGTCATAATGGCGAGACTTCGTAAGAAAATGGAAGAAGAGATTAACGTAGTTCAAGCTGGATTTAGACAAGGAAGAGGAACAAGAGATCACATATTCAACATGCGTTTAATAATAGAGAAGTGCAGAGAATTTAATGTAAACCTATACTCATGTTTTGTGGATTATTCAAAGGCATTTGACTGTGTACAGCATCAGAAACTTTGGGAAATCATGAGGACTATGGGCTTTCCATCACATGTAGTACAACTCATAAAAATGCTCTATCTAGACCAACAAGCAGCAGTTAGAATAGATGGCGAGGACATCAGATTGGTTTGACATCAAGCAAGGAGTCCGTCAGGGCTGCGTGATGTCACCCTATTTGTTTAACCTGTACGCTGAAAATATAATGAGAAATGTAAGAGATGATATAAACAGGGAGCTATATGATGCCCTAAATATCGGCGGTCATGACATACCGGAGATTCGATATGCTGATGATACAGTATTACTATCCACAACACAGAATGGCATGGAAAACCTAATAGCCTCAACCCAATTGAATAGTGAAAATCACAACTTATATCTTAACATAGCAAAAACAAAGATAATGCATACAGATAAAACTACCATGGAGAAAGAAATATACATTAATGGGGAAAAATTGGAGGTGGTGGAAAATTTTGAATATCTTGGGTCATTGATTACCAACAACGGGGACACAATGAAAGAAATTAAACGGCGACTATCAATTGCTCTTCAAAGACTAAAACAGCTGAATAAATTATGGAGTGGGACAGACAGAACTACAAAAATTAGATTTTTAAGATCATGCATCTTTCCCACTGCAACATACGCCTGTGAGACATGGACACTTACTAAACAAGCTGAACTACGCATAAACGCCTTTGAATATAAGTGTTATAGACGAGTTCTAAAAATATCTTGGGTAAAGAAAAGAACAAATGCATCCATACTTCAAGAGTTGAATATTGAAGAAGGTTGGCTATTAAAGACGATAAAAACAAAGAAAATTGAAATATTTTGGTCACTTGAAACGTCACGAAAGTTTGGAGAAAACAATAATGGAAGGGTATATGCCTGGGAAGAGAGGAAGAGGAAGGCCAAAGAGAAGATGAGTGCAGGATGTGGCGGATGATCTCCAGATGGGTGTATCAGATGCGGGACATCTTGCTTATGATCGAGAGGTTTTCCGGAGGGTTGTTATGGGAGCGAGGTTCTGCAAAGGACATGCTACTGACTGAATGAATGAATGAATGAATGAATGAATGAAAAAATGAATGAATGAATGAATGAATGAATGAATGAATGAATGAATATATACATATATATCTTATATATAAATAAGGATCGTCTGTCTGTCTGTATTTATGTCTGTCTGTCTGTATGTCCTTTATTTGTTCGCGAACGGCCCATCCGATTGAGATGAAATTTTCTACACGCCTTCCTTTCATTCCAGAGCTGCCAACTGTCGTATTTTTTTTCTTCTTCCTCCTCCTCCTTCCTCCCACTCCCAAAATACGTACGTAAATATATGAAGATGATGATGAAAGAATCCCCGAACCAAAACGCTAGGAAAAGGGAAGATAATGACGTGACTACACAGAATCGTCACACGGCAATCATCATCATCATCAAGTGCCGTGCCGTGTAGGCGTTCATTGCTCTTCATAGATCTCGGTCTTTGGTTTTCTGGATCAACTCTGCTGCTGATATTCCTCCATGCCACGGCAATATCAATAACAATTCATCTTTTTATGTGTAAGGAAGTTATCTACAGTCGTGTAGAAGGGTAGAACTAGACGAGTATGAATTCGGAATGGCGAACTCTCTCCTCCTCTCTTCTCCTCCCTCTACCTCCTCCCTCCACCCTCCTCCTCTTCCTCCTCCCTCTCATCCCTCTCCCTCCTCCTTCTCCCTCTTCCTCTCCCCTCCTCCTCCATCCTCCTCCCTCCTACTCCCTCCGCCTCCTCCCCCTCCTCCATCATCTTCCCTCCTCCTCCTCTCCCTCCTCATCCCTCCTCCTCATCCTCCTCCTACTCCTCCTGCCTCCTTCTCCCTCATCATCCTGCCCTCCTTCCTCCTCTTCTCCCTCTTCCCTCTTCCTCCTCCTCCTACCTCCTCCTACCTCCTCCCTCCTCCTCCCTCTACCTCCTCCTCCTCCCTCTACCCTCCTCCTCCCTTCTCCTCCTCTTCCTCCTCCCGTTCCTTCCTCCTCCTCCTCCCTCTAACCTCCTCCTCCCCCTACCTCTTTCCTCCTCCCTCCTCCTCCTCTTCCACCTCCCTTTCCTTCCTCCCCTCCTCATTCTCCCTCCTTCCTCTCCCTCCTTCCTCCTCCTCCTTCCTTCTTCTCCCTCTGCCTCCTCCCTCCTCCTCCCTCCTTCTCCCTTCTTCTCCTCCTCTCCCCTCCTCCTCCTCCTACCCTCTTCCTCTTCCCCTCCTCCCTCTCCCTCCTCCATCCTCCTCCTCCCTCTTCCTCCTCCTCCCTCTTCCTCCTCCTTCCTCCTCCTCCCTCTTCCTCCCTCTCCTCCTCCATCCTCCTCCTCCTCTCCTCCTCTCCTCCTCCTCCCTCTCCTCCTCCTCACTCCTCCTCCTCCCTCCTCCTCCCTCTACATCCTCCCTCCTCCTCCCTTCACATTCCTCCTCCTCCCTTTTCCTCCTCCTCCCTCCTCCTCATCCCTCCTCCTCCCTCCTCCTCCTCTCTCCTCCTCCCTCCTCCTCCCTCCTCCTCATCATTCCTCCTCCTTCTTCCTCCTCCTCCTCCTTCCTCCCCCTCCTCCTTCCTCCTCCTCCCTCTCCGCCTCCTCCCTCCTCCTCCTCCCTCTACCTCCTCCTTCTCCCTCCTCCTCCCTCTACCTCCTCCCTCCTCCTCCCTTCACATTCCTCCTCCTCCCTCTTCCTCCTCCTCCCTCCTCTCCCCGCCTCCCTTCTCCTCCTCCCTCTACCTCCTCCCTCCTCCCTCCTCCTCCCTTCACATTCCTCCTCCTCCCTCCTCCTCCTCCCCTCCTCCTCTTCCCTCCTCCTCCTCCCCCTCATTCTCCTCCTTCTCCCTCCTCCTTCACATTCTACCTCCTCCCTCTTCCTCCTCCTCCCTCCTCCTCCCTTCTCCTCCTCCCTCCTCCTCCTCCCTCTACCTCCTCCTCCCTTCACATTCCTCCTCCTCCCTCTTCCTCCTCCTCCCTCCTCCTCCTCATCCCTCCTCCCCCTCCTCCTTCCTCCTCCTCCCTCTCCTCCTCCTCACTCCTCCTCCTCCCTCCTCCTCCCTCTACCTCCTCCCTCCTCCTCCCTTCACATTCCTCCTCCTCCCTCTTCCTCCTCCTCCCTCCTCCTCATCCCTCCTCCTCCCTCCTCCTCCTCTCTCCTCCTCCCTCCTCCTCCTCTCTCCTCCTCATCACTCCTCCTCCCTCCTCCTCCTTCTTCCTCCCTCCTCCTCCTCTCCCTCCACCTTCCTCCTCCTCCATCTCCGCCTCCTCCCTCCTCCTCCCTCCTCCTCCCTCTACCTCCTCCTCCTCCATCTTCCTCCCTCTACCTCCTCCCTCCTCCTCCCTTCACATTCCTCCTCCTCCCTCTTCCTCTCCTCCCTCCTCCTCCTCTCTCCGCCTCCTCCTCCTCCTCCTCCCTCTACCTCCTCCTCCTCCCTCCTCCTCCCTTCACATTCCTCCTCTTCCCTCCTCCTCCTCCCCTCCTCCTTTCCCTCCTCCTCCTCCCCTCCTTCTCCTCCTTCTCCCTCCTCCTCTCCCTCTTCCTCCTCCCTCTTCCTTCTCCCTCCGCCTCCTCCCTCCTCCTACTCTCTCCTCCTCCTCCCTCCTCCTCCCTCTCCCTCCTCCTCCCTCTCCTCCTCCTGCTCCCTTCTCCTCCTGCGTTCTCCTCCTCCCTCCTTCTCCCTCCTCCTCCCTCTTCCTCCTCCCTCCTCCTCGCCTCCTCCTCCACCCTACTCCTCCCTCATCCTCCTAATCCCTCCTCCTCCCTCCTATTCCTCCCTACTCCTCCTGTCTCCTCCCTCCTCCTCCCTCCTCTTCCCTCCTCCACCTCCCTCTTCCTCCTCCCTCCTCCATTTACCCAAGACAGACAGACAGTCAGACAGATAGTCGGGAACGGGATCTTATATGATTACTTATATAATTTAAATGAGATGCTCTCCACCATGGGCTGGGCCGGGTCAGACAGACAGACAGATAGATAGATAGATAGATAGACAGACAGACAGACAGACAGACAGACAGACAGACAGACAGACAGACAGACAGACAGACAGTCGGGAACGGGAACTTATATGACTACTTATATGAATTAAATGAGATGCTCCCCACCAGGAGTTGGGCGATGCCGGGCCGGGTCAGACAGACAGACAGATAGATAGTCGGAACGGGAACTTATATGACTACTTATATGAATTAAATGAGATGCTCCCCATCAGGGTCTGGGCGAAGACGGGCCGGGTCAGACAGACAGACAGACAGATAGACAGACAAGACAGACAGATAGTCGGTAACGGGAACGAGAACTTATATGACTACTTATATGAATTAAATGAGATGCTCCCCACCAGGGTCTGGGCGAAGCCGGGCCGGGTCAGCTAGTCTATATATATATATATATATATATATATATATATATATATATATATATATATATATATATATATATATATATATATATATATATATATATATATATATATATATGTATCCATTTGCACCTTACCGTCTTGAAAGACGATAGTTTGTGCTTCAAAAAGGCATAATAACTTTTACCCATGGCGGTAGCGAATGTGACTGATAAGGCCAATTCGCTCTGTAAATGTTCGTTCACAGTGGGTGCATGTGAACACGTGGTCATTTCCACCCTCATGCACCATCTTACGTCTCACACGCTCGGTGATTGAATTATCTGCAATCATTTTCTCCTTTGTCTTTATTACATTTCTGATGTTTGCCCTCCATGCAACACGTTCAGCGGCGACTTGCTCCCAATGTGCATTATCAATGTCTGTATCAATCATGTCCCGCTTACACACATCTTTGTATCGTAGTAGAGGCCGACCCTGAGATCTCTTATCAGTTATCAGTTATCAGATGGGGCATCTTCATTGCACTCCGGACATGTCCATAGGTGCTCAGATCCTCCCTCCCTCCCCCCCCCCCAGCATATGCATCAGCGTCTGGTGGCTAATAGTGCCAGTTCTGTGTTAGTTGACGAGGCGCCTTGTTTTCCCGATGTACCTCTCGCGTCTGGCCGTGCCGATTTTTACTCCCAAGTCTTTCATCCTGGACAGCGATGTGGATTCACTGACGTCAAAATCCTCTGTTCTCGCCATATCTTTGATGACGTTACTAACATCGGCACGATCCATGGGCTGGCCATCTACAGTGGGTGCAGAGACAGCCAGTTTGTCAGCTCGTTCATTTCCCTCGCATGTCCCGGGACGAAGATGAAGGTGACTTTACGGACAACAGACTTCCGCAGCGACTCAGTCCACTGTCTACGTACAGATCCAGCTTCGACCTTCTGAATCATGCTCATTGAATCACTTAGTACACACACGTTAGTATAATGCTGTGATTCCAGCCATATGAAAGCCTGTGTAACTGCCATCACCTCCATCGTCATGCTTCTCGTGGTCATAGAGTAGGCACCACTGGATTCTTGAACGGTTCGGCCCGCTGAACGGGCTGTAAATGCCCACGCACTTCTCCGCTGCTTTACAACAGATCCATCTGTATAGATGAGCACTTCGGGGCTATCTGAGTGTTCATAGATGAGCGCGTTGACCTCTGCATTGACAGCGGCAGGGTTCTGCTCACTGCACCGTCTGTCGAGTGTGATTATGCAGGAGAAAGTGCACTTAAAAGCTGGAGGCACCGGCACCCATTCCTTGCCGGGGTTGATACTGGTAAGACTGCAGACCTGTCTGACGACATCTTCCGCCCGACCCATCCATGATTTGCCCCTCTTTAGCCTGTCACCCTTTTCTCTAAATATAGCGTCATGCAGAGGGTGCTGCTCACCTGCACTTATTTCTTTGAGATCTCTTACCCATCTGTAATTCACCAAAAAAGATGTCCTTTGGTATTCTACCATCATCCATCCTCTTAAGATGTCCTATCCATCTAAGTCTACGAAGACTGAGCATGGAATAAACCGCCACACAACTGATATTCAATACTCAGTATTGATATATATATATATATATATATATATATATATATATATATATATATATATATATATATATATATATATATATATATATATAAGCAGTCGACGTGGCCGAAACACTAAGAGCGTTCTATTGCTTAAACCTCCCCTGCGCTGATAAGCTGACGACGGAGCAATAGGGATAAACTTCTACACCTGTCAGTTGGGTGTTAACGTTGACGTGCAGAAAGCAATGGCAAACTTCTGAAGGTAGGCTTGTTTTCCGCGTTTCCATCCTGTTTCAGGATATTGCGGTCAACACCAGCATCTTTCAGCTGTATGTTGATTCCTAGGCTAGATTACGCTCAACAGTACGCCACGACTTTCTGAGCGACCGGCTCCATACTCTCATAAGTCACTGGCGCGACTCGAACCACTTCTAATTCTCGTGCGCTCACGTCAACCACGAGAGAATTCGGGGTTAACGCAGAAAGCTGCTAACCTCGGCGTCTGAAGGTAGGATGGCCTATATAATTAACCTAGGGTTGGGGTTGGTATAGTGTGTTTACTTTTGTCTGCCCCAATATAAAATGACATATCTCAGTAACCAACTGAATGAAAATGATGAGATTTAGCATATAACCTTATCATTATGTCCACACAACAAAACATTTTTTGTTCTGGAGATTTTACAGCAGATTTCAGAGTTTGTTTATATGCGGTATATAATTTACGGGTCAGAGATTAAGTTCATAATTTTAAATGTATTACAGCGTAGCCAGACAATCAGCGTTCAATTTTGAATATTTTACGTGTTTCACGGGATTGGCCTTATGCCAAGAACCCCGAATTGTTTAAACTGGGACTTTCAGAGGTGTCTCAAAATGTGGGTTATTTCATGAAACCTGATTAATATGTTGTTTTTTTTAAATCTTACCACATATCGCTAACATTGAAATGTGTGAATAGTTTTCAAATGAAAAGGATTGAATGCGAAATTGTGTATACACTTCAAAGCATCGCTATGAAGTTGTACACATATTTTTGTCAAGAAGCTGATCGCAGGAAACTGTTTTATACTATTACAAATTCCGAAAAAAGAACAGTGCATGCATTGGGTTTGAGTAAACGGTATTTTCGTCGATGGGTGCTAGAATCTGGAATTAAACCACCACGCAATAACCAAACGGTAGGAAGAAAGGTTTTTGTAGACAGCTTTGACAAAGATGTCATAAGGCGAGCTATTATAAAAATGCTTTAAAAAATCGCTTAAAAGTCGACAGGGGCGACTTTCATTGCACTGGGTTCTATCCCATATGGCTCGGTCTCTTTCGCACAAAGCACGAACTCCGCAGCTCTGGCGAAGCCCCACATGTCTCCGAAAAATTTGCGGATGCAGCCCGGAATCTAACCCACAACCTTTAGAGCCCGAGTCAAAAGGCTTGACCACTTCGCCACGGAGACTCCTAAAATTATAAAAATTTTGGATTTTATATCCAGGATTATCCAGCATTATAAAAATGCTGGATGCCAAAGAAACAGTGACTGTAAGAAAACTTAGGGTTTGGTTGAGAAAGAACAATAACATAGATCTATCCAAAACAACTTTGTGGAAAATTATAAGGACATTATCTTCAATTTTAGAAAGTACAAGGGCGGTAGAAATATTCTTCGCGAGCAACCGCATTTAGGAGCCATGAGAAGCAGATACCTACGTGAAGTAAGGGAAATCCGCAAAGAAAATTATGGCATAGTGTGTTTGGATGAAATGTGGATCAATGCGCACCACACAAGTGATAAGGAATGACAATCAGTGGATGGACAGATAAAGCGATATGTGTATAGGACAGCTTTTGGTCATGACCCATGCTGGTAATACGCATAATGGCTTACAACAGAATGCTGGGCTCGTGTTCGTATCAAAGCATACATACAATAGGGATTATCATAATAAGATGATGGTAATGTATTTAGAGATTGGCTCGAGAATACTGTGCTTCCATCCCTAGATAGACCGTCGTGTCTAATTATGGACAATGCATGACATCAATGTTGTTGCCCAAGAAGACAAAATACCTATAGCATCGAGCACAAAGGGGAGCAATAAAGATATGGCTCCGAATGGAAAACATACCATTTCCAGAAACGTATTTCTAGCTAGAATTGTTGTCCCTTGTAAAACAGACGCCAAAAAGCAAGAAATATCAAATCGACAAGTTGGTAGAAGAGCATCGTCATGGGTGCTTGAGACTTCCGCCGTACCATTCTCATTTTAACCCTATAGAACTTGTGTGGGCTAAAATTAAAGGACAGATGGCAGCTGACAATACTATATTCAAATTGTCTGACGTCAAGATACTAATCCAGTCCGCGCTATTATATACTGATAACAGTTACTGGAATAATGTGAGGACCATGTGTTGAAAGAGGAAGAGGACTATTGGAGAAAGGATAGATTGAATTTTATGCAACCGAGAGCAGTCACCAACCTACTGGAATCGTTCGAAACATATTAAGGTCTGAGCAGATCGCAGACCTTAATCCACGTGCACACCAACTGGGATATTTTGCTACACATATTCAGAAGAATTGCAGGCCCTAAACATTACAGCATCGGCATAAACAATACAACTTGTTAATGGCAACAGTTTGTATTCCACAGTGAGGAATTTTCAATTCCGTGACCCCTCAACGGTGACAAACAACTGATATTGAAAAAACAAAAAGCTCTAGACGCATCGAATTCCAACCGAAGAGTAATATTGCGGTGGGAACTGACATATTGTGACATAACAAGAAACGTGAGAAGAAACACGTTGTCAAATGAGGAGACAACACACGAACATAGAATCATTATATAAACTTCAATGAAAAGAGGACCAACATCTTGACCGTTAAGACGGAAGCCCACTAAAGAGACATTCACAGCTATATTCGTCGTGCAAAACATGTAATCATGTTTCGTCTCAGCAGAGCAGACAATGCACCCACTCCCATACGAATCTGGATACGCCTTGTGTTTGTCATCCGAATTGGCGGGGGCATTGGCATTATTGTAAAACAAGTTTGTTAGCGAGAAATCACTAGTTTTTCATCAAAACATCAAGAAATGTCGCCGCTTTTCATGATTTAAGTTGCTTTTGGACCTATCAAAGACATACTCCTTGGGTGGGGGTAAATATAAGACGTTAAGAAAAATTTCATGACGATGCAACAGATAATTTTCAAAATAATTGATCGTGAATGACGGCATTCATTTCTGGACATACTATAGCAACGTCCTGCAAACGACATGCAGTGGCGTCACTGGGGTTGGTGTCACCCAGTGCGGTAAACTCTTGGTGTCACCCCTCTAGACTTTCACCATGGTCTTCTTCCGAGTGTTCCTGTACCATATATAATCGCATATAGTAATGTTTGTAAAATAAGTCAAAAAGTTAATAAGGACATAAGAAAGAAAACAAATTGAACAATATAACTTCAATACTTCAGGTAAAACATAAATAAAGAACTTCGACAAACTCGGACAAAGTTAAATTTTTTTTATTTTGCTACGTCTGCTTTGTCAAATTTGCAATTTTTTTATTTTGGTGTCACCCCTTGATGGTGTCACCCGGTGCGGCCCGCACCCCCCGCACCCCCCTAGTGACGCCCCTGACGACATGCACAATTTAAAGAAAGATTTCAAAAATGGAAAAGAGAATTACAGATATTGATGAACAATATGTGAAGGACGTAGAGGTAGTTGCTTGAGGCAGCAACTGACAGGAGGGCCTAGCGTCTTGTGGTTGCGTGTGTTTGCATCTATAAGAATTAAAGCGCGGCAGAAAAGGCAGCCGTTACTCTTGGCAGCCTAAATGGAACTTTGTTAGAGCTGGCTCATGTCGGCCGCACACTGTTAACATGTCACAGACGTAGAAAAGATGTAGCAGGATGACAGCCGCACACTGTTAACATGTCACAGACGTAGAAAAGATGTAGCAGGATGACAGCCGCACACTGTTAACATATCACAAATGTAGAGAAAATATGGTAGGATGACAACCGCACACTGTTAACATGATATAGACGAAGATAAGATATGGTAGGACGACAGCCGTACACTGTTAACATGATATAGACGAAGAGAAGATATGGTAGGATGACAACCGCACACTGTTAACATAATATAGACGAAGAGAAAATATGGTAGGATGACAACCGCTCACAGTTAACATGATATAGACGAAGAGAAGATATGGTAGGATGACAGCCGCACACTGTTAACATATCACAAATGTAGAGAAGATATGGTAGTATGACAGTTGTACACAGTTAACATGTCACAGATCTAGATAAGATATGGTAGGATGACAGTCGTACACTGTTAACATGTCACTAATCTAGAGAAAATATGGTAGGATGACAGTCGTACACTGTTAACATGTCACTAATCTAGAGAAAATATGGTAGGATGACAGTCGTACACTGTTAACATGTCACTAATCTAGAGAAAATATGGTAGGATGACAGTCGTACACTGTTAACATGTCACTAATCTAGAGAAAATATGGTAGGATGACAGTCGTACACTGTTAACATGTCACTAATCTAGAGAAAATATGGTAGGATGACAGTCGTACACTGTTAACATGTCACTAATCTAGAGAAAATATGGTAGGATGACAGTCGTACACTGTTAACATGTCACTAATCTAGAGAAAATATGGTAGGATGACAGTGGTACACTGTTAACATGTCACTATCTAGAGAAAATATGGTAGGATGACAGTCGTACACTGTTAACATGTCACTAATCTAGATAAGATATGGTAGGATGACAGTCGTACACTGTTAACATGTCACAAATGTAGAGAAGATATGGTAGTATGACAGTTGTACACAGTTAACATGTCACAGATCTAGATAAGATATGGTAGGATGACAGTCTTACACTGTTAACATGTCACAGACCTAGAGAAGATGCTCATGACATAACCAACGCAGTTCCCTGTCAACAAATGATATGTAATGACGCAGTTAAACTATACGCTTTGCAGGTTAAGAAACGTGTGAAATACAACCAAACAAACATTGCACAGAGTTATTTCTGCTTCCCTGCTATGCACGTATACAATTGGAAAAAAGCCTTTCCTGCGGGATTGTCCCTTGTAAGGTGAGTTAAGAAATATATAATGGTCCAATGAATCTACATTATAATCAAAGCTCTATGTCACAAAAGTAACTCCAATTCGTGTGTATCTTTAGAACTTTACATCCGGTGCAATCTTCACAGAACGCGATCTTAAGAAGAGGAAGAGGAGGTGGAAGAAGAACAAGAAGAAGAAGAAGAAGAAGAAGAAGAAGAAGAAGAAGAAGAAGAAGAAGAAGAAGAAGAAGAAGAAGAAGAAGAAGAAGGCACACAAACTATAATTAAATAATAAAACATTTAAGAATTAGCTAGCTTAGATTAGGAAAGACGAAAATGGTTTATAGTAGAAAACTTAACAAACGAACATCTTAGGTAGTATAGAACAGAAGTTTAAAAAAACAACCTATAACTGCAGAACGTATATCTAATATTTAATACCAAACACCAAAACTCAAGCTAGTAGGTAAAACTACTTTTATTATAGATGATAATAATGAGGCCTGCGCAGGTTAGCAGGCAGATTAAGAAGAAGAAGAAGAAGAAGAAGAAGAAGAAGAAGAAGAAGAAGAAGAAGAAGAAGAAGAAGAAGAAGAAGAAGAACAACAACAACAACAACAACAACAACAACAACAACAACAACAACAACAACAAAACAGAAGATACTCGCGCAAATACAACAGTAACAATCACACACTTACCTATTCCTGTTAACTATTAGACCTGATCAGGAGATTTATGGTTAAATCTCCCACAAACAGAAGTCCAGTTATCAGTCTATGTTTTGACGCAGAGTTTTCAATAACTTCTAAAGTTTGAACTGTATGCTACAACATATTCAGGAACTTTCACAACTAGTATTATTTATGTAGAGTTTTTCAATAAGAACATAATGTGTTTGTAACTGCGCTGTTTAGTCTGTTCTTTCCGATCATAAAGGAAAGTTCTAAAGTTTGATGCCTGGACCCCAGAAAAAAACTTACAATTTTATCTAAAACTTGTCTGTTCAGACATTTATAACCACGAATGGGGATAAGTAAATTTAACTCCACCAAAGAGCTCCATTGATTGGTTGAGACTGCTCGCCCTCTAAGCGCAGCGCCATCTACAGACGCATGCGCTTTCCTGGCATGGCAGTTTAGCTTCCGGCGAGTGAGAGTAAAGATTCGCGACCTCATAGCCTGCCGAAGACTCTGATATGAGCAAGTATCAGGTCGCAAACAGTTCATGCTGATTTTTTACTGTGCGTTCTTAGATTGGGGAAACTAAAATACACAACCCCTGACTACGAGCAGTGTCGGATTAATGAAGAGAAGCTAGTATCCCCCGTCCCCCACCAGTCTGGTTTGTGGGTTTTTTTTTTTAATTCGCAAATCCTTTACAGGACATCGCTGTCAACAGCAGCATCTTTCAGCTGTCTGTTGATTTCTTGGCAAGATTACGCTCAGTAGTTTGCCATTGCTTTCTGAGCGGCCGGCTCAGTTATCCCGCAAGTCACCAGCGGGGGTAGAACCGCTCCCAGTTCTCGCCCGCTACGAGACTCTGCGTGATAAACGGGATTACGGAGAAAGTGTTGTAACCTCTTTGTGGGTTAGGGAATGTATATTGCAAGATGGAAAACATACTGACCAACACAAAGATATCAATTGCAACAAGAAAAAGTGTGTTCAAGTAAATTTTATTGCATTTTCCACAGGAACCACATTTCCACAGCCATCAGATGGTTTTCAGCTTGTCTGCTCATTGTCTACGTTTCACGTCAATACAAAAGTGCAGGCTCTATGTAGCACATCAACACACATTTTCTCGTTGCAATTTACATCTTTTTATTGGTCAGTATGTTTTCCATCTTGCTAAAGGCTACTTTTGCCATAGCGATTCTTGTTCTGATCTCTTCAAGGCATCTCCTATAAAATGGTATAACTGTTCCGAGATAATTGTACTGATTCACTTGTTTAAGAATATTCCCATTTACTCGTATATTACATTGCGGTATTTCCTTCTTCCTAGTGTCGACCATAATCTGTGTCTTCTTGCAATTTAATTCTAACGCCATTATTCACCGTGTGTAACAATCAAATCTACTAAATGTTGCAGATCCTGCTCATTGTCTGTTTTTTTTATTTTTATTTTACATGTCCAATATCTGTCCCACCAATTTGTCGATCTGCAAGCATCTACATCATGTTGAGATGTCTTACTTTATCGAAAGCCTTTGTGTAGTCAATAAAGAAAAGATGTAGGTCTTTGTTTACTTCTATAGAACGTTCAATCAAAGTTCTCAGTATATACACTATTATCTACATTATTATCTTAATGAAGTGAGATTTAATAATGGGAGACGGAGATATCATTTACTTTATTTAGTTTCATAATCTTTGCCCTATGACATTTGACCTCATTGCTGCGACCTCCTAGCTAGTGCACTTAGTTTATTTTCAATAATGTTGTGTGTGGAATATGCGGGCCACGTCGTCAGCGAAATCCAGATCATCCAGCTGCCGTGCCGGAGCAGTTAATTCTACTTCTAACAGTAATTATTGTTGCCTTTATAACCCAGTCTATAATTACTCAGATTAATAAAGGCAATAACAAGTCATCCCTGTCGAAATTTAGTTTATTTTTTTTTTTTAATTTAATTTAAAATGTTTATATCAGTGCCATACGAAACCCCTTAGGAAGCTATTGAAGATTAAATGTCAAGACAAGATCCCAGACACTGAAGTTCTAGAAAGAGCGTTCATGCCCAGTATCCAAACCCTACTTATGAAAAATCAGATTCGCTGGGCTGGCCACTTAACTCGTATGCCTGATCACAGGCTTCCTAAACATTTTTTTACCGCTTGCTGCGTTGTGGTAAACGCTCCCAAGGTGGCCAGAGGAAACGCTTTAAAGACACTCTGAAAATCTCACTGAAAGCTTTTGGAATTCATCTTGACACCTGGGAGACTGCTCCCAAAGAACTTAATTCGTGGCGTACATCATTACAAACGGGAGCAGTCACTTGTGAACGAACGAATGAACGAACGAACGAACTTTATTTTTAAAGGGTAACAAATTGGGCACCCAGGCCTGTCTTACATTCGGCCCTTCCAATCACTCATCTTTCGTTCATCAGTGCATAGTGCATTCACATAGGGAAAAAAAACATTGTCAAATGAATGTTGTAAACATAAACAATGCATGTTACCATGTTATGAGACAAATCCCCCACCCACCCACCATCTCCTTTCCATCCGCGTGTCCCCCACACACCATCCACCACCCAACCACACACATACCCACAGGCACATACATTCCCCCATCCATCCACCCATCCCCCAACCCACACATCCCACACACACCCCGACATACACCATCTCCCCAACCACACACACACATCTCCCACCCACCACACATCCCTCCACACACATCCTCACCCACCCACACACACTGTCACACATGCATGCATCCACCCATCCAGCACTCACCCACACATCCCCCACCTTCACACATCTCCCCACCTACACGCACATATCCTCCACCCATCCCATAACCTACCAACACTCACCCACCCACATATCCTCAACCACCCACCCACACACCCCCAACCACTCAGCCAAACACACATCCCTCAACCACATATCCAACATCCACACACACATACTCCCGCAAACTCCCATATCCCGCACCTACCCACACATAAAACCCGCACCAAGGACTGCAAGAGCTGTGAAGAAAAGGCTGCACAGAAAAACCACTGCAGGAGATCCTCCTCCTGGAACGTCAAGCATTCTTTGCCTACAATGTCAAAGAACATTTCGAGCCAAATAGGCCTTATAAGCCATCTTAGAACTCACGGCTCCATACTTTTAACCCCACTGGATAAAATGAATGGTCATCATTATTATTGATGGACAAACAACATATTGTGTATTAAACAACACGCAAATTGATTTTTTTTTTCCGCGTTTCCATCCTGTTTCAGGATATTGCGGTCAACACCAGCATCTTTCAGCTGTATGTTGATTCCTAGGCTAGATTACGCTCATCAGCACACCACGACATTCTGGACAAACAAAAATAACAATGTAATTACACACTATAAGACAACACTGTTACCATTAGAAGGAACTTCTTTATCGCAGATGTAAGGAACAAGCAAGAAAACAAGCATAATCACTATCAATTGGGTGCATGATATTAGTCACATATTTAACTATGAGCCTGATACAGATGCATGCCGAAGTTGGACACACTTACCGCTGAGGTGACCACTCCTTCGACATTGGCAGGAAGAAGAACTTTGCATTTATAAAGAAGCAAGGCGTTCGTGTTAGCCAGATGATGAATCCAGTATGAGGATGTACCGCATCAAGTGTCGTGCCGTCAAGTCAATGCCAGTCTGACTGCTCCTGTCTTCGACACTTAGCCTGTTTCCGATTTGTTACAATAAGTGTTTTCATCAAACGATAAACGCCAGCAACACTACACGGAAACAACTAGGGTTATAATTAAATTGTCGGAAGACAGACGTTTTGTCATCACTAACGAGAAAGAAATACCACAATATAATATACAATGTATTACAGAAAAACCAATGAGTAAGTCCTACGAGTAACAAATAAAAACCATAAAAGGATAAGGGAAATTAGATGAAGAATGTCAACACTTTTTGGGAAAGTTATGTGAAGAAATCAACTAAATAAACAACTTGATGACAGCTTGCAAGATTGAGGAGAAAAGAACAAGGGGAAGGCAGAGAAGTAAATACCTGGATGGCTTGGCTTGGCTTGGCTTCATCCTGCAGGTCATTGTAGTTGTTTCTCCTAAGAAAGAACAACAAAGGGGTTTGCATATCCTTTACAGGACGTCGCATTCAATCCCATCATTTTGTTCCTGTGATTTCTTGGCATGTTTACGTGCAGTAGTTTGCCATTGCTTTCTGAACGATCGACACTCATACCTTTGTATGGGAAACCAAAGCAAGACGGTCTGCTGCCAAATCGGCCAAAGCTGTCTTTTAATCGTGGTATGCGGGATTATGAATCTCTTCGCCTAAGAGCGGGTTGAAGAAAACAACAGTTAAAAATATAACTATCAAATCAAGTGCATTCCGCCAGTAAATATAGAAAGTGTTAAGGGCACGCGAAAACAACGCGTGTTGTGAAACACTAGTGACGTGGCGTGCGTGCCTTTCAGAAGCCCTGCTTGGGGGACCAACATAAACATGGTTGAATGCCTTAGTAATGACCATTTATCTAAACCTGTCTTCATTGTGGTTTGATTTTGTGAACTCCATTTGATCTTTCCTGCTTGATGAAGTAATGAGAGCTTGTCTAGACCTAACAGGCTACAAAGCGGCCCTTGATTACATGGTTTTAGTCATTGCAAGAGAGGGGCCGTAATCTGTCCGTCAGACTGTCGGGGTTAACCCCCATTGATGTTAACTATTCTAGAACATAACTCTGTTTAACACTGTCGAGCACCGAGCATTATGTGTTTGATCTTCCAGACATGTAGGCAGAGGGGTTTACGCAATCACAGCCGTCTCTGTTTATATTTCAGTTGCCTTCTTTTTTTTAAATTTGAAATTATTAAAGTAAATCCAACACGAACAGTAGAAAAGTTGCAAGCTGATGAATACAGATGGATGAAACTGTGTTCGACATGGCGGCACTATAGAACAGCGATCGGCAAGGTTATGTAGTGGTGTGTTGATGTACTTACTGCTGCAAAGACCTAAACATGTCAACCTAAGTCCACCATATGTTTATACAAAACAAATTAATTTGATCTTCATCTACTTTAAATCTGTTCGCAATACATTAAACTTATTTTGTAGGTTATCTACGAGGGCGAGGCAATAAGTAAGTCACTCAGTTCTGTGGGATGGCAGGTAAATGTAGTTGGTGTTCTCTACAGATGTCATTAGGTGTCAGCAACATCGAACTTCATATTCCAGTTCGTCAGGTGGCGCTAGATGTCTCATGCTGCATGTGCAGCGCATAAACAAAATGGTGACTGTATTTACGGAGTTTACAACCAAAGAGCAACGTACTGTTGTGCGTATTATGTGGGTAAAAGGACTGCCTGCAAAGGACATTCAAAAGGAAATGCTTCCTGTTTATGCTGACAAATGTTTGTCATGTAAAGCGGTGCATAGCTGGGTTAAAAAATTTTCTCAAAGACGCTCTAAAATTGCTGATGAAATCAGATCGGGTCTTCCTGTTGAGATTGCAACAGAAGCATCCGTGCAGCGGGTGAAGGAGATGATTGGATGTGACAGGCGAGTAACGTCCACCTTACAGCCTCCACTTAGCCCCTAGCGATTTCCACATTTTTTGGTCCACTGAAAACCCACCTTGGCTAGAGACATTTCGTGAATGGCGCCGAAGTTGAATGTGAAGTGAAAACGTGGTTTAGAAAACAGAGCACGCAGTTCTATGCAACCGGTTTGGGAGGACTGATAAAACGATGGGATAAGTGCATCAATATTGGTGGAAATTATGTTGAGAAATAGTAATGTATGTATACAAATAAACTGGTTTCAAGTTGTTATCACATTTAGTTATTTTTCTACAGCCATTTGTGACCTACTTATTGACTTCTCCACGTACTAGTTTAGTTTTAATAAGTTTTGCAAAATTTAAGTTATGGACGCATTATTCAAAAATGGTACTATGTAACTGCCAAATGACAGTTTGTCATATCCATACATATTTAAGTTATATCCAAACCAGGAGACGTTATTTTAGGCCCCCTAGCCCCACTATGTGCCTCTCTGCCAGTGTTAGTGGTCAGTTATTTGTGTTTGTCGGTTTGGACGACCGCCTCTGCGACCTGGCCAGATCAACTGCACCTGCATTTTGACCTTAGCCAAAAGGCCGACTTGGATGCAAAAGTGAAAAACAGATTAAGTCACTTTTAGGTAATACATTCACCGATAAGCTGACTGGGCAGCTTCTCACCGCACGGGGCTCACACTTCCCCCCTCGCCCACCTCCGAACGTTATTAAAAGGTTTGCATATCCTTTACAGAACATCGCTGTCAACATCAGCATCTTTCAGCTGATTGTTGATTTCTTGGCAAGATTACGCTCTGTAGTTTGCCATTGCTTTCTGAGCGGCCGGCTCACATACCCCGTAAGTTACCGACGCGATTCGAACCACTGCTGATTCTCACTGTCGTCACGTTACTTACGAGAGTATACGAGAATACGGAGAAAAGTGTCTAACCTCTAGGCCAGGAAGCCGGCTCCTAACGTTATGGCCTCTCTAAATTTCACAAGCCTGGTGTACCAATTAGACCTATATTATGGATGGTCAACTGTGCTCAACACAGGATTACTAAATGGCTTGCCGGAACTCTTAAACCAGTGGGACAATCATTCGACCCCTTCATACTGAAAGATACTAGGCAGCATTGAACTTAAACAATAGCACATGGCGTCAATGGACATTGCCTCTCTTGTCACTAACGTTACGCTGGGAGACACAGTTCAGATAATCTGTGATCGCATTTTTATTTATTTATTTATTTTTTTTAAATTGCGCTCGATCGCTTTTGACTTCAAGCGTAGTCCATACACGTGCTACTACTTCTTGTGCAGTGGACTGCTGTGTGCATGTGTGTGTGCATGTGTGTGTGTGTGTGTATGTGTGTGTGTGCGTGCGTGCGTGCGTGCGTGTGTGTGTGTGTGTGTGTGCGTGTGTGTGTGTGTGCATTAGCTCTCCGCTATTACGAGTGATCGCATAAAGGTGAAGAAACTAAAGTGAGGCTTATCAACATTCAAACTCTAGAAGATACTGCTACTGTGCATATATAATACTACATTCAATTTTCCGTACAAAATCTTACCGTCAAATTCACAAAGTGGTTATTGAATGTCCTCTAGGTCTCAGCCTAGCCGACATAATTATGGCGCACTTAGAAGAACAAGGAGCATCGAATAATGAAGACCTTGTTCACAGTATGTGAATGATACGAGGGGCTTCAAATGAAAAAATTTACAGTGTCATAGAAATTATATTAACCATGCCATTGTCTTGAAACCATTCAATAGTGTTATTAAGGATGTCACGGGTGTTAATACGTGACATAATGTTGTAGACGAACATGGTGGCGCCATAAGGATAGTTTAAAGATGCCCGCCCCACTCCACTTGTGACATGCACCGAAGAGGAGTAGCATTCTATTAAACGTTTTTTGATCAGTAAAGGCGTGAAACCTATATATATATATATATATATATATATATATATATATATATATATATATATATATATATATATATATATATATATATATATATATATTCATTGCCGAATTAAGATCCAGTATGACGATGTATGCCTGCCAGTCCAGCAAGTGTATGAGTGGAGTAGGGAGTTTCAAAACGAAGTGACTTCTGTGACAGACTGTTCACCTACCGGGTCAGACACACGTGTAGTAACCCCAGAGTGGTTAAACACGCGACCTAGATAATTTTTTTTTCTACCGGAATCCAAGCACTTTATCTTCGCCGGAGGACTTGCATTGAACGCAGTGGTGACTACATCGAAAAATGATATGTTTGTTCTTTACATGTTTTCAGAATGTATTCACATACACAATTTTGAGGTTTTCATTTGAAGCTCCCACGTATTTTATTCCCTACAGAGGACAAGACAACAAGCAGATTCAGTTCACTCCACAATGAACCAAACCCACAAGAACATGTCATGGTCTATTGACCATGAATATAACGACACCTTATAGTTCTTGGACATCCTACTCAAAGGTCGAGAGGATGACACCATCCAAGGGCAGTCTATCGAAAAGGAACATAGACCGGCCCATTACTGAATTTTAATAGCTTTGCGCCAATCCAATATAAGCATGGGTTGGTGCGGACCCAATGTAATCGAGCTAGGGAGGTTTGCTCTGATGACACACTAAAGGAAGAACTCGACCCCCTTCACCAGACTCTGAAATCAAATGGATGTCCAGACAGTGACATCAAGTGTCGATGCCAGCCACCCAAACCTACCTCCGCAGAATTAAAGGTTCCCAAGCTTTAATCTTTCTTCAGCTAACTTTTCGAGGTGACGATATATTTGAAAAGAATACACTATCGATTTAAAACAGATGTAAATCGAAAATGTCTTTGCTGCTGAAGCAAGATAAGGTATACAAATCTATTTATAACTATTCCATCAGTGAAAGAACCATTGTCTCTGTGCACCAGATCAAACTGCATTTATCAATTCCAGTGTCACTGTTAAGCGACTTTCACAGGTAGAACGGATAGACAATTAGCAAATCTAGTAGCCGAACATATACCAGTGTGGGTGGAAAAGAAAGTTAATCATTCTTCAGGAATCCCTGTGCAGTCGACAGGTCAAAAAACGTCGAATTCGGCCATCATGGAACATTTGCATAGTAGCAATCACAGAGTTAAGAAACAAAACGTATTTCGTATACTGTATTCAACGAAAAAATTTCGAAGATTTTATATTAGGCGATTCCAGCTGTTGCTATGCAAACAAAAGGACTTCCTGTTAAATCGTAGACTTCAGTGTGAATAAAGTTCTTCACATTCGAACACGCACTTAATATTTCAGCCAAAGTAGTATTTATTTGTTCACTTTCTGCAGTATGCAGACGAAATTCAGCGAAATATTCCAGGCTAGAAATTGTGCAATACTTTGTTTATAGCATTTGTGTTTAAATGCGCTAAAATAATTCATTGTTTTAAAATGTTGTTAAGACACCAAATCCAATATTTTTAAGAATAAAACATTTTAAAGGTACTGTATTACTTAATAAAAACACAAATATTTGTGCTATGGTCGCATTGGCATAATACTGGCCAGAATTTGGGACAGCCAAAGGAACTATATGACTGGTGAGGGTATGGTCTTACCTCCAGTGTCTAACAACTTTCGTTTTTATGTGATGTGAAAATATCGACGAATACTGGACGTCCTAAAACAACGACTACCGTAGGATAAGAGGATGTGTAGATTGTTTAAAATATGCTCATGCTCATTATTTTGGAATTATTTCACACCGATATATGTAACCAAATTTATAAGAATACTCACTGGTTCTTAACATTGTAAATATTTCATACCGTTATACTACAGTACGTGAAGCCCTAGGAGGTGTTACGAATATATTGGTTAGTTGGTTGGTCGTTTTGGTTCAATGGTTGGAAGGCTGTGAGTATTACCTCAAGTCAAATGCATTTTCGCTCATATCTTCAGGCCATAGGAACTGATCGAAACTCATCCGAAGTTCATCCGAGGAAAGGAGAGACGGACACATAAACAGGTTGCAGCAGGTACCATTAGTATCGGGCCTCTTTTCTTGTTGTTGAGGATGAAGACGGAGCGCATATTAGAATGTCCCTAGTGTTATGGTGTCGGTTCTTGACTCAACTCAACTCAACTCATCAAAGCCATTAAAAGACCTTATCGTTAGAACACATCTGAGTGCGATCGGTGTAGTTAATCTTTCACCGACTTGATAAAATAGTCCCTTCACCGCGAGGACTGTATAACAATGATCTGTTTTTTTTTCCAACAACTGAAACCAACGGGGTCTACATGACCCAGAGGTAAATTATGTTGTAGCCAGGTCGTGATCAACAATGGAACATAACGACTAGCTGGAAATAGGCCTGGGTTAGTAATGTTTTAATGCACAATCTTTGATGTTCATTGTCAACCGATTCAACACCAACGGTTCACGTTAGTTTTAAATGTGGAAACAATGCTTGAAATGGCTTAACGGGAACCAGTATTACGAACTCGTAAAGAGACCCGATGAATACGCACAAGGGAAGGCACCCAGTCCAGACAATATTACATTGGGGGAAATTAAGGCTCTTGAAGAGATTGAAATCGAAATATGAACACAATTTCTAAATGATATCTGCACTAGTGGGTACATTCCTAAATATCTTGTAAAATCCATCGTTGCTCTCCCAAAGAAACCAGGTCCGTTAGAATGATAAGAGCATAGTGCAATAAGTCTTATGAGTCATGTGGCAATGCTGTTGCTGAGAGTAATTATGAGAAGAATAAGGAACCGCATTAGATCAGAAATTATTGATGAAAGAAAGTGTAGGAGAGATACGTAGAAGGTGAGGACACAAGAATGCTGTAAATTTTCTCAGGGCACAATTAAAAATCGATACACAAGCAAAAATAAATCTGCACTTATGCTTCATAGACTATAAAACAACATTTGACAATGTGAAAAATGAAGAAATATTCAAACTACTAGAGCAGTCGAACATCGGCAGCAAAGATCTGCAAATAATAAATACATTGGCATCAAAGAGATAAAGAACAGGACAAGCAAAAAGTGAATACTCTGAAATGAAGAACATTATATGCAATAAGTCCTTGTCATTGGAAGTTAGAAAAAGAGTTCTTGCATGTTGAATAGAACCAGCTCTGACATAAGGCTGCGAATCATGGACAGTAGTAAAGAAGAGGGGAAAATTATGAGAAGCCTCGGAAATATGATGTTATAAAAGAATGATGAACATTTCTTACAGCAACCACAGTTAGTAATCTGAACATTTTGAGAGAGGCTAAGTCGCAAAGACAACTAATCACAAACATCAGAAAGAGACAGTCATCATTTTGTGGGCACATTATGAGAAGACGAAACCTGGAGCATGCGACAATTGGAAAGATTGTGGAAAGCTATACAGACGGAGAAGAGCGAGAGAAAATGCTTGAGCTCGTTATGCCTTGACAAGAAATTGAGTCAACGCAAAAATTGATTCATGACGTCAGAGATAGCAATTTGTGGAGAAGCATGGCCGCCCACTGCCAGTCAGCAAGGCACTTAATGATGACGAAAGAGACCAGTCAGGGTTTTCAGTTGAACGATTTGCTTGGCGTATTTTCGGCTTGTCACTACACCATAAATCAAACTATTTGATTGCCGATAATTCTCTAAAAATGAATGCAGCGGTGTCCCCTTTCCGCTTACATCCACAAAAGAGATTTACATGCTATAAAGTTATAAATATCGTAGGAAGGACACTTGGCAATCAAATAGCAGTTGTCATAATCAACAAGACATACTACTCTTCTAGTCCTTGACATAACGTATTCGGAAGTAACAAATGAAGGGCGGTAACAATTACTCCCCGAATCGGGGACACTTGTTTGCAGGCATTCTGTTTAGACATGTGAAGATGGTTGATGCATTGACGTACTGAATTGACTAATTTCAATAAATCAAGGAATATAACTAGAAATTGACAGCCGTTAAAAGAACAGAACAATGCATATCGCACTGAAAGTAAAACTAATCGAGTACCGTAAACATGTTTTTTAGTTAGCGGTGACAAGACTTAGTTTAGCGTCATCATCATCAAGCGTCCTGCCAGTTGGCATAGGCGTTCATGACTATCCACAGATCTCGGTCTTTGGTGTTCTGGTTTAACTTTGCTATTGATAATCCTCAATGCCATAGTCTGAATTCATCCAGCATCATGTCTCTTCGTCTGCCTCTGCCTCTCTCCCCCTTTGATCTTTCCAGTTGTCACGATGCTCTTCAATGCCCCTCTTCTCATCACATGACCAAAGAAAGCTGTTTGTCTCTTTCTTATTGTTGTGTATCAGCAATTCTCTTTCTGAGAGGTGTCCCTGGCGTTTTGATCGTTTTGCGTGCTTTAATTTATTCACTAGCATGTCACTGTATCGAGCGCTAGTCACAGTTTCACCACTTTCCTGAAAATACACCAATATAGGTACCAACATATTTCAAAAGATGATCACCATTATTTTCCCAGCGAGTTCCTGAGCCTTGAAATTACTTTTTAACTAGAAGACAAAGGTTGTTTTGTTTTTTTCCCCACATCATCGACTGTCTATTACTGTCTGGTTTGTAGGCACCCAGGACTTGGTTTCTGTCACAATTTGATGAAGAAAAGCATCGCCTTCCCGAATATGACACTGCAATGCTCCCGGGGAGTGATCTGCACGTTTGTGATCATCGGAAAGCTGTCTGCGGTCATCATGGACAATTTTGTGCGCAGTGCCGTGGCTCATTTTGAGATCGAAGAATATTTCATCAATAGTGATTCACCTGCCGTTTCACTGTGTCAGTTCCACACTTGCAGTTTTATCAATGTCATCTCATCTCATTGCTGTGTCGAGGTGAAGTATAAACAGCGGGAGAGTGCCCGTTTATGGGCTTCATCTATCGAGATTCCCATGGGCTCTGATATTCCCTCTGATCTGCGTGTAAATGATCAGCCTCATCTTCTGCTTCCGTCTGGTCTGTGCATCATTACTTGGTACATCGTCCGTGTGTTGCCGGGGACCCATACGGGGGAGCAAAGAATAGTAACACTGTTGCCTACCATGCACGTCGTAAGAGGCGACTAAGGAGGCTATGGTTTCGTCGCCTTGCTATTGAGTGAGTGCGTGGCGCGACACTGTGAGCTGTGAATTTCGCGTGGAATGCTTTTGCATCTGTCCGCGGTTGTTTTTCGCGTGAACTGCATGTTCGGAACGGTGACGGCCGGCTGTTGCTGGATTGACTGGTTTGCCTTTTCGGTTCACGAGTGCATTTTTCAGGAGACCACTGGGAGTCGTCGCTGCAGCTACGGAGTTCGTGCTTTTGTGCGCCGCTTTCGTTGGTTTGCCCTGGAAAAAGAGACCTAGCCATATGGGTGTCGTGTGTGTAAAGAATGAATGTCGTAGTAGTTATTTGTTCTTCTTTAC